>JARHVA010003188.1:1075000-1467500 GCA_037957365.1 Torreya grandis
CTTAAAAATAAATATTTCCACTCCTTATGTCTCCTAAGACATCCTAAAATGATCATAGTCACCTTTTCTCACATCTGCATATGCTCAATCAACTCAAAAAGAGACCTTATACACAGGAACACTATTACCAAAGAAATAATCAAATTCTTAAGCATTTTCATACTCAATATATATTTATCACACCTCTAAAATACTCATAGATCATCCTCATGGAGTCTACAACACTCCCCAATATCCAATTCATCATGAGACATCGAAACAGTATCTATATAAACTCAAATATCCTTCTCATGTCATTTTCAGAACAAACATGAACACATAGTCAACTTTGAACATTAATATATTTTATTGTACACACTTATATATATTCAACTTAGGTTCATTAGATGCATCATGGAGTCCTCTTAATCTTTGATTTTTTACTACATGAGCAAATTCTTCTTCTATCAAAATATATGGACAAATTATAGAGCACTAGTTTTTCCCTTAAAAAATTCAAATATTCAAAAGGTAATGGTCATAGTTAAACTTAAAACACTTTACAATTATCTTGTGTCCTCACTACTCAGATAGAATATGCACCATTGATCTCTTCCAATACTTAACACATAGGAACCACTCTTTTATCATCTTGTGTCCTCATTTAGCTTAGCCAATCACACTCTATCAATATTTCTCTAAAGTAAACCAAACTTTAACTCTGTTAAACTTCATTTACTTTGACCATTTTGACTTACTACGCTTTATTTATATCAATCATATAAACACCCACTCATAATTGATCTCTTATCCTTACCTTTGATTAGTTGTTAAACATCATGCACCTATCTTCATCTCATTATTTCCAAACTTATTGGAATAATGCACACCATTTATCTTGATAAAGATTTAACTATTTGAAAAATTGACTATGGGGACCCTTTCAATATTCCTAAGTATCCATTTTTGAACCTCAATAACTTTTTATGTGCTTTGACAAATGATCTCATTTTTGGACTAGATGGTCTCCTAAAATAGTAGAATCTAACCATGTGACATAATTCTCCTAAAACCTTCAATATGTAAGATATAATGACATTAAAAATCCTTATCAAACTTTTCTACCACAAAGCCAACCATGTCTATATTTTGTCTAGGAGACCAACTTTGCTCTTTCATAACTTTTATCATACTTCAGCGCATGATCTAGAATTTGGCATAAATTAACTATGAAAAAAATTAACAAACCCATATGATCAGTTTATCTTGACACCTTTACACATGTAAGATATAACATCATCAAAATTCTCAGTCAACTCTTCTTGCCACATTGCAAAATTGGCTAAGTATGGGAAAACATAGTCAAACTTCCTAGGAACCCAAATTTACATATGCATATATTTTGATGTGCTATATTACATGATCTAAAAATTATTAAAATTAAATTAGACATAAAAATTAACAAACCCATATGATCACCTTATCCTAAAAAATCCACATATATGAGATATTACTCAATCAAATTACTTACTTGTCTCTTTTTTCCACTTTGCAATTTTGGTTAAGTATGAGAAAATAATGAATTATGATTAAGAAGCCAACATTACACCCTCATATATTTAACCAAAATTTTACACATGAATTTAAATTTATCACATAATAAATAGGGACTAATTTTATCATAACCATATGATCAACTCCCCTTGAATCTTTCCCACATGGTAATGGTGAGGTAATCAAACTACGCACTCAAATTTTCTACCACTGGACCCAAAATGTCTAGATGAAAAATATGATCAACCAGATGAAATACAATTATAAACACAAGCACTCAAAGCATATAAAACCTCTTATATGATCCCTTTCATATTCTCAAAACTCCATAGTCATCCCTAAACATCTCTATCCATGTCAACACTGAGGATCAACCAAGCCTCCTTCAAGCATATGAAGACAAGCACATTTCACACTTTGTCATTATTACTTAGGATATAAAATCACTTAATACACTCACTAGGACACCTCCATGATATCACTAATAAATCTCCAATAATCTCCCTCTTTGTCATTGATGTCAACAAACATCATATATATCAATATAAAACTTACCTTCTCTCTCTTCAAGCATTCCCATAACAGGAACTTTCTCCCCCTCTGACACAATGAAAAAGTGGGTACCAACTAATCCTAAGGACCTAAAAAGACCATAAAAATTAAATTACCATCTTATAAATATAATACAAATTCCTGCTTACCTTGAACTTGCCTTTTATTTCCCTTACAAACTTCCTCTTACTCCATGCCAACACTCTTCTTCACAAGTACAACAACTAATGAAGATAAAACACACAAAAACAATAAAATGTGATTAAACTCACCAAGAAACATCTAAGAGGGACTCCCCCTAGGACCTCTGAGCCATTTCATCATTTAAGCATCTTTAAATCTCCACACACCATGAAGAACCACCACATAAGATTACCATTCTTCTCTTACAAGACACTTCCATGACCACCAATAGCGCATCATACCACTCATAAATCAAGTAACATGTTATAAAAAAACTTTATAACTCACCTTGAAACATTCATGATTTGATTTTTTGGATAAACTAAACAAAATCACTCTTTCTTCTCGCTAGGCTTGTCTAGTCCTCTTATAGCCCTACCTAGAACTTGCAGAGCCCACAACTTTTTTTAGACACAAATTCAAGACCTAAAACTTCATATCTAGAGGATTCTCATATTTCCTCTTAATCACATAAATTTTCAATAACTAGATGATCCTTTTTAATATATTTCCTTCACAAACCTACTACCTAATTAGGCCTTCAACTTGACAAAAATTGGAATAAATTGAGAATCAAAAACCTTCTAATCTATATGGAGCTTGATTTCAAAACTCATTTGGCCCATTCAACATATTAATAATCCTAAAACCTCAACTCATAAGGTAGACCACTTTTTTAGCAGATCCTAAAACCTTAGAATCTCAAAATAAATAAAGTAAACACAATACCTTCCAGTCAACATCCTCCACTAAAAAATCTTGTATACTTGGAGACAACCATTACACACTTCTAGACCAAGATTTGAGATTCCACACCATTGGGAACCTTGACTTCATATAACCCATTTTAGGACCTGCATACTTATAAGCACAAACTAAAAAACCTAAGAGTAAACAAAAATCTTCAATATATATTCAAATCATAAAACCACCTAGAACATGCTATAATAAGGTCAATAGACATTTTTATGCAAAAATATTACCTTGAAAAACCATAAATCCTTCTTTTCCATATGAGAACCTTCAATCTAACCCTACAGATTGTTCTAATTAAATAAATACCATAACAACACTTGCTTCTCCACTTGAAAGGAGTCTCTTAAGAAGCATAGATAAAGACATCCTCTATACCTCAATGCTCTAAAACAAAAAATCACTCCTCATATTTCTCCTCCTCCTGGCTCAATTGATACTTATAGTTATTTTTCTTTTTCTTTTTCTTTAGCTTTAGAGAAATAACTTCATCAAATACTACAATATTCTCCTTTTCTTCTATGATTGGATTATCAATACATGGAGACAACATAGATTCATGGAATACCTTTTTATTTGAATAATATTCACTTGTTCAATAATAGTAGGATGTTAACTTGATTTCATACATACCTTAAAACTAGCCTCAACTAGTACCTTTATCTTCTCCTTAATCTAGTCTCTTCATTCTCAACATGAGCAAATAATGAGACCCCTTGGAAATCTTCAAAATTTTAATCATTCTACACCATATCAAACATATTACTTATACTTGTAGACTCATCGTGATTCATAATTATCACCTTTGGTTTCCATGAGTTAATTTATCTTATTCCATGTACTCTAGGATCCTGATTAAACCTATTTTGACTTGTAGGCATTTTCTTGTAGAACCTAGTAATGTGACCTCTATATTCATAGTTTAAGCATACCATATTTTTTGTAAAATTCAAATTATACCTTACGATATTTGGACAAAATCTTACAATGTGGCCTAGTTCATAATAACTATAGCACTCAATATCTCTTGAAGGAAACTCAACTTATCTTACATTAAATGGAAAACATTTTGAAAAGTGTCTCACATTATGATAGTTGAGACACTCAAACTTGCTTATCCCTTTTGAATGATGACACCCATCATAGTTCTAATAAAATTCATTCTTAATAGGTCTTCTACTTTCTGTAGCTCTATGCCCAAACTAATTACAAGTATAGTAGTAACCATTGAAATTTGCATACCACATGGCATTTGGTTGTCTGATCTATTTTATATTCATTCCACCAGCACCTTCATTACTTGTCTAATGATTAATATTAAAATACTGATTTTCCTTGTTCACATTAGTCTTCATCTTGTCTTGAGTTACATTCTTTAGTTCTTTTTTGTATCCAAGACCAGTTTTATCACTTACATGCTTTTGATCATTCAAAATGTTGTCTAGATCACTTGATCTCTTTTCAAATCTCAAAAATTACATTACCTTACTATATACCTTCTCTAACTTAGATTTTAATGACTTATTTTCAATTACATACCTTGCACATTCATCTTCTTTAGCTTTTAGGCTTGTAAATAGATATCTAACTAATAATTGAGATGCTTGACCATATCTTCATGATCCTTGACATAGTCATCCATTCTTACCTCAAACACATTGAATTGCTCCTCAATGTCCTTAAATTTAGATTTCATCTTCTTATTTATCTTCTTCTCAATCTTTAGTTCTTTAATATCATTCATCAATACAGTCTCATAGTCCACCTCATCTTCATCATTATCTGAATCACTCCAAGTATACTCCTTATGATGTGAGAAACTTCCTTCCTCAACCATGAAGAGAGATTGATATTAAATAGGACCATAATCTTCATGATCATATTTTGAGTCACTATCTTCACTCTCATCTAATGAGTTGTATTCTTCTTTGGTGTAGAGACTTTTCTTGTCCTTGAAGTAATTCTTCTTATTATCAAACCTTCTACATATTTTTTTGCTTTTATCGGAATTGAAATATCTCTTGCCATCATCATGACCTTCATTATGCTCTTAATCATCATCCTTCTTATACTTATGACAACACTTATTAGAAAAATATCATATCTCACCATAATTGAAACATTAGGGGTAGCTTACCTTTATACTTACCTAAACCTGTTCTCAATTTTTTTGAAATCAAAGAAATTAGTTCATCCTCATCTATATTAAGAATTCCATCCTCTTTGAAATTCTTACCTTGAAACTTCTTCTTTATCTTCATTTTAGTCTTGAAATCTGATTCCTTCTTTGGTGGTATATCATCATTTTTCTTCATCTCATAGGTAGTAAGGGTGTCATGTAATTGATCATCTTCAATTGAGTAAGGTCTGACTCTCTTCTATAAAAAATACTTTTAGATCAAACTTGGGGGATATATAATTTAATACCTTTTTAAAAATATTAGTCTCTTCGAGATTCTCTCTAAGACCTCTGATGATGTTCATAGTCTCATCAACTCTCTACAAGAAGGATGCCACAATATCTTCTTAGATCATCTTGAGACTTTAAAATTACCTTTTTTGATTCTTTAAGTTGGCAAGCTTAACCTTTGAATCTCCTTAAAATATAGTCTTCAATTTAACACACATTTACTTGGAATATGTGTAGTGGATTTTTTTGGTACACTCAGTCTCTATAAGACCGTAAGTGATGGCATTCAGTGCCTTAGAATTATTCTCAAATAGTTTCTTGTCTACAACACTAGATGTAGGAATAGTAGGATCAACATAACCATCCAAAATATCTTTCCATGCATCAAACCCTAGGGACATAATGTATGTCTTGATCCTAGTACTCCAAACTTTATAATTATATCCATTTAACATTGATGATTATTTAGTACAGAAATTGCCTTGCACATTCTGACTAGAAATTATAATAAGTAAAATCTAATGAGAGGGTGGGGTGAATCAATGGTGAAAAATAATCTAATTCAATTTACAAACCTTTTCAAATACTTAAGTATTAAATATAATCATTCATGAAGCATATATTTCATTCATAGAAATCAATAATGAACATAATGCAAGATCACATACACAACATAAGATCTACATGAGAAACCCTCTTGGGGATAAAACCCACTCTCAATCCTACAATCACATGGATTATTATCCTATAATATGATCACAAAAAAGATGTTGATCAAGTCCTTTTGATCATGAAACTTTGGTCAGTTCCTTTTGACCTACAACCTTGATCAAGTCCTTTTGACCAAAGGTCTCTAATCAAATCCTATTTCACAAGGAGAAATTACTCCTAAGGAAGATCAAGTCTTTTATACCCTCCCTAAGATAAACACTTCCACCTTAGAAATTATGTTTTCAACACATGATGATGGACCTATGATTATCTAACCTATGCAAAAATTCTCTGTCTATCTCAAATTCGCCTCTCACATAGGCATGTCACAAACCCTTTCCTTATTCACTCATACTATACTAATATGCACACTCAAACCTCTTAGCATATCCTAAAATTATGATAGTAGTATTTTGACATTAGGAACATTATCTTTAGGTCATACACATAGTCAACAAACTATTCTACTCATTAACTCAACCAATAGGCACACTACCTATCCTTTGCTCTACAACTCTCACATCCACCTTTCATAAATTTCTTTTACATACAATACTAGAAATCAACTCATTTAGTTTCAATATATATAGATAAATCATGAATTAACAAGATCAAAATATTTCCTTTTCAACCACAAAACATGCCTTCACCCTTAAGGCATCTCACATGGGTCACACTTAAGCACAATCCTTTTTCAAATAGGCCTAAGTCACTTTTAGGTATCATGGAGACCCATTCATCTATTTAACACTTCTTCAAGCATAAAAATAACATAGGAACACTTAAAAATACATAGTTCCACTCCTTATGTCCCCTAGGACATCTTCAAATCATCACAGTCACCTTTGCTCACCTCTATGTATGCTCAATCAACTTAGACAAAGACCTTATAGACAAGAACACCATTACAAAACAAACAACCAACTTAGTAAGCATTGTTCATACTCATTATAAATTGATCATACCTCCAAAATAATCACATATCATCCTCATGGATTATAAAACACTCCCTAATTATAATTCATCAAGAGACATTGAAACAATATCTATATAAGTTTAAATATCCTTCTCAGGTCATTTATGGAACAAGCATGAACACATAATAAACTTTAAACATTAATATCTTTGACTGTACACACTTTTATATCTTAAAATTAAGTTCATTGGATGTTCTATGGAGTCCTATTCATCTTTGTTTTTTACTATATGAGCAATTTTTTTTTCTATCGAAAGATATGGACAAATTATTAAGCACTAGGTTTTCCCTTAGCAAATTCAAATATTCAAAAGGCAATGGTCACAATTAAACTTTGGATAGTTTACAATTATCTCATGTCCTTGTTGCTCAAATTTAATACACATTGTTGATATTTTTTTATCTTTAACACATAGGTGCCAATGCTCAAACATTAAAACTCAACCACTCTACTATCATCTCATGTCCTCACTCAACTTAGCAAATCACAATCCATCAATCTTTCTCAAAATTACATCAAAACTTAACTCCATTAAGCTTCAATTAATTTGACCATTTTGACTTACTACACTCTGTTGATCTCAATTGTACAAACACCCACTCACCATTGATCTCTTATCCTTACCTTTGCTCAGTTATTAAACATCATGCAACTATACTCATCATGATTCTTCTTGACTTCTTTGAGAAATTCACACCACTGATCTTTCTTGATATTTAACTCTTTCAAAAATTGACTAAGTATGGGTATCCTTTCAATATGTCTAAGTAGTCATTTTTAAACCTTAATAACTTTTTCTACACTTTAATGCATGATCTCAAATTTAGACTAGATGATATCCTCACATAGGAAAATATAACCATGTGACATATTATTCCTAAAAAATTCATGCATTCAATATATAATTCCATTAGAAATCCTTCTCAAAATATTTTATCACAAAGCCAACTATGTTTAGATTCTATCTAGGAGACCAACTTTGCTCCTTCATAGCTTTTATCATGCTTCAACAGATGATCTAGAATTTAGTACAAATTAACTATGCATAAAACTAAGCAAACCCATATGAAAAATTTATCTTGAAACCTTTACATGTGCAAGATATAACATCATCAAAATTATGACTCAGCTCTTCTTTTCAAATTGTAAAATTGGTTAAGTATGGGAAAACATAGTCAAACTACTTGAGAGCCCAAATTTACATATGCATATCTTTTGATGCACTACATTGCATGATCTAAAATTTAGTGAAAATAAACTAGATATAAAAATGAACAAAAAAATATGATCACCCTTTCCTAAAATTTTTACATGTGCAAGAAATTCCTCCATAAAAATTCTTACTCGGCTCTTCTTGCCACTTTGCAAATTTGGCTAAGTATGGGAAAATAATGAGTTCTGACTAAGAAGCCAACTTTTTAGCCTCATATCTTTGACTATGATTTGATGCATGATTTAATATTTATTTAATAATAACTAGGGACTAATGTTATCATAACCATATGATCAAATCCACTTTACTGATTCCCACATGGCAATGGTGATGTCATCAAACTACCTACTCAGATTTTTTGCCACTAGACCTAAAGTGTCTAGATGAAAACTATGATCAACTAGATGAAATATACTTATACACACAAAAACTTAAAACATATAAAATATCTTATAATATCCCTTACACATGTTTAATACTCCATACTCATCCTTGAACATCTCTAGCCATGTCAACACTAAAGATCAACCAAGCCTCCTTCAAGCATACTAGGACAAGTACATTGCATACTTTGTCATTGTTAATTAGGTTGTCAAAGCACTTAATACACTCACCAAGACACCTCCATGACATCACCATGAGTAACATCAGTTGTAGACCAAGATCAATAATAATTATATTACATTACTATACCATCGACATATGATCCTTATTTATTTGATTATCACTTGATTGAAAATAAATGTTTCCTACGATTTCTTACTCTATTTTTTTTGCTTTTAGGAAAAAAAGAGAGAAACAAAATATGAGGGGTGTGTACCTAGTAAAAATTTCTCTCATTGATGACCACACAAAGTGAGAGCTCCTTTTTAGTGAGGAAGGACTACCTGTAATAAGATCACACTAAACCAACTTGTTTGTTATATGAGTATGAAGGGTAGACTTCCTAGCAATGTTAGATCTAATAAGTAAAAGCTCATTTATATGAATGTCAATCCACTCCCCTAATGATAAAAATATTTTAGAAATAGAAATAAAGGATGATAAATGGATAAGAACATAAATGCTTATATAATAAAATAAATAATGTACCTATTTAGTAGAAGATGTAGCAAAGTGGGTTAATACCATGTACAAATATATCAAGGTCAGGTCTAGGAAGGTCTAGGTAGGGTTTGTAAATAGGTCAGAAATAGAAATAAGAGTTTGATTGGGTGAAAAGGGGAGAAAAAAAATCTATTATTCTCCTTAACAATTATTTTCAAGGGTTAGGGTGACCAGTGATGGTTGGGAATGACTGGTAACAGTTAGGTAACCAATGATGATTATGGTGAATAGTGGAAGTTACAACAACTAGCAATAGTTTCTTATGGGAGGTCTTTAGGGAATTGAAATGGAGTTGGGGATGAAATAGGTAATGAGAAAAAGGTAGAGTGTGGACTACTGGGGTGAGGGGTGATGTGCAGGTGACCAAGTTGAGTCAAAAAGAGAGTGGGAAAAGAGAATGCTAAAAAAAAGAGAAATAATACATGAATGATGTAAATTAAAAACTAATGACCAGCTGAATGAAATTGGGTATCATAACAATATTATAATATTCAAAATTTAAGAAAACAAAGTTTTGGGATGATAAATTCTTGCACAAAGAAAATAGAAAAGATTGGATGCAAATTTTTGGATCCATAACTCCTCTAAGATCCTTATATTTATAGCACAAACTTGCTAAGTGAGGAAAGGGAAAGTTGCTAAATTGAATGAGGATAAAGATGCCAATTCGAAGAGAGGGAAAGATAGGAGGTGTGTAAGGGAAATTTTCTACTTTATCCATGCACACCTATCATGCAGCTAGATGATTTTTTATTTTACAAGAGTAAAGATATAACCATTGATGGTTAGGCTAACCATTGATGGGTATGTCAACCATCAATGATTAACCCTAAGTTAAAAGGGGGTTGAGATGGGTCTAAGTTAATATGTTAAAAAAAATTATTAAGGGGTGCTCGGGTGTATTATCAAATGTAAAGGGTGAGTTAACTATGTGAATAGCTGACTAAGGTTTAGAATAGGTCCATGATGAAGTGACATCAAAAACTAGTCAAGGGGGGTTTTGAGTGTCTCCAAATTACCCTTCTTATTATGTGGCTTTTAGGTCAGTAGGCCATAAAAGAAAAATGGAGTGTTGATGGTCAAGATTTGATTACCCTAAGTATGGGAGGAGGACATCCCCCCTCAAACTTGGAGTCAAGAGGTAACACCAAAATCAGGTCATGGTTTGATAAGTGGTAAAATGGAGGTCATAAGGTTGGTGATATAGACAACATTACCATGTTGGAAAAAATAAGGTTGGGGTATAGGATAAGTGAAATGGTAACTGGTCCCTAGCATTGGTCATATCTGATTGGGTCACACTTGTCAAGTGTCCTAGAGAAGGTTAGTGTTTTCTTAGGTATCTAGAGTAGGAAGTGATCTTGAGAAACACACAATGAGTTAGACATGTATGAGGTGGTGTGTAGGGAAAAAATTCTATCATGGAAAAATTGGTCAAGGTAGTCATCATGACCAAAGAAAGGTTTTTACAAGGTATGTGATTAGGTTAGTACCAATGTCAATGTGGAAGAAGGTAAATGGTTCAGGTGGTTGGTTGGGTGGGTAATGACCAAGTTGACTCCTAATGTACTAGGCAAGAGGACACTGCCTACTTAGTCTTGTGGATAAGGGATCCAACATGGTCTTTAAGCATAATGTAGTTCTTGGTTGGTAGGGAGAATGGAACTCATAGATAGGTTCAAGGGTGGTAAGAAGTGGATAAGCTCATTTGGATGCATTAATATTTTTAGGTGAAATAACGAAAGTGTAGGTTTGGAGGGGCAAAAGAAAATCACCCTAATCATTGATGGTTAGGGGGAACCAGTGATGGTTACAAAACTATCAATGGGTAGGGTGAACCATGGAGGGTTATGTAACCATTGATGGTTATGGTCAACCATCGATGGTTAGATAATTGTCAATGATTGGGTAAAAACCCTAAATCAGTGGTAAAAAGGTCAACTAGGCTCATTTTATCCTCATTTTCAACTTTGAGAACTTGTGCTTTATCCATTCTGAGTGTTTGTATGAAGATTACTCATGAGTGGGTGGAAGTATAGTGAGTTTTTAAAAAGAGTGTAGTATGTAAGAGCAATGGTGGGGTCGAGATAGATGTTAGAAATGCTCATGAATAAGTGGTTAGGCATGGATTGAGGTAGTGCCATCAGTCATGAAATGAAATAGGCTATGTCTTAAATTAGAAGTAAATTATAATGTGTGAATTAAATGGTAAAAATATAAGTAGGTATGCTAAATTAGGGAATTATGTGGTTTTAGATGTGGTTCTTGGGTTTTACTATTTCTATTGTTGTTTGTAAGACTATATGTTTGGTGTGGTGTATGATTTGTATAGAGGTAGGGAGGAATGTGTAAGGGTGTAGAGAGTAGGTTTTGGGTGTTATAGAGAGAGTTAGTGTTTTAGGAAGAGGTCAAGGGGTTGAGGCTCACCACTAGAGGTCACCTAATAGTGACCATTGGTAGCTAAGCCAACTAGTGATAGTCAACCTTGGGGGAAAATGGCCCCAAGGGGACCATCAATAATCTGGGAGATCCAATAATGGTTGATAGGTTGGGGAAGGAGTTATGAGTTGGGGTGGAAGAGTTGGGAGGTGGAATGGGTTAGAATTGAGATGGGTTGGGGTGGGTAGAATTGAAATGGGTTGAGATGGGTTAGGGTAGGAGTTGGGTTGGTTAGTTTTGGGATAGAGTTGAGAGAGTTGGGTTGAAATGGGTTAGAGAGTATAGTAATTTTAGGTAAATGTGGGTTTACATAGGATAGAAAGGGTGGAGGTTTTATAAGAATAGTTAATAGGGGTTTATAGACATAATAAGTGTTTAAAGGGTAGGTTGATAGATGGAATTATAATGATATGGAAGTAGGTGGGTAATAGTTGTTATGCATATAGGTAATAATTGAGATAGGTTACTTACCTACTTTTTGATATACCTATTGTTATAGGCATAGGATCATATCCAACCATGGGATCGAGTTCTTGAGATTTTTATAGAGGTGAAGGATGCCATGTTTGTAGAGGACTAGAATCACATGGAGGAGATAAGTTTTGGAGGGATGAGGTATTACCAATGCCTTCTAGGGATGTCATGATGATAGTCACCCTCATCAAGAGATGGGACCTAGTGACTAATACTTTCTAATTAAAGAGAGGGGATATGAGAATCCTATTAGAGGATGTACATTAGATTACACATCTACCCATTATGGAGATCCCATCTACCACATATAAGGGGAGGAGATTGATGAGTGCATGGAAATGTTATATAGAGATGACTAAGATGATGCATAGTTTCACTCTAGAGGTTTTAGCATTAGGCCTCTATACTAGAGGGCCCCTAGAGATGGACTTTTTTTACCATGTTATAGCTAGAAGTTACTTGTTATGCATTATTAGAATCTATGGGAGGGAGATTCCCTACTATGTTATTGGGGGTGTTGGTGGAGCTAGTTTTGGGTGGTATAATTTTTGGATGTGCACAAGTTTTACTAGTTTAGATATATAGAGATCTATGGGGGTTTAGAGTGCATAGGTGTTATGGCATCAGTGTGGGATTTTTAATTCACTACTAAACTTATGAACATATATAGGTATTGAGACCCTGGGGCCTTTTAATAGAGGGTTACCATCTAAAAAATTATGGTCATCTTTTACCGATGGAAGAGAGATAGGGCTATGACAGGTGTTGGTGGTGGGTCTAGGGATATTGATTCATTTAGAGGAACATTAGAGGGCTTAGTTCCTAGTGACATAGTTTGGAGACCAAATCAAACTTTGCCAATAAGGGTTGGGTATAGGTAGAATAATTGGAGATGGGCCTATGGGAGGCAGGATGGTGAGATAGAGTGCATCCCCTTTGAGAGAGTGGGATGTTAGTTTGGGCTTATGCAGGGTATCCCTCAATATTATGTGTGATATAAGAGGGAGGATATAGAGTTTTATTTACCAGAGCCACAACCACATGAGGAGGAGTTGGATCATGAGGAGTTACCATTGAGGGATGGAGATGATGTAGGTTGTACATTTGACTATTCAACCTAGTTTTAGGGGAGATACATAGCTATTGATTTTGGTTTAAGAGATGGGGACCCATAACTGATGGATGTTAACCTGGGTTAGAAGCCAGCACAGGGGGATCCATAGCTAGCAGTGGCATTGATCATAGAATAATCCTAGATGACAACATTATAAGGGTAGATTAACACTTTATAAGGTCAATTATGAGGGGTTATAGTGGAGAGAGAATAGGCCCAAGAACTGGTCACCACTTTACAAGGTTAGGTGGCCATGTTTTAGGGCCAAATAGGCACATTATAGGGGAAAATTGGTGTGGGTGTTGTAGGTGCAGTAGTAGGAGGATTAGTAGATTTTGTGCCATGAACATGTTATATATCCACTATATAGGAGCTTCATTATTATGAGTTGATGGTATTTGATCAATTTCCTCATGCCATGAGATTCACTAAGTTTAAAGGTAGCATGGGTGGTGGGGCCATGCTTGGTACCCTAGGTCAGTGGGATATGACAATGAGTTAGACAAGAATCCTAGGGTGATCTGTAAACTCCACTGATAAACTCTAAGTGAAAATTTAAAAGTATGGATTCTAAATTTCTCAACTTATAAGATGTTGGAATGATTAAAAACTAATGAAAATCTGATCTAAACCAAGTTTCAAAACTGAAATAAAGGTGAATTGATAAATCACATCAATTTTCCATTGAAACCATTAGATTTTTCAAAGTCTCGATTTTATCCAATTTCTCGTAAATGATCAAATGAGTAATTTTTGCATTATGATTAAAATCTAAATTATAATCTTCAAATTAATTGAAATTGAAATGCAAAAATGAATTCTAAGATCAAAACATAGAAATTATTTACGGGGTTCAGAATTCCTATGTCCCCAAGTTCGTATCAAACTGATCCATTAATTGTTGCTAAATTTGCAAGCCAAAATAATACTTAAAAATTTATATATATCATATCTCTCTATAAAAATAGTGATCAAACCTTCGAAAGACCTTGGCTAACTTAGCACGTCCTTCACCTTCTTGAATCACATGTAGAGGCTTCTCCAAAATCAAAATTGGAAACTTTTATAGCTCAAAATGGCATCATAAATTCTCCAAAATGGTAAAATTAATATACTAAAGAGAGTGTATCAAAATTCTAAACAACTTTTTAGTTTACTCTGAGCTCTGATTCAGCTTCTAAGGGCTCCAAAATTACCAAATACTCTAAGCGGGTCTATAATCTCCAATACACAGTCGGCTTCCTGTGTCTATTCAAGTAGAAATTAGTCCCTTTTATAACACTTCGACCTCCATGGCTGAAGTGGTCATGGAATTAACCTTTTAGGCAGCAAGTTAGGAGTTTAAAACCACCTCCTACCTTTCTAGGTGCTTGGGAAGAGTGAAAAGATCAGCCTTCCTCCTTTCTAGGTGCTTAGCATGAGATTTTAAATGTTTTCCCCCCTTTTTTGGTGCCTTTGACATGTATTTTTCCCACATGCATTGGGCATTACTATTTTCCATGCTTAAAATAGTCAATTTCATTAACATTTCAAATTCTAAGACTTAGGTGCCAACTTAGGCTGTTGATTTGACTTGGTCCATGCACAATGTGGTGGATGACATGGTGGATGATGTGGCAGTTTGTGCAAGTTGGCCTTTGGCACCTTTTTCAAAGTGATAAACATTTGAAAATTTCAAATAACATGTGAATAAAAACACAATTTTTTTAACACCAAATGGCTATTGGTCCACTTGGCATGTTTTCAACAGTGCCACGTGACTTTCGACACCCCTTGTCGCAAGATTTCTTCAACTAGCCATATCTTGAACATCTGGACTCCGTTTTACAAACCAAAAAAAGTGCCAAAAAGCTCTTGATGAGATCTAAAGTGTAACACCACTAAAACTCTAAATTTTAACTATTATTAGAACCCAATTTTTTATCACACCTCCCTAATGGAGGGTTTTTGGACTCCAAAAGTCCAATATCCCCTAAAACTATAAATCGGTCTACTGCATCCATGAAAATATAACCCAATCATAGAAAGATATATAAACAATTGCATTAAAATTATTCATAATAAAAATATAAAAATTCCTAATCCAAAGGCATGGGTAAGTGAATCTGCAACTTCTAAAGTGATTACAACATATCAAACTGCCTACCCAAATGTCACATCCTGTAAAGCAGTGAATTGCCAAAAATTGAAACAACTCCCAATGTAACTGCAAGACAAGTTTATAATGCTGACAACATACAATAAATGTTGTGGACATATTGTAATACAATGCCCTAGTATGGGACTTATATGATAAGCAAATGCAAACAACCAAAAGTGTATGCTGCCTAACATCTAAACATGCCCAAAGGGTCTTAAAAATGCATCTAAACATCACTGTGCCAAAATAGATACATTCAAAATAGTAGTCTAACTATAAAATTCTATAAGGAAACAACTCACAACATCACTCTGCTATATCCCCAACTATTTCAAATGAGTTAATATCTTATCCATTATTAGACTACCCATATAGTATATTCTGGAGATCAAAATCTTAGAGTTATCAAAAAGTGAGAATTGAAAAACTTCATATGGTAAACATGTCTTGAAGTGTTCCCACCAACTCTAATCTACATATATCAAAGGTTGTTCATTCCCTTAGGTGAATTCTTAACCATGCTTTACAAAAAGAATGTATTGATAATCCACTTAACCAATTCTTTCTTCCTAGTGAAATTGATTGTCTTTGTGGACTCATTATCAATTACATGCTTTATCAATTTGGGTTTTTCCATATGTAATTGAAAAGATTTTTGACTTAACCTCTTAAATGTATTTTCACTTGTAGGTTTTACCTTATCCTGGGTTGGATTGTCAACTATATTATGGATTGAATTAGCTTCATTAACCTTAGTGAGAGGTTTGTAAATCATCTTAGTTTTAACATTACTTGAATGTGAAGATGAATGAAGCTTAAAACATCTATCAATCCTATGTCCACTCACTTTACAATGAGTACAAACATCCTTCTTAGGTGAGGGTCCCCTTTTTCCAATTCCCAACTTAACATGAGAATGGTCTTTCAAACATGAAATTTGCTTAAACAAAGATTTTCATTTCCAACAAGTCTTAGCACTATGGTAATTCATACCACAAAAAGTGCATGTAAATGATTGCATTATCTTCTATACATTATATCTATACTTATTAAAAGTGTCAATTGGATTAGAAGATTTAGTGTAAGAATCAAGAGGTGGAATCTCAATACCTCTTTTACCTTTACATCTTTGAACTAGTGTCCTAAAACCTTCACTATTGGAAGCTCGTCTTCCTTTAGCCATGGAAGAAACTTCTCCATCATCCACCTGCACACTAGTATAACCCAAACCTACATGAAGAAGTCTATACTCAACCTAAATTGGGTTAGTTATACCTTGGCTATCTGTAATATCCCCAACCAATAGGGACTGTAGAAAGACAAAAGCTCTGATACCACTGTAATATCCCCAACCAATAGGGACTGTAGAAAGACAAAAGCTTTGATACCATTGTAATATCCCCTGTTTCCCTTGAAATCTAAAACTAAATATTTTTGAATTGTTTTCCTGTATTTTACCCCTTTTGATATTTTGCATGAATAAAGATATGATTTTGGAGAGAAATTCAGATAAATAAATAAATAAATCATAGTATAATCTCTCAATTAACTAAACTCTTATCTTCTTATTCACTTTGGATGGTTACAATAAAGATATTTTTCACACCTATGAAATAATACAAATATAGTCTTAAAAACCTGGTCTTTTGCAAATCTGGAAATAAAACCTAAATTTGGAATGGCTCAGGCCGCTGTGTCAACACACAGTCACCGATGTTGATTATTGTGCCATTGTCAGTCGATATACTACCGATGCCAATCAATGTCATTCAGCTATTCTACCAACATCGGTCTATCATCGGCTGATGTCAATCATTGAGCTACCGATGTCAGTCTCTGGGTCCCTTGTGGCACTGTCTAGCCTGTGGTAGAACGGTATAGAATTGCATGGATCAGTATGGATTCCATACAAAAGCAAGATAATATGTTGTAGCCTATATTCTAGATACCTGATCTAAAGATCTCTATCTATATAATTTTATAAATCAAAAACTAAATAAATAAATACCTATAAACCTCTGTGATAGCTTCTGTATGAAGTTATCTCTCAAACCTGTAAAGCCCTGTGATAACTTATGTATGAAGTTATCTCTCAATTTGGCAATAGATCGGCTGATTTCTCACAACCTCTAAATCACACACAATGAAGAGTGGATGTTCTTCAATGCAAATGGAATCCTGGAACCCTTGGCTCAGTCTTCACATAATAATTCTTAGCAACAATCAATCTCAATAATCAATGAATCCTCCAACTCTCTCCCATGAGAAACCATTATACCCTCAAAAAAGTGTGCTTGTCCTAATTAGGGTTTCTTAAATTAGAATTAGGGTTTCTTAATTAAAAATTAGGCCAAATAATTAATATTTGATTAAATTAATCAAATATTAATATCTCCCTCAATATATGTCCGATCCTCGAATCGTCTGAAGCTAGTGAAGCAGGGAGTGATTCTGCACATGACCATACTAAAACAAGGGTGCTCTGCTACATGTAAAATATCCCTAAATAATAGGAGCTCAGACAAACATCTCTAAAAGAGCCCAAATGAAAGCCAACTATAGAAATTCTATTAATCGAAGCCAAGCCAAGCTCCATCAAGACCCTCTATCCATCCTCTCAGCCTATGAGGGTCGCATAATAGGATAATCATCAAGTCTAAAGATGTCCACTAAAAAAGGGGACATGAAAATCTGCCCCTCCTGAAATTGCTTGTCCCTAAGCAATCTCTAAACAACAAACCAATCAATCCACCTAGATCCCATATGTATTTATGCTCTACATTGTTGTTAATCAATGCAAGTTCCTGCAATATCCTCTGAAATATAACCAAGAGGAATCCACAATCAAACTAGTGAATGCAACTCAACCAATCTCTAAAATCACAACTACCCTAGATGTGTCGATACTATAGTCTATGTAACTTGCTACTACTAATTCCATCTAAAAAAGATGGTGCCAATCCATCCCATAATGGATGGTAAGAAATTGGAGTTGATCTACACCTGTGTGAAATAAAATCTTCTATCTCTAGATCAAAAGAAGAAGAATGAGCATACCCCATCATATAATGCCGGTAGGAACCCCCAAACTTTGCTACTAGCTCACCATCACTGAACTGGGAATCAGCAGATGGCTCTAATCTCTGACTCCAAGTGGTTATAGGCTAGATAGGACCCTGTGTAATTTGCTCAACAAACCCCACCTCAAAATCCCTATGAGGTAGCATAGTAGAAAGGATCACTATAATCTCCCCACCCAAATTGCTAATAGCACTAGTACCTCAGATGAGAACACCTTCTGTCACTTTATGCGAGTCCAAATGAACCCCTGCACTATCTAGCAAATAATCCATTAATGATTTAGTGTAGTAAAAATTATAAGTAAAAGCATCAACATACTCCCCTGCACACCACAACTAATCCCTCTATAAGGGTGGCATAACCAACTGTACCACACTATCATCTGTGTGAGAAGAATCAATCTAGAGACTCGACTCCACTGGTATCCCAAACACATTAGAACTAGGTACTCCCAAATCCTAAACATGTGTGTCAGCCTCAACAACATGTTCCTCAACAGCAACTATAGGGACATACTCACCACCAACACTTAGTGTACTAACATCTGAGTACACCTCCACCCTCTGAATGCAAGCATCAGACTCATCCTCACTGTCTCTAATGATCTCGACTATGGATATCCATGGGTCACCAGATACCACACCCTATGACTGTATAGACTTTGGTAAACACTGAAGTCACTCTAACTCCATGGTAACCTTAGCAAAATGAAACTGTGACTCCTCAAAAGCCAACTACATACTCTCAAGAATCTTAGAAGTCACCTCAAGCTACTGAGTAAGCTCACTCACCTTATCTTCCTTGACCAATAATGCATCATATGCTCTGCTGCCCCACTCCATAAGATAATCTCTGTCAGCTACCAACTACATATAATCCTATCTCATAATTTGGATAGCCTCCCATAAAGAGTGGATCTCTGTCAAGGACAAATAACTACCTCCCTACTCAATGCTAGTAGGAAAACCCCATCCATAAACTGCTAACAACTGACGAGCAGCATCAAAATTCTTGCAAGAAATAGTAATGTCTCACTCACTAATTCTTAGCTGACTAAACACATGATGGCACTAGCTACATTGTCTCCTACAATCCTCCTCTGATGCACGGTCCAAAAGAGTAGACTCAAAATTACTGACCTCTGGAGTACTACCATCCATACTCTGCAAATTAACTCCAAAGCTCATATCAACATCAAGAGTATCAAAAACTATTACATCACTGTCTAACTCCTCCATATTGAAAGAAACTGTCAGTGAAACTAAGTCCTCAAAACCATCCACTGCATTCTCTTGGGTGTCATCTACAACAATCAGATCCTGGGACTCTTCTACACTCTAAATCTAGAGCGTGAATGCTAGACATACTCATATCGTCATCAACATGTGCCCTGACTGTAAAAGAAAGCTCAGTCCCTGCCACATGTACTGACTCCTAAATTAAACTCACCTTAAGACAAAGCTCATCCACATGTCTCTTAGAATCCTGGAGAGCCAACTGAGTACACACCAAGGAATTCTGAGTATCCTCCAGCTCATGAGAAAATCGGTCAACCTCCTCTTCCTTTTTGTTTTGTGATGTGGACCCTTTAACAATGGATGCAATACTTCATGTTAATTTGTCTTCGAATGTAAGGTCTAAAATTAATTCATTCATCCTCTTCAAACTTTGTTTTTAGCTTCTTCATATCCTTGTCCCACTATTTTTGAGTACTAGAAGTACCCATGATTAACTCACCGATTCAATGTTCAATCTACCCAACATGATGGCAGAATTTAGCTCTGATACCACTGTAATATCCCCAACCAATAGGGACTGTAGAAAGACAAAAGTTACAGTGCACTCAGTCATAATCTCTACATCTGAAGTTAAAGGTTTTCCCTTTTCACACTCACCACATTACAATTTAATCAAGAGCTCATCCTTGGATTCAAGCTCTGATTTTAACTTTGCCACTTGCAATTCAAGTGAAAATTTTTGGCATCTCAAGATTGCATTTTCATCTTTGATGACCTCAATCAGTGACAACTTGCCCATGGTTTCCTACAAATACCTAATTCCATACTGCACATTGTAATATAATCAATTTGCAAACCAATAATCTAACTATTTTGGAAGCATTTGTCCATACACAACTAGAAGTAATCCATGCATTCTAACTACTCTGATACCAACTTGATCCGTAAACTACACTGATAAACTCTAAGTGAAATTTTAAAAGTATGGATTCTAAATTTCTCAACTTATAAGATGTTGGAATGATTAAAAACTAATGAAAATCTGATCTAAACAAAGTTTCAAAACCGAAATAAAGGTGAATTGATAAATCACATCAATTTTCCATTGAAACCATTAAATTTTTCAAATTCTCAATTTTATCCAATTTCCCGTAAATGATCAAATGAGTAATTTTTGCATTCTGATTAAAATCTGAATTATAATCTTCAAATTAACTGAAACTAAAATGTAAAAATGAATTCTAAGATCAAAACACAGAAATTATTTATGGGGTTTAGAATTCCTACGTCCCCGAGTTCATATCGAACTGATCCATTAATTTTTGCTAAATTTTCAAGCCAAAATAATACTTAAAAAACAAAAAAATATCATATCTCTCTATAAAAATAGTGATCAGAACTTTGAAAGACCTTGGCTGACTCAGCACGTCCTTCACCTTCCTGAATCACATGCAGAGGCTTTTCCAAAATCAAAATTATCAACATTTATATCTCAAAATGGCATCACCAATTCTCCAAAATGGGAAAATGAATATAATTCATAGAGCATATCAAAATTCTAAACAACTTTGTAGTTTACTTTGAGCTCTGATTCGGCCTCTAAGGGCTCCAAAATGACCAAATACTATAAGCAGGTCTATAATCTCCAATACACAGTCAGCTTCCTGTGTCTATTCAAGTAGAAATTAGTCCCTTTTATAACACTTCAACCTCCATGGATAAAGTGGTCAAGGAATTAACCTTTTAGGTGGTAGGTTAGGATTTCAAAACCACCTCCCACCTTTCTAGGTGCTTGGGAAGAGTGAAAAGGTCAGCCTTCCTCCTTTCTAGGTGCTTAGAATGAGATTTTAAATGTTTTCCCTCCTTTTTTGGTGCCTTTGACATGTATTTGTCCCACATGCATTGGGCATTACTATTTTCCATAATTAAAATAGTCAATTTCATTAAAATTTCAAATGCCAAGACTTAGGCCGTTGATTTGACTTGGTCCATGTACGACGTGGCAGATGACATGGCAGTTTTTGCAAGTTGGCCTTTGGAACCTTTTTTAAAGTGGTAAATGTTTGAAAATTTCAAATAACACGTGAGTAAAAACACCAATTTTTTTTTGCACCAAATTATTTTTCCATGTGTCAAATGGCTATTGGTCTAGTTGGCATGTTTTCAACAATGCCACGTCACTTTTGACACCCCCTATCACAAGATTTCTTCAACTAGCCATATCTTGAGCATCCAGACTCCATTTTGCAAACCGCAAAAAGTTCCAAAAATCTCTCAACAAGATATATAGTGTACCACAACTAAAACTCTGAATTATAAACATTATTAGAACCCAATTTCTGATCATAGGGGGACCACCACTAGGTAAAAGTATAGATGGGGCCGATGGCATTGGTGCTCTAGGTGTAGGTCCATGATGAGATTGTATATTTTTGATATGTATATATGTATTTTGATACTAGCCTATGTACCAAAGATGCAAGATGTATATAAGTGAGAGATATGTACATGCATAAACACTTATTAATATTTTGATATATATGATTTTATACTATGGATATGTTTTATGGGTTCATGTTTTGATGAGATGGATACTTATGTGTTGATAATGACTGATGTTAATTTTAGATGTTATAGATGATGATTATATAGTATAGGAATGTGATGATACATGGTTTTGATTTAGATGTATATGATGATCATGTATTTTTATGATGGAAATATATGATTATGATGTTAAAAACTATTGTTTTAGGTGATGTTTTTGATTTTATGATATCATTATGGATTATGATGTCATAGTATGTTTTGATAAGCTTTCTTAGAGAAAGAATGATAAGAGAGAGTGTCCCTATGGAATAATGTGAATAGAAAGATACATGTTAGGTTTATTTTAAAGGACCCTATTAAACCAAGGTTAGATAAGATCTTAAGGAACATAAAGCTCTGATACGATTCACATTAGGTCCTTTCTAGTGAGAAGGTATCATTATAAATGCAATGTGGCCAAGTAAGCTCTTAGTTTATTGATTTATAGAGGTTATGTAGGAAATGGGGATGATAGGTAAATGGAGGGGAAAAGGTATAAGGGAGGAACCTAATGTGGATTTAATTACCCTTTTTAATATGTGACTTAAGAACCAGAATAGATAAGTCCATGTATTTACAAGGTGTAGACTAATCGATGTAGGAAGTCTACAAATATATGATAATTTTATGAGAGAGCTAATTATGGACTTTTGATGGGATAATAGGTTCATGTGTTTTTTATTTTTGAAAGAGGTGAAGCTAATCAATGTGTAAATATTCAAATACTTTGTTTGATCTGATTGCAACTTTTATGAATAAATTATTTTTGATATATTGGCTTAGCCATTCTTCAAGGGAGTGGTCTAAGTATGACTTCATGTTTGATAGTTGTCCTTCGAGGGATCAGTCTATTTTTTTAACTATATTTAGTATCCATCCTTTGAGGGAATGATCTATCCTTTTAATAAAATGGACCCAAATAATATTTGATATCCCATATAGAATATTTAAATGCTATTACATTTTAGACATGGACCCATCTATCCAAGTTTTATAGGCTGACCCTATCAAGGTAAGATTGTTACCACAAAAAGTGATTGATAAGTAAGGAAGAGTGATTTATGAAATAAGTGACCATGGGATTTCATTTATTTAAAGACAAAAATTATCCCTGAGAACCATGCCATGGGTATAACATGGTACCCATGTTTAAGAGTAGGCTAAAAATATGATGGATAAT
This sequence comes from Torreya grandis, assembly GCA_037957365.1. Classification (NCBI taxonomy): domain Eukaryota; kingdom Viridiplantae; phylum Streptophyta; class Pinopsida; order Cupressales; family Taxaceae; genus Torreya; species Torreya grandis. Next base: position 1,098,695 of record JARHVA010003188.1, read on the forward strand.
CACATGGGTCTATTTTAATCAAATGTCCCCAAGAGGAATAGGGTAATAGGATAAGGGAAGGGTGAATCTCATAAAACTAAGGGGTGAGCTTAAGTTAGACCACATGGTTCATTTAGATATCTTTTAACATTAGAAAGGATGTAAATGTGAAGCATTGAAAGGTTTAGGTTATGGTTTGCCTTCAAAAGAGGACAAATGATAAGATCCTAATCTATACTTGTGTGTGATGATATAGGGTCCAAGCCATTTGAAAGCAAACTTGCACTTTTTGATTTTCTTCATATTTTTTGCATGTTTGTTTTCTTTTAGGATGAGGTCTCTAATTTTAAATTCTTGTTCTTTCAGATGCTTGTTATAGGCATGGGTAATCAGTTCTTGGTAGACACAAAGATGATTAAGGGTAGAAAGGTGATGTTCATCAAATAATTCAAGGCATATAAGGTGTTCTTGATGATATCCCTCTTTATAAATGATGTCGTGTAAGGATATAGGAAGAGAGGGAATCTAGATTTTGAGGGGTAGAACAACCTCTATGCCAAAGACTAGGAAAAAAGGTGTAGCACCTACTGTGGTTCAAATACTAGTGTGATAGGCCCATAAAGTAAATGGGATGTGTATGTGCCAGTCTCAGCCTAAAGCACTTACAACCTTGGTTAGCATCTTAATAAGGGTTTTATTATAGTATTCCACTTGTCTATTTGCCTATAGATGATAAGGTGAGGAATGGCTGAGCTTGATGCCAAAGGCATCACAAAGGGCTTGAACTTTCTTATTTTTAAAGGATTTGCCATTATCTATTATGATTTTGTGAGGGACACCAAAATGATAGATAATGTGGTGAATAATAAAATAGATAATTTTTTAAGCTTTGATTGAGATAAAGGTGATGGATTCCACCCATTTAGTGAAATATTTGGTAGCAGTGATGATGTATTATTGTCACTGAGATGAGTGAGAATTGATTTCTCTAATGAGGTCAAGCCCCCACCATGGGAAGGGCCGATAATCCTTAGATACCTGAAGGCTGTGAGTGGGTGTGTGATGCAAATTAGTGTTTTGTTAACATTTAACACACTTATTTACATAGTCATAGTAGTAGTAATTTAGGGTAGGCCAATAGTAACCTAGGCATAGGATTCTTTTGGTGATAGTGAGGCCACTAAAATGTCCCCCATAAACTCCATCATGATTTTCTTTGATGACATGAGGAATATCATGACTATGGTGTAATGAGAGGTACCTTGCATAAAGTACTTTTGGGCATTCTTTGAGATGTCATGTGGAATGATGCCAAGGTTAAGGTAGTTAAAGGTTTTATCATACCAGACATCTAGAGGAGATGCTTCCACATTATAAATGGTTGGAAGATCAAGATTGACATATGAAGGTTATATGAAGTGATGTATTATAATAATTGAGATTTATTAAGTTGAGAGGGTATCTGAGATGCAAGAGAGGCCATCGTATCTATGAATTTATTAGTAGATCGAGGCACTAACTAGATCTGATAACTTTGAAAGGATGTTAATATCTCATCAACAAGAAGTTTATAATTTTATAAGATATCATTTTTACATTGATATGACCCATTGACTTGGTTAATCACGAGTTAAGAATCATCGAAGATAGAGATGGTTTTAATTCCTAAGGCAAGAGCAGTTTGGAGCTCGATGACTAAAGCTTCATATTATGCCATGTTTTTAGTACATTCAAAGTTGAGTGTTTGAAGGATAGTGGAAGTGGTTCACCATAAAGGGGAATGAGAATTGTGCCTACACCCCCACCATATTGGCACTTAGAGCCATCAAAACACATGGTCATTTGGTAAGGGGGTTCTCCTTGAGACAATGTGGTAATATAATTATCAAGAAAGGTTAATGGAATGGGTTGGTTATTTGGGAAGGAATATTCAACCAATTGATCATCAGTGACTTCCCCTTTAATGGATTTTTGGTGAAGAAACTCGAGATCAAACTTGGCTAGAAGCATGATCCACTTAGCCATATGATAATTTTGATATGGCTTGGAGTTCATATACTTGAGTGGGTTGATATTGGTGATAACATATGTTTTGTGATTGAGGAGGTAATTATAGAGTTTGGAGGTGACAAAAATGAGAGAGAGACAAAGCTTTTCATGGGGATATATCACATCTTGTACTAGATAAGAATGAAATTGATATAGTAGATGACTTACTCCTTATTTTATTCATCCTAATGAGCCAACATGGAACCTAAAGAGTGATCAGTGGTGGATATGTAAAGGTAGAAGGGTTGGTCATCCCTAGGTGGGATAAGAACTAGTGGAGAAAGTAGGTACTCTTTGAGTGAATCAAAGTCTTGTTGACAATATTTAGTCCATCTAAAGGTGTCTTTCTTTAGGAGGTGGTGAAAGGGATGGAATCTATCTGATAATTGGAAGATAAAGCAATGGATAGATTAGAGTTTTCCCTACAAATTATGAATTTGTTTCAGGTTTGTTGGAGGAGGCATTTATAGGATGGCTTTGAATTTAGTAGGATAATTTTCAATTCCATGAAGGGAAATGATAAAGATAAAGAGCTTCCTATAGAGAACCCCAAAAATGTATTTTTAGGATTGAGCCAAACATGGAATTGGATTAGTTGATTAAAAATGATAGCAAGAATACCTAGATGGTCCTCTCGGTACTTGGATTTTCTAAGGAGACCATCCACATAATCCTCTATAATCTTATGGATAAAGTCATGGAAGATATAGATCATGGCTCGTTGATAAGTTTCTCTTGTATTTTTTAAACCAAAAGGCATGACTCAATAGTATAAAGTTATCTAAGTAGTAATGTAGGCAATTTTATGTTAATCTAAGGAGGTGATCAGGATCTGATTATATCCTAAAAAACCATCCATAAGGGATAACATCTTGTGGTCCATGGTAAGGTCAACTAGTTGGTCAATATTGGGTAAAGGAAATTCATCTTTGGGGCATGCAAGGTTAAGGTCATAGAAATCCACACAAGGGCAGAGTCCCCCAGTGGGTTTGGTAATATGAATGATATTAGAGACCCATTATGTATAATCAATGGGTTGAATGAAGTTTATGGATAGAAGACATTAAATTTCTTCTTTAATGAGAAGAGTTATACATGCATGCATTTTGTGAAGCTTTTGCCATACCATCTTAGCCTCAAGATGGGTAATGATGTTATAGAGAGTGATAGAGGGGTTAATCATGGGCATATAGTGATAAGGCCAAGCAAATGTGATGTTATAGTCTTGAAGGAAGGTGAGATGATCCTAATACTTATTTGGGTTCAATGATTGGCCCAATTAAATGATATGAGGATCCTCTTATGTCCTTAGGTTAAGATCAATATTTGATTCATTAAACATGGTTTTGTTCTCAAGAGGGAGAGATTTATGGATAGATGAATCTCTTACACTAAGATAGGTGAGGATAGAATCATCATCATGATGTTGAATGGTATGAATGATGGGCAAATCAAGGTCAATCAGTTTGAGATGGATGAGAGGAAAGGTTTTAATTTGGCCATCTTGTTGATAAGTTAATGGGCCTAAGCTAATGATATTGATAAAAAAAAAGTTGGATAGAATAATGTTAGAGTCCTTGAAATGGCAAGATGAACTAGGTGAGGATGGATTTTCTTTCGTGTGGGTAGCAATAGGTTTTCATGAGGTGGGATCATTTGGTGGTTCAAACCCAAGCCCAAATAACTCATGAGATTTCTAAGTTTTTATAATGGGAAATTTGTGAGGTCCTTATTCCTAAAGGCCCATACCAAATCCTTTTTAAGCATAGCAATGAAGATAGGTTTTGGCAAAGACTAGATTGCTTAAATAAGAAAAAATGGAAGTGAAAGGTTGAATATATGGGGTGGTGATAGGAGTAAGGAGTGATTGATCAAACCCCCCATAGATAAAATATGTTCAATTATTGGGAATTCTAAAGCAGATGAGGGTTCTTATGTTGGGGTCATAAGAAGGGTCATTTTGAAGGTTCCCATATTCTAGGGAGTGGGAAAGTCATCTAATGCTAAAAGTAGATATTCCTTGAGAGAGACATTAGAATGTTTGTATCAAGGATTTATCAATGGGGATCTAGGAAGAAGAGATAGAGGCACTGGTTAAGGCTTCATCATTATTGATAGTATAGGTATTACAGGTCAAGGCTGATGATATAGTTGTGTTAATGGAGTTGACTGATTGTAAGGGAGATGAAGGTGGAAGGAAATCATTAGGCATATAAGTCATGTTACAAAATGTAAAAGTACTAGGATTATCCTTGATGGTTATAACTTTCCCTTCATGTTTGAATTTGATGAAATGGTGTAAAGTGGAGGGGATGTAACTCATATCTTAGATCCAAGGTCATCTGAGTAAAATGTTATATTGGAATTTACCATCCACAACATAAAATATCTCAAAGATGGTGTTAGGTCACAAGCATATTTAAATAACAATGGTCCCCAAGGTAGTGGCCATGATGTCGTTAAAGGAGTGAAAGATAGTTTTACTTTTAGCCATGATGTTCTTTAGTAAATTCAGCTGCTCAAAAACATGGAAGGAGATTATGTTAATGTTAGAACCTCCATCAATCATCACCATTTTGACATAAATGTGATTGACATATGTGGTGACAAAGAGAGGATGATTAGACTCCTCTAAATAATTTGGAGGTATCTCAAAATCTTGGAAGGTGATGATGGCATAATGTTGGAGGGATTCAATAAAGGATGCAAGAGGTTGAGGGTCATATGATTGAACCTCAATGGTTTATAGAGCATCTATTAATACCTAGTGATATTGGGGTAAGGTGTTGATCAATTCATAATGTCTCATCTTCATTGGTGCTTGGTGAATCTATTTCAATACAATCAATTGAATAGATGTAGAAGAGTTGGTAGGAGGGGCACTAAGGATGGACACTTTGGGTCTCAGTGATGGTATGGGCGTTGGTGTTTGAACTTGTTTAGAAGGTTGATAATATGAAGAATAAGTCCATGAAAAGGATGCATTGGCTCTTCCTTTACCCCTTTGTTGAGCCCAAGATTGAGTAATCATGTTGATAGTATGGACAATGGGCTCATTAGACTAGATGATATTTTTGGTTCTTCACCTTTAACTATAGATAAGAGTGAGGAATTAGGTGTAGGTTGGGATAGTGGTTGGATTAGTTGGGTTGGTAAGGTAGGTGAAAGTGGTTATCTAATAATAGATCATCATCCCCATATAAGTGATGAACAAGAGCTTGGAGACATTTATATTTCTCCATGTTATGTCCTGGTGTCCTATGGTATGCATAGATTTGAGTATCATCAAACCAAGAGGGTTTGGTATTATAGGGGGTGAATTAATTAATAGGTGGAATTTTAATGGAGGAGGTTTGAAATAGCCTCTATAAAATAATAGAGTAAGATTCCTTCAGAGGTGTTTAGGGTGTTAAAATGCTTGTTAAGGAAATAAGAACCTTCTTAGGCATGGTATTAACCTTAGAGAGGGTTATTGGTTGGGTAATTTTTGTAGATGGTTTATGTCGAGTTGGATTAGCTATGATCGAGTTAATGGTAGATGGTTTTAAAATAGAGGATGGGGGGTTGATAATAGGTGGAAAAGTGGAGGGGGATAAATTATCTAAGAATGATGAAGAAGTTGATGGCATAAGTGGTGGAGGGATAGGCATAGAAAAGGGTGTTGGTTTAATTGAAGTAGAATAAGTGATTGGGATGGTAGGACGGTGGGGACCCAAAATAGTTGGTAAATTAGAAGGAGGTGGCATAATTTGAGATTGAGGCTGAGGTTTAAGTAATTTCACCCTTTAATCTATATTGGTTGGTGGTTTTTTAGGTGGCATAGAGGCAGTTAGGTCTAATTTGATGGGGGGATGTGTGATGATAGGTGTGGGTAGGATACCCAAATTCTTGGATAGTTTAGATAGAATATTATGAGATGATCTAGGTGGATGTGGGTGATATGGTTCCCTTACATCTTAGGAGAAAGAAATGTTTTATGATGTGGTGATAATAGGTTAGAAAGTAGATGCTAATGAAGTTGAGGGTTCAGCTTTATTTTGGTATGGGAGCCCCAAACGATGACATAAAGTGGCTCTATCTAGGTTGGGTTATGAGGCAATGCCAAACTTTTTACTAACCAAGAAAAGGGCTTATAATGCAACTTGGGAAGGTGAAGATTTTCTACAACAACATCCATAGTTGTTCAACATTGAGGACAACGTTGGTTTGGAGATGAAGGGCATGCTATGCCCCTAACCTATCACATGTATTAGGATAGGAATAGCTGACTTGTGGATTATTTATCCCTCTTTGATGCTATATCACATTTATCTATGCATTCATTTGGTTATTAGGTCGACCTATGGAGTAACCATGGCCTAGATAGACTATATATAAGAGGTAGTGGGTAATTTTTTATCATCATATTGTGAATTATGCTCTTATTGAAACTTGTGGAGGTTTCCCCCCAGAAGTGGCTTGTCTATTATCATATATTCAGATATATTTTAGTCATATTTGGATCTATTTCTACTATTCTATTCTATTTTTGAAGTTATTTCATTACAATTGGTATCAGAGCTACAATTTGGGCAATCTTATGGGTGAAGCCATAATTTTTTTAAATTTGGATATATCTAAAAAATGGTTGTGAATTTATATTAAAAAAATTATTGGAGGTGAGAAATCATAAAATTAAGATTCCATTAAAATTTCATCTCATTGGGATCTATTTTACAAAAGTTATCACCATTTTAGGTTTTTCAATAAAATTACTCTATAGTGCACAATTCAAAGAATATTTCTGAGTTATTTACATTTTTTTAAATCTTAGAGAAATTTGGCTAGGGTATGCTCTTTGTACATTTTTATTTGAGGCTGATATGAGTCCAAAATTGCTTGGTCAAAGTTTGGTCAAAAGTGCCATCAGTGTTGACATTGTAAGGACCTTTTATGGTAGGTCCACAAACTCAAGGCAAAGGAAAGGATGATAAAACTCTAGGTAAAACTCATAATAAATAATAGATGGAGTTAGAAGGGGGATGTACTAGATCATTTGTACCAAGGTTATTTGACATAGATCATAAAGTGAGCCGGGTTGACTATAGTGTGCAAGGAATTCAAAGTGAGGTACAAGGCATACAATCTAATATGAAATCCATACAAGATAGTTTGGTAGATATCATGATGGATTTGAAAAATAATTAATCAAATCATCCAGCTATCACTATTTCACAACCCCACCAGAGTGGTTCTCCCAGCTAGTCTACTTCAAATCCAACTACATTGCCACAGAGGAACCTATTACCAAAGGTGGATATGCACAAATTTGATGAAAAAGATCCACTCAATTGGATCAACCAAATGGATAAAAAAATTTATCTGCATCAGATCCTAGGTGGATATAAGGTTACCATGGCATCCTTGTATCTTGAACCAGATCAATTCATTTGGTATCGATGGTTATGTGCTCAAAAGAAAAAGATGACTCTCAGTGTTACCTAGTCAATTTTTACAGAGGAGATACAATTACATTATGGCAATAATGTGACAAAGAATTACTTCAACCAACTCAAAAAATTGTGACAAACTAGCTCCATCAAGGATTATATTCAGCATTTTCAAAACCTATCCTTACGTGTGGAGATAATTTTTAAGGAGAACTTGAATGACATATTTTTGGGTGGACTTAAGGACCACATTCAACATGATGTACACATGTTTAATCCACTTAAGATTTTTGATTCTATTATCATGGCATGTAGATCTTAGGAAAAATTCATATCCAACAATAAGTATCCATTCACTCACTTCAAATATCATAACATATTGACACCAATATTTCCTCCACCTACTAGATTGACCCCTCAACAAATTGAAGAGAAGCATGTAAAAGGATTATGTTTCAGTTGTGATAGCAAGTGGAGCAAAGGACATAGATGTGATGAGAATAAGTTAGTCTACATTGAGGGATCCAATGAAGATAAAGATGATGCCTCCAATGATGATGAGGAAGAGATAGAGAAGGTACCTCAAAATTACCAACCTACAATCTCTTATCATGCACTTAAAGGTATTAGCACTCCACAAACTCTTAAGGTGGTGGGTTTCCTCAAGAAATAAAAGGTGATGGTGTTGATTGATTTTTGGAGTACACATAACTTCATCAACCATAAGTTGTCCACTCGATTGAACTATTTCATCTACCTAGCACCAAAATTTTAGGTCATGATTATAGATGGTGGCACAATTAATTGCTCAAGCAAATGCCATAGTATTAATCTTGATATGGGTGAGTACAATCTCGATTCTCCTATGTTTGTTATTCCCATGGGTAGCATAGACATTGTTTTGGGAGTCCAATGGCTCACAACCTTGGGTACCATTGAGATGAACTTCTGGGAACTATTCATGTGATTTCATTCTAAAGTTAGGAAAATTAAAATATGTGGATTATAGGAAATATCTCCATAATTGATTAGATCACATCAGATGACTAAAATGCTAAAAAAGGGGGTAAAGGGAATTATTTCAAGATTATGTTCCATATAAGTTCAACCCACATAGGCATCTAAACATCCTGATCTACAGATGATTCTTGATGACCACCCATCTATTTTTGGGCCATGCCAAAAGGACTACCACCAAAAAGAGAACATGATCATGCCATTTAACTACTTCTAAGGAGTTAACTACCAAATATCAGACCATATAAATATCCATATGCATAGAAGATTGAAATCAAAAAGATGGTCCATGAGATGCTAGAGTTAGGGATCATCAAGCACAGCCAAAGTGCATATTCATCACCAGTGGTCATGGTATGGAAGAAGGATGACACATGGAGGATGTGCCCAAATTATAGGGAACTCAACAAGTACACCATCAAAGATAAGTTTCCTATTCCAGTAATTGATGATTTAATTGATGAGTTGCATGGTGTACTTATTTCACAAAATTGGATCTTCACTTAGGGTACCATCAAACTAGAATTAAGGATGAAGATGTTCATAAAACTACTTTTAGAATGCATGAGGGCCATTATGAGTTTTTGGTAATGCCCTTTGGTATTACAAATGCACCATATACTTTTAAAATCTTGATGAACACTAGTTTTAGGCCTTTTGTAAGGAAGTTTGTGCTATTTTTCATTGATGACATATTGATTTATAGTCAGACATGGGAAGCACATCTACAATATATGAAACATGTATTAATAATTTTGGAGAAGCATCATCTTTATGCAAAGCCATCCAAATGTGATGTTAGAGTATAGGAGGTAGAGTAATGAAGGTTTCAAAGTTGATCCCCAGAAGATCAAAGCTATGATGGAATGGCCCATGCCAAAAACTCTCAAAAACCTCTGAGGGTTCTTAGGATTAACATGTTATTACCAAAGATTTATGAAAGGTTATGGTAGCATATCGGCTCCACTCACTACATTGATAAATAAGGATGCATTTCATTGGAATGATTCCACCACCAAAACATTTAAGAAACTAAAATTAGATATGTGCACCACTCTAGTTTTGGCTACTCTAGAATTCTCAAAGCATTCACTGTTGAATGTGATGCTTCTAGATCTAGGTTGGGAGCAGTAATAAGTCAAGAAGGAAGACCCATTACATTTAAGAGTCATCAATTCAAAGGTAAGAATCTAAAAAAACCTATCTGTGAGAAAGAAATTATGGCTATTCTTCATGTAGTTAAACAATGGAGGCCCTATCTGATGGGTAGACACTTTTAGGTGAAAATAAATCATGATAGTCTCAAATACTTTTTGGATCAAAGATTATCATCTAAGGAACAACAAAAGTGGGTAATCAAAATGTTGGGTTATGATTTTGAAATCATCTACAAGAAGGGTAAAGATAATGTAGTAGTAGATACACTATCCAAATGGGATACATCCACGGAAGCATTACTTTGTGCAATGTCCATATTGCAAGCAGATTGGGTGGATGAAGCCATGTTAGAATGGGAGAAAGATAAGGATACACATGTTTTGATTCAAAATCTCCAGCAAGGTACTTTAGCCTCTGACAAATTTTAATGGAAAGGTAATGTCCTATGGTATAAGGGTAGGTTATACTTATGCAAAGATTTAGAACTTAATCATAAGATTCTTGTGGAGTTGCATACCTCTTCAATTGGGGGACACTCAGGGTTCTTGAAAACTTATCACAGAATTAAGAAATAATTTGTCTAGGAAGGACTCAAGGGAGATGTATAAAATATTGTGGTAGAATGCTTGATATGCCAACAAAATAAAGGTGAGATAGCTAAGACCCTGGGTCTGTTACTAGCAATATATGAAACAGGTATTAATACTTTTGGAGAAGCATCATCTTTATGTGAAGCCATCCAAATGTGATTTTAGAGTATAGGAGGTAGAGTACCTAGGTCAGATTTTTTCCCATGAAGGTTTCAAAGTTGATCCCCAGAAGATCAAAGCTATGATGGAATGGCCCATGCCAAAAACTCTCAAAAACTTCTAAGGGTTCTTAGGACTAACATGTTACTACCAAAGATTTTTGAAAGGTTATGGCAGTATATCAGCTCCACTCACTACATTGCTAAATAAGGATGCCTTTCATTGGAATGATTCCACCACCAAAACATTTAAGAAACTAAAATTAGATATGTGCACCACTCCTATTTTGGCTACTCCAGACTTCTCAAAGACATTCACTATTGAATGTGATGCTTCTAGATCTGGGTTGGGAGCAGTACTAAGTCAAGAAGGAAGACCCATTGCATTTAAGAGTCATCAATTCAAAGGTAAGAATCTAAAAAGACCTATCTATGAGAAAGAAACTATGGATATTCTTCATGTATTTAAACAATGGAGGCCCTATTTGATGGGTAGACACTTTTAGGTGAAAATGAATCATGATAGTCTCAAATACTTTTTGGATCAAAGATTATCATCTAAGGAACAACAAAAGTGGGTAACCAAAATGTTGGGTTATGATTTTGAAATCATCTACAAGAAGGGTAAAGATAATGTAGTAGTAGATGCACTATCCAGATGGGATACATCCATAGAAGCATTACTTTGTGCAATGTCCATATTGCAAGTAGATTGGGTGGATGAAGCCATGTTAGAATTGGAGAAAGATAAGGATACACAGGTTTTGATTCAGAATCTCTAGCAAGGTACTTTATCCTCTGACAAATTTTAATGGAAAGGTAATGTCATATGATATAAGGGTAGGATATACATATGTAAAGATTTAGAACTTAAGCATAAGATTCTTGTGGAGTTACATACCTCTTCAATTAGGGGACACTCAAGGTTCTTGAAAACTTATCAAAAAATTAAGAAATAATTATTTTAGGAAGGACTCAAGGGAGATGTATAAACTATTGTGGTAGAATGCTTGATATGCCAATAAAATAAAGGTGAGATAGCTTAGACCCTGGGTCTGTTACTACCATTAGCAATTCCTAGTCAAAGGTGGGAGGAAGTTTCCATGGATTTCATCATCATTTGTCAGACCCATTTTTAGCAAGTAAAGTAGTAGTTATTTTCTGGAGGTAGTTCTAAAATTACATGGAACCCCAAAAATAATTGTAAGTGATCATGATCCTATTTTCACTAGTAATTTTTGAACTGAGCTATTTTCCTATTTGGGTACTTAGCTAGATCATAACTCATCTTACCACCCCCAATCTGATGGATAAATAGAAGTGGTTAACAAATGTTTAGAGGGGTATCTCCATTATTTTGTATCAGATAAATAGGAACATTAGGTTAAATGGCTAGCACTTGCAGAATGGTGGTATAACACATCTTTCCATGCCTCTTCTAAAATTTCTCCATTTCTAGCACTATATGGTTACCACCCACCTTCCATCGCTTCTTCATTAAAGGTGCAAACCAAGGTTTGAGATGTAGAGGAGCACATTTAGCATCAACAAGAGGTTTTTGCTAGTTTGAGAGAGAATTTGGCCTTAACACAAAATAGGATGAAGCGAAAAGTAGATCAATACCGTAGTGAGTGAAATTTTGAGGTGGGTGACTAGGTATTTGTACATTTGTAGCCTTACAAGCAGATGTCCTTGAAGTAATAGAAAAAGGATAACAAACTTGCTCCTAAGAATTATGTCCCTTATTAGGTTCTATAGAAAATTGGAAGTGTGGCTTACAATCTTGAGTTACCTCATTCATCTCTCATACACCTAAGTATTTCATGTTTCCTATTTGAAGAAGGTCATTAGACAAAAAGTTTTATCCCAAACAAACATCCCAAAACTAGATGAAAGATGAGTCATTTTGGAACCAGAGAAGATCCTCTAAACATGTACTAAGAGGTTGAGAACCAAAGAGATTAAGGAATATATAATCAAGTCGAAGAACCTGAGTAGTGAAGATACAACTTGGGAAGGTGAAGATTTTTTACAAAAACATCCATAGTTGTTCAACATTGAGGACAACATTGGTTTAGAGATGAAGGGCACACTATGCCCCTAACCTATCACATGTATTAGGATAGGAATAGTTGACTTGTGGATTATTCATCCCTCTTTGATGCTATATCACATTTCTCTATGCACTCATTTGGTTAATAAGTCAACCTATGGAGTAACCATGGCCTAGATAGACTATATATAGAAGGTAGTGGGTAATTATTTATCATCATATTATCAATTCTTCTATTATTGAAGCTTGAGGAGGTTTCCCCCTCAAAGTGGCTTGTCTATTATCATATATTCAGATATATTTCAATCATATTTGGATCTATTTATAATATTCTACTCTATTTTTGAAGTTATTTCGTTACAAGATAGGCCATAAATAGAAATAGGGGTTTAATTAGGTGAAAAGGGGAGAAAACAAAAATTTGTTATTTTCTTTGACAATGACCATCAATAGTTAGGGTGATCGATGATGGTTGGGTATGACCAATAATGGTTAGGTGACTAGTGACAGTTGTGGTAACTAGCGATGGTTAAAACAACCAGTGATGGTTGCCTATGGGAGGTCTATGGGGAATTGAAATGGATCTGGGGATGAAGTAGTTGATGGCCAGAAGGTAAACTCTGGATTTTAGGGTGATGGTTGATGTGTAGGTGACTAGGTTAAGTCAAAAAGAGATAGTGGGAAAATATAATGCTAAGAACAAGAGAAATAATACCTGAATGATGAAAAGTAGAAACCAATGACTAAATGAATGAAATTGAGAAACATAACAGTACTCTAACTTTCAAAAGTCATGTAGACAAAGTTTTGGGATGTTAAATGCCTATAAAAAGAAAACAAAAGAGCCTAGATGAAAATTTTTAGATCCACAACTCCTCCAAGAGCCTTGTATTTATAGCACAAAATTTTTAAGTGAGGAAAAGGAAAGTTGCTAAGTTGAGTGAGGATAAATATGCCAATTCAAAGAGAGGGAAAGCTATGACATGTGCATGGGAAAGTTTCTATTTAATCCATGTATGTCTATCCTATAGTTGGATGATTTTTTATTTTGTAGGAGTAAAGACCAAATGCTAACCATCAAAAATTAGGTCAACCATCAATGGTTGACTGCTAAGTTAAAATGGACTTAAAATGTGTCTAACTTAATATGTTAAAAATGTTTATTAAGGGGTGCTTAGGTCTATTATCAATTGTAAAGGGTGAGTTAACTAGGTGAATAGATGACTAAGGTTGGGAATAGGTCCATGATGAAGTGACATCAAAAACTAGTTGAGTGGGGGGGTGACTATCTACAATAAGGACAAAGGCTTAGTTAGAGCTATGGAAGTAGGGACCAATTTTATATCAGACTTCCCCCATGAAAATTTTCCAAGTTTAGTTAGAGTGTTTTTAAACATGCCTTATACCCAAACCACTGAATATGACTCTACTAACAATCCTCAAATGCTCATTTTGATGTCATATCAAGACTCAAATATAATTTTCAATACAAAGGGCCTCATGGAAGATCACTTTATATAGATATAACAAGCATATCAAACCTATTTGAATCTAGTGCATAATTTTAATACCATGGCCATGTCAAATTCTCCACTAATAAAGCTAGCTCATTTAACAAGAGTATTAATTGAAGTGACAAGTCAAGATAATTCAAATATAGACCCATTTTCACAAAGCACTTCAGTTGGTGGCATGTAAAATGTCCAATCTATTGAATAAGTGACTACTACTTCTATGTAGAATAATGTGCCAAACACAATGGGTAACATGTAAGTGTCTTCTAATCCAGGCCAAAGTGGTTTAACTACACCAACAACTAGTTCAAAAAAACAAGTGCCTCTAGTTAATACCACAAGTAGTTCACAACATTAGGGGGTAGAAACTTCTATGTCCTAATCATATCAAGTTACCTATAATCCTCAACTAACTAATTCTTCAAGCATGAAATCACAAGGATTAAGTAATCAATAATCGACTAGTGTTTTTCCTCAACAAAACATGATGAATGTTACTCCACCATAACACGTGATGAATAACATTACACAAAAATAGGCATAGTCAAATATACCATTATAGTAGAGGCAAAACATTCTACCACCTCAACAAGGGGAAATAAATGTTCTGCCTCGATAGGTAATGACAAGTATACCTCAATAGTCATAGACCAATATGCCTTTATAATGGTAAATGTTGTCTAATCAACAATGTATGTTTATTGGTCAAAGATAAATGATGAAAATCCAAAAAAATCTAGTCCACAATAGGTGTTTGTGCAAAAAAGAGGTAATTCTATATTACAAGTACTAATTAGGTAGTAATTACCTTCCACTTAGCACATGCCACAAATCCAATGATAGGGCCTTGGTCCATAACAATTTCCCCTTATTTATCCAAGTTTGACTATTTGACAGCTAGTCCCTACTCAACCTCAATAGGCTTATTACTATACCATGATCCATATTCTTCCATCTCAGCCATAATTCCCTTAAAACCATATCAAATCCAAACTAGAATATCACCCAACAATGTGTGTAATTTCAATAACTACATTTGAATCCATGAATGTATATTCTTGGTCAATTCACTCATCAAACTAACATTCCATAACAAACCATTCCTCCATTATACCTAGTCAAGATAATCCACCTTTGATCACCCAACCACCATATCCAAATGTTCCATCAAGTTTCATGGCATAAGAACTATAGTAAATGAAGGATGCAATTACTTCCATTCAAGTAGGGAAATAGACCAAGAAGTTTAAGTTAGACAATGTGTGTTCATACCTATTCAACATGGAGTATCTTTATATACCATTTCATCCAAGATATGAACCATTGAAATTTAATAAATGAAATGGTAAAGGATACCTCAAGGCCTATTTGACATAATTTTGTGTTTCTTCCCAGGTAGCATCTTATATCAAAATTTAATTACTTCTCTTATTTCCCTAAAGTCTAGCATGATATGCTTTGGAGTGGTTCCTAAAATTTCTAAAGAATTTCATATCTGATTTTGATGATCTCTCAAACAAATTTGTGTGGCATTTCTCCTATAATATCAAAATGATATTTAATTGGTAGATTTGACTCAAGCCAAGCATAAATTTGGTGAAAGATTTGAAATCTATCTACAAAGATGGAGATCACTTGCTATTCATTTCACCCACACCTTACAAGACAAACAATTGGTCATTGTCTTTACTAAAAATTTGTATAGTAAGATATTCTATCATCTGGAGCTTTAGTGTGTACATACTTTCAAAGAGATTATCAATTTAAGGATCATTAATTGAAAAGGACCTTATTAAAAAATGTATTATTAAGTTAACATTTTAAAACCAAAATTAGAACCAAAACCAAGGAACAAGCCAAAATTTAAACCCAAACTAAGTCCAAGTGCAAGCATCGACACTAGCCTAGGATAGTAACTATGAGAAATCCAAATAATACAATCATAATAATAATGTTATTAAAAATGGTGTAACTAAGTTATGCCATGTTTAAATGGTGCAAACACTATGTACTTAACCTATTCATTAAATATATCTTACTCCTCATTAGTAACCTATTCAACAAGCATAACTTTCGCAACAACCTATACCAACTCAACAAATACAATAACAATTACCTTTGCAAACCCCTCTTCTAGGAAATAATTCCCCTACTCATCAAATATTCAATGATATTATTGATCCTATATAATCCATGTTTCCCAATCTATCCACTACTAACATGATTAGTTAGCCAATTTCAAAGCACTATCCTAAGGGTATTTTGTATATAGACTAGCATCGACAGAATGAGTTATGTGAATACCATCAGGTTCATAGACATAATCTATGACATTGCATGTAGATAAATAAACTTATAAAAAATATGTTATAAAATGGAGATATTACATTAATTAATAGAGCATATACATCTAATCATAACTTGGGTATCTATCAAAACCCTTTTATGCAAAACAATAATAATAATAAACAATAGCAACAACAATATCAATAGCCATGATAATAATAAAAATATCAGTAACAATAAAAACAAGTTCAACTAAATGGAAGGATCCAAGGCCAAAGTGATTTCAATACCCTACATACTTACCATGTAATTTCACATGACTAAACCAAAGTTTTAGGTCATATTATAGGAGGTCACATTTCCACCATCACTATAAATCTTAGACTGAGTACTAATAGTACAGGACCATTTCCAATCAATCTACTTATGTCAATAATCTTTCCTTGATTAGGATTGCAATAAATCACAACAACAACTAGGGATTATTATTTGGGGACATTATAACAATAATGTGTCATTATTTTGTGGCCAAAACCAAGTGTAATGGTAACCAAGACTTATCCTATCTAGCCCACTATCATCATCATTTTCTAACAACAACGGTCTTGTATCTAATCCCAATTATGAAATCACAACTTGATAGTCAAATATTACCATTCCTAGCCCACAACCCTAGGCCAATGAATTAATCCAACCCATTATCCTAGCTATGAATAATACATATGCCATTTTTAATGAAAATGCATATGATATTATGGTACAACTTCAAAAGACACCTTCATATATCTCCATTTTTGATTTGTTGTATATGTCTACTATCTACAAGAATATCTTAATAGAGCTCTTAATCTACTCCTAGGTTCCAAATGACATAACCATAGACAAATTCCAAGATTTGGTTGGACCTATAGCCCCAAGCCAATAATTAAAATTTAACCAAATTGATATGTCATCTCTTGGCCCTCTCCATAACAACCCATTGTATGTTGAAGTTACCATAATGTGGCATAAAGTCAAATGTGTCCTCATAGACAATAGATTGGGCCTAAATGTTATGTCTCTAGAGTTCATCAAGCATCTTAGATATATAATAGTTGATCTACAGTTGGAAATAATTACTATCAAGGCTTATGATAATGAAGAGTGGGAATCACAAAGCACCATGATCTTGTCAATTATCATGGGGTCCTTGACCCATGATACATTTTTCCATGTGTTAGACATAGATATATCTTACAATTTTCTCTTGGGTAGACCTTAGATACATGAAATTCATACAATCCTTTCAATATTACACTTGTGTCTCAAATTTTCTCATTCAGGCATGGAGGTCAGCATCAAAGGAGATTTTCATCCCTATGAACATTGAAAACATTTGGAAGCTAAGTATGAAAGCTATAACTATCTCTTTGGCTTAGATCTGGTTCCAAAAAAGGATAAAGACAATGAAATACATGTTGAGTTACTAGAGGCCAATTGTATAAACCTATTTATACTTGATTCATATTCCCATATACCTCCACTTGAAATGTATAATCATATTACCATCTCAGCCAATGGCCCAAGAGAGTATTTAACCCATGACACATTTTACATTGTCAAGCTTCCACAAAATCTGAAGTCCTATAAAAGACTTAAAGCCAAACCACCTTGTATGGAATGACAATGAAAATAAAAGGGAAAACTCCATAGTCTAGCTCTTATCATTTTTACATTGGTCACTGGCCAAGAAGAGGACTCACTTTCTAATAATGAATATTAGTTGTATAATGACAAATTGGCTAATTGATATAAAAATGTCAAATATCCCATTCCAAACAGGATCATGGAGAAACAAGATTATGAAGGAGGACGCCTTGGGATAAATCAATAAGGTGATCTTGAGCCAATTTATATCACTTAGTATAAAAAAATAACTTATTATCTTGAATTTAAACTACCTAAAAGTGACCCCATATATCTTATTCATGTTTCAATGCCAATAATCAGTGATGATGATGCTAGCAGTAAAGTAGAGTCTGATCACAACATTTATGAGGACCTTACCAATACTAATTTATTTTACCTGCATACCATTTATACCCTTGCTCTAATTAATTGACATAGCCCACTTCTTCTTTATCACCCTCAATTTATAGCCTAAGACTAACAAGAATCTAGGTGCCTATAGACATGTTTAAGAATGATAAAGCCTTTTTTGATGTTCTAGGCCTAAGGGACAATGCTCTATTGGGAGACCACAAATAAAGGTTATCTTTCAACCTAGATCCTACAACCTATTTGAATATCGAGTGAACACCCTTAGCCACAAATAAAATATTAAAACATTGAGGTCCCAAAGTGAAAACCTTTTTGAGGCACTTTTGGACTAGGTAAAAAGTAAATAAAAAGGCTAGCCTTCTGGTAAAAACCTATTTTAGGTGCCATTAGATGGGGGTGTTCACCTTTTCTTGAATGAAGCTCAAGCGACTACCGAAGATGAAATTTATTTTGAGTGTGAGTTAAGTTCAGTAGAACAACATGCCTTTGATCATATTTCCCAGAGTTTTCAATAGTATTTGTAACATGGCCATCCCTACCATTGGGAGATTTAGATTCATCGTATTTAGATGAGCTTCAAGAACATATCCAAATAGTGAATTTTATAATTATAGGCCAATTCAAATCATTACCAACCATCCTATAAGATGGCTCAACTCTCCTCATAAAAGACACTACCAAAGTCAACATCAAGACTCCAAATGACCCAAAATGGATTAAATTAGGCATGTCCCTCACTAAGAAGGAATGTGAAATATTTACAGCCCTTTTGAGGGAATTTGTTAACATATTTTCCTAGGCCTATTCAAACATGCCAGGTTTGGACCTTGCCTTTGTTGTACACCACCTTATTATACATCATAATGTCAAACCTATAAATCATAAATTACGTGAGATGCATCCTCATATTATTATTTTAGTAAAGAAAGAGTTAGAAAAAATCTTAGAAGTGAGATACATCTGAATGGCCAACTACTTAGAGTGGATCTCAAATGTTATGCCTATTAGTAAGAAACTATAAAGAATCATAATCTATACTAATTTTAGAGATATAAACAAGGCTTACCCCAAAGATGACTTTCCTCTACTAAACATTGAAATGATAGTTAACTCCATAATATGGTATGAAATTCTTTCACTTATGAATGTATTTTTAGGATACACCCAAATCTAGATTATACCAAAAAATAAACATAAGACAATGTTCACCACTCCATGGGGAATGTTTTGTTATCAAGTTATGCCATTTGGTCTCAAGAATTTTCGATCAACATACCAAAGATCCATGACCATCATATTTCATGATATGATGCATGACATTATTGAAGACTATGTTGACAACATATTGGGTAAATCAAAGATCCATGTCGATCATCTAGATACACTATGGATAGTTTTTGAGAGGATTCATGAGTACAAGGTCAGACTCAATCCCAAGAAGTCATCTTTGGTGTTACTTTAGGAAAATTGATAGGCTTCATCATCTCTAGATGAGGTATTGAAGTTGACCCTAATAAAGTAAAACCCATTACAAAGATGTTTCAACCTTCTAATTGTTAGGTTGTGGAGCTAAAAGCTTCACTATATGCAAACATGGAGGAGGTTGCTGAGTGTCATAGTCACTGATGTCAGTCAGGCCAATCGATGTCAGTCAAGGGTGGACAGAAAGCTACCAACATCGGTCATGGATTGGCCGATGTCGGTCATCTCTAGACAGATAGCGACCAATGCCAGTCGCCTGTGCCATTCCAAAACTGCTAGTTTCACAAATAGTTTGTTAAATGAACCAGTTGTTTGCATGTAAAAGACTAATTTTAGTCTTGGAGTTGCGTGTCTAATTATTGTAATTATAAATCTAATTATTGTTTGCATGGTATATATATAATAGACTCATGGGGCTGTATTGTAATCAAGGACAAGGAAGAGATCCTTCTGATTGTAAGATCTAGGTTTGCAGGTGTGCAAGACTAGGTTGATCTGCAGGTGTCACAAGATCAGGTTAGATCTACATGGTAAGTAAGATCATTTGATTTGCAAGTTGTTTCAATTTCAAGGGAGATCTACTTGGAGTACTTTAAGTACTTGTGTATTGGCAGTATTGTTACTGACTGGTGGAGGTGAACAACAACTCTATTTTTGAATTGTTTGTTGTGACCATAATTGAGAGAGAGAACTCTTGAAGGAGAATTATTGGGAGCCCTAGAGGTGTGGGAAGCCCTAGAGCTGTGGGAAGAGTGTGGCATCCTCTTTATTGTATTTTCTTTCTGGATGAGTTGAATACAAGATTGTATTATCTCTCAAATTCTGTGTTGTTTCTAATTTCTAGTTACTTGTTACTTCTGGTTAAATTCTGTGTTTAGTTACTTATACAAAGGTAATCAATTATGCTCCTAGATCCTAACAAAGTGGTATCAGAGCTTTGTGAGCCTTGGTCCTATCAAAGTGGTATTAGAGTGAGGTTGCAGGGAGCAGGTTTGTGTTTGATTATAGGTCACTCTCAGGGGTTTTTGATTAGTGGGAGTATAGCAATGGCAGAAGAAAGTAAGCTAAGAATGGAGAAATTCAATGGCAAGAATTATCAATTATGGAGGATACAAATAGAAGATTATCTGTATCAAAAATATTTGTACTTATCATTGGGTGGGGTTACAAGTAAGCCCATGGATATGAAAGATGAAGAATGGAAGGTTCTTGATCGGAAGGCTCTGAGATCTATAAGGTTGAGCCTGGCATCATTTGTGATTTCCAGCTTATCACAGGCTAAAATAATGGTAGAGTTAATATAATCTTTGGAAAATTTATATGAAAAACCCTCAGCTTTGAATAAGGTATTTCTTACGAAGCAATTATTTAATTTATAAATGTTGGAAGGTGGATCTGTACACAATCATCTTAGTGATTTCCATGGTTTGGTAAACTAGTTAGTTTCAGTCAATATTGTTTTTGATGATGAAATTAAGGCTCTCTTAATCTTATGCTCATTACCTAAAAGTTGGGATAGTTTGATAATGGTAGTTAGTAATACTGCATCTGCTTCAAATATCTTAAAAGTTGATGATGTTGTTAGTGTAATCTTAAATGAACAAATTCATAGGAAAAGCACAGGTGAATCATCAGGGAATGCTTTAAGTGTTGAAATCAGGGGAAGGCAAAGATATAAGATCAATCAAGGGAGATCAAGGTCAAAGATAGGCAGGAGATCTAAATCTAGGTATGGTAGAATAATCTATTGAAATTATGAAAAGGTAGGGCACATAAAGAAAGATTGTTGGTTGGTTGAAGATTAGCATGAAGGAAATGAAGAAGCAGATGTTGCAGATATTGTTACATGGGATACTCTTGTATGTTCCTTCGATAAAGTGGAATCTTGGGTGTTAGATTTTGGTGCCTCTTTCCATGCAACCTCAAATAGAGCATCTTTTCATGAACATGTCGAGGGAGACTTTGGAGAGATTTATTTAGGGGATGGTAAGCCTTATCAAATGGTTGGCAAAGGGAAAGTGCAGTTGAAATTGCAGATAGGGAACACATGGGTGTTGAAGGAGGTCATGCATGACCCAGTCCTAAAGTAGAACTTGATTTCTATTGGAAATTTGGGTGATGAGGGATGCACAGTAACTCTCACAGCAGACTCTTGGAAAGTTACCAAGGGTACACTTGTTTTAGCAAGAGGTAAGAAAGTAGGTACTCTTTATCTATCTACTTGTATTACTGATTTTCCTTCTGGTTTATCTACTTTACCTATAGATTTGAAGATGTGGCTTTGTAGGCTTGGTCACATGAATAAGAAGGGGATGCATGTTCTTGAGTCAAAGGGTAAGAGCTCAGATTTGGAAAGCATAGATCAAGATTTCTGTAAGCAACAAAAGAATGTGAGGTTTCTTGATACTCATGCTATAAGAAAGGATTGGGTCTATTGCACAAAGAGGAAATTTGATGTTTTTGACAAGAATAGGAAAGCCTTGGTGTTTAAGGAGAAGATGATGGATAGAGATTAGTCATAGGGGCTGAATAATTTTGAGTAGGGTAGTTTGGATAGGGTTTTGATCTAAGGTAAGCTAGTGGGTAAAAAGTCATCACTCACAGGAAAACATAGTTATCGATGTCAGTCAGGTAGAACTGATGTCGAACAAGTAAGTACCAACATCGATCATGTGTAGACTAGAGTCAGTGGTGTCAAGCAAGTGGCAACTAACATCTATCAGGAAACTAACGTCAGTGACCAGGTGGACACTGACATTGGTTAGGGAACCAATGTCAGTGATCAGGTGGGATCGACATCAGTCGGCTGCAGACCAAGGTCGACCAAAAAATGGATTTTGGGTAGACAACAGGCTATCAAGGAGTCTCAAACACCCATAAGGAGGACTAAAAGGGTAAGTAAGCCTCAAATTCATTATTCCCCTTCTTTAGACTACTTGTTGCTCACTGATGGTCAAGAACCAGGACATTTTAAAGAAGCAGAGTAGGTAGAATCTAGGAAATAGTAAGAGGATGGCATGAATAAAGAATTTGATTCCTTGGATGAGAACAAAATGGTAGATTTGGTAGAGTTGCCAGTTGGAAAGAAAGCACTGAAAGATGAATGGATTCCTAGGTTAAAGAAGAGAGAGAATGGAAACATGAGACGGAAGGCCAGGGTATATGGTCTTGAGCAGGCTGTAAGACAATGGAGGTTTGACAGGTGTATGACAAAGCAAGGCCTTAGTCAATGTCATGGTAACCCTTGTGTTTCCTTTACCATGTTGGATAATATTAGCTACATTATCTTGTTACTGTATGTAGTGTGTATGCTTGTTGCAGGGTCACACATGTAGGGAGTTTCTAAGCTAAAGGTAAAGTTAGTTCAGAGGTATGTCATGGAGAATTTGGGAGTAGCAAAATTCTTTGGCATGAGTTTTCTTAGAGATAGGAAAAATCATAGGTTGATGTTATCTCAGGATGATTATGTGAATAAGGTAGTGGTGAGGTTCAAGATGCAAGATACATAACCAGTTAGCACACCTATGGATGGATAGTTCACAGAATAGTGTCCCAATTCACATGATGAGGTTAAGTACATGTGTACTAGACCTGATGTTACCCAAGTAGTGGGTGTTGTCAGTGAGTTTGGGGTCAATCTAGAAAAGAAGCACTAGAAATTAGTTCAATGGATTCTCAAGTATCTGAGAGGGACTAGCAGTAGGTATACATGCAATGCAGGGTCAAGCACTTCTCTACATGGGTATGTAGATTCGGATGTGATAGGTGACTTGGATGACAGGCGTAGCACCATAGGTTGTGTGGTAGTTGGTCTTCAAGATTAAACTTGAAGAGGGATACAAGCCCAAAATAACTTAGATGATGTATAAGTACAGGTATAGGTGTAGCCATTTATCTCCAAGTGGGAGATTGTTAGGTTGTGGAGCTAAAAGCTTCACTGTATGCAAACAAGGAGGAGGTTGCTGAGTGTCATAGTCACTGGCATCAGTCAGGCCAACTAACATCGGTCAAGGGTGGACAAGAATCTACCAACATCAATCATGGATCGGCCGATGTCAGTCATCTCTAGATAGATAGTGACTGATGTCGGTCACCTGTGGTTCCAGAACTGCTAGTTTCATGAATAGTTTGTTAAACGAACCGATTGTTTGAATTTAAAAGAATAATTTTAGTCTTAGAGCTATGTGTCTAATTATTATAATTAGAAGTCTAATTATTGTAATTAGAAGTCTAATTATTGTTTGCATGGGATCTATATAATAGACTCATGGGGCTGTATTGTAATCAAGGACAAGAAAGAGATCCTTCTGATTGTAAGATCTAGGTTTATAGGTGTGCAAGACCAGGTTGATCTGTAGGTGTTGCAAGATCAGGCTAGATCTACATGGTAAGTAAGATCATTTGATTTTCAGGTTGTTGCAAGTTTAAGGGAGATCTACTTGGAGTACTTTGAGTACTTGTGTACTGGCAATATTGTTACTGACTAGTGGAGGTGAACAACTCTGTGTTTGAGTTGTTTGTTGTGACCATAATTGAGAGAGAGAACTCTTGAAGGAGAATTACTGGGAGCCCTAGAGGTGTGGGAAGCCCTAGAGATGTGGGAAGAGTGTGGCATCTTCTTTATTGTATTTTCTTTCTAGATGAGTTGAATACAAGATTGTATTGTCTCTCAAATTCTATGTTGTTTTTTATTTCTATTTACTTGTTACTTCTGGTTAAATTCTGTGTTTAGTTGCTTATACAAAGGTAATCAATTGTGCTCCTAGATCCTAACAAAGTGGTATCAGAGCTTTGTGAGCCTTGGTCCTATCACTAATTTGAAGTAACTCAATTTTTTGTAGTGTAAGATTCAATATACTAGATGCTTCATTTCTTAGTTGGCCAGAAAATTTCATCCTTTCACACACTTATAAATAAGGGTGTCATATTTCATTGGGGTGAATACTGCTAGAAAGCCTTTCAACATCTAAAGGAATATCTTGCCAATACACTTTTTTTTTAATTGTCAATGCTAAGAAAGTCATTCCTACTATATTTATTTACCACTTATAAAGCCTTGGGGGTACTTATAGTTCAACATGATGACAATAAAAAATAACATGCCATTTACTATTTAAGTCATACACTAGTCACATATGAACATAATTTTATGCCCATAGAAAAGGCATGTTTAACTATGGTCTTTATAGCCTAGAAGCTATGACACTACATGCTCAATAACAAGACCATAGTTATTTCCAAAGTAGATCCACTCAAGTATCTACTATCCAGAACAACTTTACAAGGCTACATGGCCAAATAGATTATGCATCTGAGTAAATTCAAGATTGAATATGTTAACCAGAAGGATATCAAGGGACATGTTCTTACAGATTACCTTGATGAATATCCTCTTGCGAATACCAAACCACTCACTTTTCAATTCCCAAACGAGTCCATTATAACCATCATTGAAACACCTCTTAAGAATCTTGGAAGTTATATTTTGATGGCTCATTCATGTCACATGGATCAAGTGTAGGTGTATTATTTATTACACTAAAGGGGGATATTATCCCTAAATCATTCCATATCATCTTTCCTTGTACTAACAACATGGTTGAATACAAATCAATTGTTATAGAGATTCATTAGGTAGTAAAATGGAATATTCAATATCTCACAATTTATGGTAATTCTCAGTTAATCATTAATTAGGCTATATACCACTTTTAGACCAAATATGACAAGTTGGTGCCATATAAGGCCATGATCAACATTCTCAAATAGCAAATTTTTAATATATAATTTGAACACATACCAAGGGTTATTAATAGAACAATAGATGCCATGTCCACCATTAGCTCTTTAATCTATCACATGGATAAGGAAAAAGAGTATCACTTGTTAAAAATTGTATAGCACCTGCTCATGATCCTTCAACCATTTCAAATATCTATGTTATTGTTGGTCCCAGCTCTATATGGCATTCATACTTATTTACCTACCTCCATGACCATATCATTCCACCAAACCTATCATGTAAACAATTAAAGGCCTTTACCCACCAAACCTCATGATATACCTTACTTGTCCCAACCCTTTATTACCACAACTTTAATGGAACTCTACTTCATTGTTTAGATTTGAAAAAAGAAACATTAACATTATAAGAAGTTCATGGAGTATGTAAATCCCACACTAGTGGGGCCATCCTAGACAAAATGATCCTATGTACTAGATATTATTAGTCAACTATGGATGCAAATGTAGTTGGTTATATCAAAACATATGACAAGTGTCAAAGTGATGCCAATTTGATTCATGACCTAGCTAAAACACTAAAATCAATTCTTACACCATGGCCCTTTTCAACATGAGGACTCAGTCTCATTGGGAAGATTAACCCTACCTCATCTGATGGACATAAACACATCCTTACCACTACCAGATATTTCACTAAGTGGGTTAAAGCTACAACCCTCACTTACATGATTGGAAAATATATTTCCAATTTCATCTTTAACCATCCCATTTACCACTATGGTATCCCATCTAACATCATATCTGATAATGTAGTTTCATTTAAAAACATAGATGCCAAAATGATTTATGTTGAGTTAACATTACTCAACATTTTTCTACCACATATTACCCACAAGGCAATGGCCAAGAAGAGGAATCTAATAAAACCATTATCAACATCCTTAAAAATATTATCAAAGATGTTGGACGTGATTAGCACCTCTAAATTTTTTTTACCCTCTATCAATAACATGCTAATTATCATAATCCAATAAGAGCCACTCCATATTATCTAATTTATGATACTGAGGCTGTTATTACCATAAAGTTTGAGTTACATTACCTATTGATATCTCTAAGAGATATCTTAGATGGTGAATATTATCGAGTAGCTCACCTGCAAGATCTAGATTTACTTGATGAAAAATGCATGGTTATTGTAAATATCCTTCAAGAATAACCTAACTGACTCTATGACCACTATAATTGGTAGGTCAAACATAGAGAGTTCAAACTTGGTGATCTTGTGCTCAAATAAAACCAAAAGAACACCATGGTTGAGAAGAAGAAAGTAACTTTCAAACCTAATTGGATAAGCCCATATATCATTATTGTAAATTATGGATCTGGGGCATACAGGCTTGCTATACTAGATAGAGATGAACTTGATGAGCTAATGAATATTATACACCTCAAGCATTACTTGACTTGAGGGATTTGAATTATTGTCTATAAGGCATGTTTTTCTTGTACTATAAAATTGTCATTTTGTTTATACCATACCATATACCTTTATACCATACCTTCCCTAGTGACTAAGGTTTTTTACCCTCCCTACCCAACCCCTTTGACCTTGGTTATATTCCATTGGTTTTTAGGCATCTTTAGTGAAGGCATTATATCCAATTTTAGTAGTTAATTAAATATTATTGATAGAGGTAGTATCTTGGACCAATATGATAGTGGTTTAGTAATTTCATCCTTCATGCCTTGTTTTATTTCATTGAGAGTGTTCCTAATTATAACTACCTTTGGGAAAATTAGTGTTCCACTCTGTGCTACTAATTATAACTACATTTTGGTAAATTAGTATCATTGACCTATGTTATTATTTCCTAATTATAACCACCTATGGGAAAATAAGAAAAACATCTTTATCATGCCTTGTAGTACCACCTTTCCATTCTTATACCATACTATGCCACTTTCCTAATTTGAGAACTTGTTGTTACCTAGTCAGATTCCTCCACTATAAGGTGGAACTATAGTGACTTAAGGCCTTAATTAGACTTTGTAGGTAGTGCTAGATTCATGTTGAGGTTAGTTCAGTCACCCTTTGTCACTCTCTCACTGTATTATGATCAATTTAAAGTTTTAACACTCTCACCATTTTGTGAGCTAGTCTATTTAGTGTCATGTAATTATCCCTTGAGTTGAGATCCTTACATAATTCCAAAAACGTTTGCCAATAATTTTACACTCTCACCATTTGGTGAGTATTCTTTATTTCTCACACATTCATCATTTTGCAAGATCCTTCCCATATCCTCTTCAACACAATCATGTTTTATTATCATCATTTTCTTTTATCTCATATCCTAGGAGAACTAAATTTGGCCTAATTTTATGTTGTAACTTGCATCCATAGAACTATATAGACAATGTCCACTTACCTAGTGCATTTGGAGTCAGCTCAACTACCCCTTCCTTTTCTTCTATTACCCCATTTTGTTTATTTCTATGTCTCCTATAACTTACGGGTAATTTTTGTAGTCATGTTTATGTAATTATTTCCCTTCAGTTTTTGTGTCTTTTATGTCCTTTATTTTTATCTTCTATTTACAATAACATTGTGATTATTCCATTGTTTGTGTTTGTTTCATTTTGTTATCATTGTTTTGTTTTGTTCTATCTTTATTTTATGTTTCTTAGTGTTTTGTATTTCTATTTGTTTTCCTATTTGTTTAATTTCATTATTGTGCCTCAAAGTATCTATGAATTCATTAGGATATTACTTGCTCATTATACTTAAGTCTATCCATATTCATATGTCAACATTGTCATCATGGTTTTTATCATTCATGTATTATTTTTTATTGTTTATTAGATCATGTGTCAGTCTTTATGCATATTTTGGCTAATTTTTCATGATGTTTTAGATCATGATGATTACCATCTAGTGATATAGTAAATATTAGCTCATGAAATCTTACAAGCAATGAGACTATGGTACTTCT
Organism: Torreya grandis; assembly: GCA_037957365.1. NCBI lineage: Eukaryota > Viridiplantae > Streptophyta > Pinopsida > Cupressales > Taxaceae > Torreya > Torreya grandis. The sequence continues at coordinate 1,127,191 of JARHVA010003188.1, forward strand.
CCCTAGTCACCTAATAAGTTCTTGATCTCTCCAAATAATTTACCAAATATAGAGTAATTAAATCATAACATGATTTTAATCCTTGCTAGTTAGGACATGCATCTCCATACTAAAAGGCTTCCCAAATTCATCTTTCTCCTCTATACCAGCTTACTCTTACTCCATGAGAATGGCTTTAGTACATAATCCTCCTGTTTCAATTTTCCATATTATCCCACCCACAATACCAATGATTATAACCAACTTTGGGAAAATCATTGTGTTTAGATCTAAATTATCATACTAATGATTTTAACTACCTTTAAGTAAGTCATTGTGTTTTAATTCTAACCTATCATGACAATGATTATAACTACCTTTGGGAAAATTACTGTGTTTTAATTTATCTATATGATAATGATTATAACCACCTTTGGATAAATCATTATCTTTATCCACCCAACTAGAGAATGTTTTCATCTTGCCAATGATTATAAATACATGTGGGTAAATCATTACTTTCCTTTTAATGATTATAATCACCTTTGGTCAAATCATTATCTTGTTACCTTATCCTTTGGATAATTATTATAACTTATTGTGGGTAAATCATTATCTTTTAACCTTCCATGTTGATGATTATAACCACCTTTGGTAAAATCATCCTATTTATCTACCCAATTGGGGCATCTCATTATGCCACTTATTATAATTACCTTTGGGCAAATCAATATTTTCCACCCTTTTTACCTTTTTAGTCCAATCATTTTACTTCTTTCGAAGGATTGATCACTGACCTTCTTTGTCAATCATTCCCTCGAGGGGGTATCCAGAGCTCATCCATCACTATATGGGTCATTAGGAATACATGAACTTTTCATTCTATTGAAATATTTTATTGTTCCTTTAGATTGCAATGCCTTCCCAAATAAGGGAAAATTGTAGAAACCCAATTTTGGCCATAATTGACTCTCAATTAGACTTCAAACTAATTCTTATTAGATATTGTAGATTAAGCCTATGAATCAATAAACATCCCAATTTTGGTCATGTATAATTCATCAATGCTCATAATCATGTTGAGACATACCTATTTGGGATACTAGCCCATACACAATAATAACCTCTCATAGATTGATTTTTAGTCACCTTGCAACCTAAAACCTAAGAGTTTGGCCTATGGACCCATTAAGTGGGGTACTTGATCAATTATTAAAAGATATTAAATTATAATCAAAATTAATCATTTAATTAAACAAGATTAAATGTTTAGTTGAATTATCCATTTATAATTAATTAATATCTAAAAATGGAAATTCTAAAAATCAAAATATCAAGCCTTTTCATCATTGCCTTTATGAGTTGTCAAGATCTTCCAAAATATCTCAAATATCTAATTTAAGAGCCATGAAAGTAATTGAAAATTATAATTAAATTACAAATTTTAACTCAACTAGAGTTAACCTCAACTCACCTAAGGTTATTTTTAACCCATTCCATGTTTAAAATCAACCTTAACTCACCTTGGGTGAGAATTAACATTTGGAGGCTATAAATACAAGGTCATACCTATTGATATCTAATATTTTATAGTGTAATGTTATTATGTAGTATTTACTCCATAATCTCTATTTAATTAGTGTTACCATGCCAAATTATTAAGCCAACTATACAAGCCAAGGTGTCAAGGAAAGAAGGAGCAAAGAAAGATTAATTGCTAAAGACTTCTTGATGCACAAACTGAGCAATCCACTTTAACAAGCAATTTGGATCTCCAAAGAAGTTAGAAGAATGATTTATTTTGTGTTATTTTTGTTTTTGCATATGCATACTTATTACCTATGCTTTCCCTAGTCTCTAGGATAGAGGTGTTAAGATAGTGTGTTATTTTGATATTTTATTGGACTAACACTAGACTAACTTCCCCTCTATAGATTCCTTGTTCCCAATGGGTGTCTTCCTAAAATTTAAAATTCTTTATTTTGCACTAAAAGGGCCCACACATGTGAAAATGTGACTCTTTATTTCCATACCCATACTCCATATGGTTTTAAATGCATTTTGACCCCTATTTTCTCTCTTCTTACCCAATAATAGTGATTCATGGTTTGAAAATATAAGAATCCAATGTTTTACATTAGTTTTCAAGCAAGTACAGATCTATATAATATGTACATGGTTAGGAAGAGTCAATTATATTCAATGGGAGTTTAACATAGGCATAAGGTAAGAGAATATATGTGTTTTAATCCAAAAAGAGCCATTGATCCACATCTTGTATCAAGCGCTTTGACAGCCTTAAACAACCAGTCAAGTTCTTACTTAGTACAGATAGGAGAGAGAAGATGGTGATTATATCTAATAGATGGAGGAAGGGGGTATAATATAATTCTAATCCTAGGCATTGGTTTAAATATTTGTCCTATTTAATTTATGAACAAACATTAATAAGTTAATCAGTCTAGGTTGCCTTCCTCATCTACACAAGGTCAAAAATTAAATGGTTTAAGTGCATTGTTAGCATGCTTGATGAAACCAATGGTTATACATATCTTATATAGGTCCTCAAGACTATTAAATTTCATTATCTACCCCTGGTTCACATGTGTGAGCCCATGGGATTAAGAAACACCCAAGCTACCATTATGTGTAGATTGTAGGCAAGGTTCTATTGATGAAAAAGGATATTCATTGTAGATATTTGATAATGAACAGTGCTATGAGGTTTGATTATGGCTTCTTAAATTTTTTCATGTCTTATTTCATCTTTATTACAATTGGAGTGGTTATGTGGAATTTTAGCTATCACAATATCTCACCTTTAAATGAGATTGCCTACATATTGATCATCATTACAAGTGAGAATAGAGTATTCTATGAGGGTGGATTTTAGAGGTCATCAAGACACCATATAGGAAAAAAAGGTACTAAAAATATGTGAAATACCTCATTCTCATAAGAACCAAAGTCTATTATGGATCTCATATTCAAAAAACCACCAACTAACTTCCTAACACATTCATAAACCTCTTTAACAGGAGTTAAGGTTTATTAGTAGAAGTTGAGGTTTTTGTAGAATCCTAGGTTTTCATTTATCACTCCATATGTATGATTGATGGACTCCAAATGTTCTTCCCTATTGAGTATGTGAGTATGCATGTTTAGGATCTTTGTAGGTCATCTTGAATATGGGTCAACATTCCTTTTGACATATCGCAAATAACCTTTTCTATTTAATGGCTTCATCAAGCACATTCACCTCATAATGATATCTAAGTCCCAAGTTAAAACTAAATAAGGCCTTCTTACTACCACTTATAGGTTTGAACCCTAATAACCATGCTTAAGGGTTGATACAAATGACAAATCTTATATAAAAACATGAAAATATATTAAGACTATATGAAAAGGGGATATTCAAGTGTAATTACTATTGACAAGCATGATGGCCACCTACAATAACACAACTCAGAACTAGCCCTCAAGGGCTTTCAAGGCCATCATATGTATTTGTGTCTCAAGATGTAAAAAAGGGGGTCATACATTATAGATATATTTATCTTAAATAGATGGATTTGGAAAAAAAGAAGGCCACTTAGGTATTAATCATAATAATAGAAGCACTCTTCTAACTATGGAGCCTTTTAAAAAGATCTCTTGATAGTTAACATGCATAAATCATTACCTATAAGATTGTTAATAGTCTATCTCCAACCTTGAATATGAGACCTAATATGCCATGGAGGAGAGAGATTAAACTAATATGGTTTTTATATCATGTATTTCATGTTTCCAAAGATAAAGAGTCTTAAGAGATGACCAAACAAAATGGTTCATGCATGTACAGTGAGCTAGCTTTGCCTAGTCAGTCTAGAGTGCATAATTAGAGTGAATGGTACTGTCAAGAAGAATATAAAAAAAGATTCTAGGGTGATGATGACATATGTATCCCTTAAGAACTCATATATTGGTGTGATCAAGTTAAGTAGCTACTTAGTCTAGGTTAGACATGTAGGACACATAGGCTTATACACCTGACTATGTAAATAAGCTCTGGTGGTAGAGTTGGGGAGGATAAGACTCAAAATGATATGGTGAAAACTTGAAAATATGTTACTTGATTGCTAAATCCATCAATATAAAGAGCTAAAGGGAATACTTAGATCTTCATCACCAACTTTTTCAAGCATAACCACTAGATAATGATGGTTAAGGTAGACCTAAGAGAGATAACAATTGAGATGATGGTCTAGGTAGATAAGGTTAATTGCATAGGGTGAAATTCATATAGATAGGGGTGGTGTAGTGATGTTGGATCCACATACACACCCACAGGTGGATTAAGTTCATAAAACCTAGTCTGAGCCTATAAGGCCTAAATCATCATGAACCTTCAAGACCCCATATTCACCTTAATAGCATTTCTAAGACTCCAAGTATATTAAAATTCATGAGAATGTGTATGGGGATGTGTCAGATCTTGAAGGAGGTGTTTGAATCAAGGGAATGCAAGGAAATAATAGTTTTTTTCTTAACATCCTCCCAATTTCCACTATCCTAAGTAGCATGTTGAGATACCAAATCAAGAACTCATATATCACCTGGCATGAGCACTCAGACCCAGTCCTCTTAGGGAGAGTTGGGTATCCATATCCACTCAATATCTATGGAGAAAATAGTGGGATTTAAGGGACCAACTCTATGAACAATCATTAAGACTATTAACCCACCTAGAATACTTTCCAAGAGCTCAAATGTCACCAACTTCCACTCATATCTCACCATACAGTCTGCATGGGACCAAGAGCTATTCAAGACATTTTAAGGAGTCTATAGGATATATGTTCATGGAAAAAGGTTTTGGTTTACAATTATAGACTTTATGAACCATTGTTAATATAATAGACCTCTAAAACCCTCTATAAACCCTAATCATGACTCGATGAGTGAGTTCCACCCTCAAACACCTCCAAATGAATAAGTTGGGATATGAAATAGTCTTAATGGTATCCCTAAGTCACCTAAGCACCTAAAACATCTATTTGTTGGCACATGTAAGGTATGTTCTATATAGATTAAGCCTAAAATAACTAGTTTAAGCCTATATGCAATAATTTGAAAATTATATGCATATCCCATATGATTATAAGGAGGGAGAGGGAACCATAGGTCTTAAATAATTATGTATTGACAACCTACCTGGACCTCTATGTCTAATAGTTACCTAAAGACATGTTGAGGTGCCTAATTAGAAGATTGTGTGTACATAAAGAATTAAATGTCTCACCCAAGCCATCACATATGATCTATACACCCCAAGATGTGGATTTCACATCAACAAGGGTGATCAAGTACCTCATAGCCCCAATTTGGGGTCAAAACTTAAGAACCCTAACTTTAGGCCTATTGGTCTAACACTTATCTCAAAGAAATACTACATAAAGTCTATAATAGAGGATAAAATAGAGTTGAATAACACCTTAGACCACCATGGAGATGTTTATTAGGGAGTTTCAAGTGTATGAGCAAATTTGGTTTGTAAAATAAAGGTCATAGTTGGTCATTTTGGCCTGAGAGTGCCTTGAAACTTCTCATAATGCACATTTCTCACCTGACGAACAACTTAATGAGCTCATAACTATATAAATAATTACATTTTAAGGAAATTAATTATATGATTTACAACAATAGAATTATATATGCTAGAATTAAGACTAAAATAAGAAGATCCACAATAATAATTGAAAAAAGAGAAGAATACTTGAATATTATTACTAAGCCACTCTGAGGGGGAAACCTCCACAATAATTCAATAAGAATAGAATTCACAATATGATGATAAAATACTAACCACTACCTCATATATATGCTCTACTTATCTATGGTTATTACATAGGCCAACCATACTAAAAACATCAACAAATGTAACAAGCTAATATGAATATGTATAAGCCATAAGTTAGCCAAACATGTCTATAAATACACTATAGATTAAGGAAATAACATAATCCTCCCCTTGAAAACAACATTGTACTCAAAGTTGAATCAAAATGCATCATCAAAATGCAGGTTCTTCTTTTTTATCAAATATTGATTAATGGCTCTGGTCCATTGTTGCTTAGTATGCATGTGAAGGATCTCATGAGGCTCTAAAATGACTCTAAATTTTTCATCTAATTTAGGTAACTTATTTTGAGTGGAAACATTATGTCCAATTACTTTATTCAACCAAGATACGTGGAATACCGAATGTATGTGAGTGGTTGGGGGTAACTCTAACTTTTAAGCCACACTACCATTTTTTTGTAAGATATGGTAAGGAACATAATACTTAGTTGATAGTTTGTTATCCTTTTTCTATTATTTCAGATTCATATACTTATATGGTGCAAACACACAAATACCCAATTACTATGTCAAATTGCCACTCACTACGATACTAATTTGCAAACTACATTCAATTTTGTGACATTTCTAAATTTTCTCAAAAACTAACTAACACCTCCTATTGATGGTGAATGTGTTCCTCAACATCTTGAACCTAAGGATACACTATCAAAACTTAAGTGATGCATGGGGGGTGATACCCATATAATGCCACAAATATAGACATTTTGGAAGAAGTGTGAAAAGAAGTGTTATACCACCATTCAACAAGTGGCAGCCAATGAACCCATTTATCCTGTTTATAAGAAACAAAATAATAAAGATACACTTTAAGACATTTGTTGACCACCTCTATTTTTCTATTAGATTGAGGATGATAGGATGAGGTAAGATCCAACTAGGTACCCAAACATGCAAATAATTTAGTCCAAAAATTACTAGTAAATATGGAATTTTGGTCACTTACAATGATCTTTGGAGTGCGGTGTAATTTTTGAACTATATTAAGAAAAGCATAATATATTGTACTCAAAAAAATGGTTGTGATAAGGAGAAAAATGAGCATACTTGGTGAGTCTATCCACAATTACCATGATAATATTTTAACCCTCAACTCTTGGTAACCCTATAATGAAATCCATGGAAAATTATTCCCAACATTGGCTAGGGATGGATAAAAGATACAAAAGACCTAGGGTATTAATGGTTTCACCTTTTTTTTTTTTTGTCATACCATGCATTCAACCACATATTTTTGAACATCCCCTTTGATTCCTTCCCAACATAAATCTCTCTTGATTCTTTGATATGTTTTCAAAAATCTTGAGTATCCTCCAAGTGGAAAGGCATGAAGTTTCTAAAGAATTTTATGTTTGAGGAGAGAATTATTACAAAGGTATAATCTATATTTATACCATAATGTGTTCCCTTTCCATATATATATATATATATATATATATATATATAAAAAACCCTATTGAAGATTTTGAATAAAATCCTGGGAAGAACTATCATTCTCCCATTTTGATCTTGCTTCCTCTAGCCAATATGTATGCCAATGGTCATGGTGCATAAAAATGCCTCAACCGATTCATCCCACAAAGAGAGGGAATTTGCCACAACATTCTCTTTTCCTTTATCATAAACTATCTCAAAATCATATGCTAACATTTTAGTCACCCATTTTTGTTGTTATTTATATGACAATGATTGTTCCAAAAAAATATTTGAGGCTATCATGATCAATATATACCTAAAAGTGATGACCCATTAGATACGGTCTCCATTGTTTCACTACATACAAAATAGCCATCATCTCTTTATTATATATTGGTTTGAGCCTATTTTTTTCCCTTATGTTGGTTACTTTCAAATGTTAGTGGTATTATTTCTTGCATGAGTACATCCCCCATGTTGTATCCTGATGTGTCACACTCCACAACAAAAGTTTTTGAAAAATCAAGAGTAGCCAAAATTGGAGTTGTGAACATATCAATTTCCAATTGTTATAATGCCTTGGTAGATAAATTATTCCACTACAAGGGATTTTTTCTTCATCAAAGAGGTGAGTGGGGTTATAATGCTACCATAATTTTTGACAAACCTAGGATAGTAACTAGTTAGCCCTAGAAATTTATGAAGGTTCTTGAGTGTCTTAGGAACCTGCCACTCCATTTATTGTATTTTATTAAGATCAAATTTCACTCCTTCATGTGAAACAATATCACTCTGATACTCCACCTATTGGACACCAAAATCACATTTGGAAGGTTTGGAAAAAATTTGATGTTGTTCCATAACTGAAAGCACTTATTTCACATGTAAAATTAGTCTTCTCATTTTTTGTTGTAGATTAGGATATCATCATTAAACACTAATACAAAATTTCTCAAAAATATCCTAAAAAAGTATTCATCAAACTCTAAAATGTAGATGCTACATTTTTGAGGACAAAATTCATAACCATAAATTCATAATGGCCTTGAGTTTTGAAAGTTTTTTTAGGTATGTCCTCATTAAAGATGCAAATATTAAGATATCCAAAGAAAATATCTAACTTGGTAAAATAAATATCACCATGCAATTCATCTAACAAATCATCAATTACTAGAATAGGAAACTTATCTTTGATGGTGTATTTGTTGAGTTCTCTATATTCTAGGCACATGTTTCAACTATCATCCTTCTTTCGTACCATGACTAGTGGGGAGGACTATTCACTTTGACTATGTCAAATGTTCTTACTCCCAACATTTATTATACCATATTTTCAATTTCACTATTTTGGGCATAGGGATACCTATAGGGTCTAATATTAAGTGGTATACTTCCTAGAATGAGTCTAATGGCATGATTATGTGCACAACTTGGAGTAATTCCTTTTAGCATGTCATTAAAAATAATAGAATGGTCATCCAACACCTTTACAAACTAGGATGTGTATAATACCTAGTTGTTTAAACCTCCATGGAAAATAATTGTGTCATAAAACATTTTTTACCTTTTCTAAGAATCTTCATCATTGGGTGTGAACTAACCATTTATGGAGATTTATCTTGTAATCCATGTAGTTCAAAAGTCTTTCCTTCTAAATGGAACCTCATGAATAATTTTTAAAAATTCATCTCAATAGTACCCAAGTGGTGAGCATTAAAATCCTAAAATAATATAATCTCCTCTCATGGTAATAGTAAACATAGTTGAATATGATAAATATTCTCCCATAACAAGCTTAATACTATGACATTTTCTAAAATAGTTGATTGTACCACCATCTGTAATCATGACCTAGAAGTCTAGAGCTAGGTAAATGAAATAATTCAAAAGAACATCTAACTTACTATTGATGAAATTATGCGTACTCCTATAGTTAATTAATAGTCACCTTTTGTTTCTTCAAGAACTCTACCACCTTAAGATTTGTACGAGTAATAACGCCTAAAAGTGCATGATAAGAAATAGTACGTTGAGAATGTTTAGATTCCTCCTTAGGTTATTATAAAGCTTCCCCTAAATCTTCCTCATCTTCTTCCTTATCATTGGAACCATCAATATAAAATAACTTCTTTTTAGCACATTGATTCCCCTTGCTCCATTTATTATCACATCTAAAACACAAACTTTTTTCATGTTTTTATTCCACTTGTTGAGGTGTCAATCTAGTAGGCTGATGAAATGATGGTGTTGGAAAGGTGCATTCATGAACATTGGTGAAAGGTTTTTGTTTGATTGGCTCTTTTTAATCAACCATGCATGCCTTTAGTATGGCCTTAAATACAATAACGGGATGAAACATGTGAAACTATAATGGGATGTTATCCTTGAGGCCACCAAAAAATAGGTCAGTTAGATTTTCCTTAGTGATGTCTACTACCCTAAGGAGAGATTATGAAATTGATGAATGTAGTCTTTGATAGTCCTATTTTGGTGAAACTGGGTTAGATAATTGAAGTCATTTTTAGAGACATCATTGTGATAGTGGAGCTATAACTCCTCAGAAATTACCAACCATGAAATTAAGGCACCCTTATTTTTATTTTGAGCACACAACCAAGATACCAAATGAATGGCTCAGGTTCCAGATAGAGAAAATACATAACCACTTTTTGAGAACATGGGTTTTTATGTAGATAAAATAAATTTTAAATTTGAGTGAGCTAAGTGAGTGGATCATTACCATCAAACTTGTACAAGTCCACTTTTGGTTACATCAGCTTAGGGCCATAGTTGGTATTAGTATTATGTGGAGTAAGATAACCAAACTAAAGTGGTGGAGGACTATTTTATAGTGGTTGAGCTTAAAATTTATCCAATTACCTATATATTTGTTGTAATTTATACTTAATGCTATCCAAGTCCCCTCTCAAATCTATAATGTCCCCTTGCACTATATCAAAATCATCCTTTTTCACCATGCCCTACAACTCTGACTTAAGTTTTTCAACTACCTTTGAAATAGATAGATTAGAAGTTTTAGATTCCATGTCATCCTTATGAGGATTTTTTAGAGCTTCTTTCCCTTTCCTATGTTAATGAGTGTTAAGACTAGCCATGCACAAACCCTATGAGGGTTTTAGCCCTACAAAAAATGTACTGATGGAATACACCATTTTGATCATCTCACCAAGATGAATACAATTACTAATATTGTGCATAGGGTGAAAATTTTCAAACCAAAAAAGTTTACTGGTGTAATACACCATTACAATAATCTAATAGAGATGAATCTAATGATTACTAACTTTTACAAGGTAAACAAAATTCTAGACTTGTTTTTTTACCCATAAAAAATGTTTTTTCTTTTATTTTAAACAACCTCATGAATAAAACTATGGTGAAAAAATATCAAATCCTCTTGGATCACAAGTTATGTTTTTTGGGCCTTCTAGTGCTTAGGATGCTAGATCCAAAGAAAATGCATCATGGAAAATTGACCAAATTGATGATCTAATATCTCTTGTAATGAAATTACTTAGATGAGTCATAATAAAACAATTATATATGCTAGAATTAAAATAATAATAAGTATATCCACAATAATAATTGGAAAAATAAAAAAATACTTGAATATTATGACTAAACCACTTTGAAGAGGAAACCTTCAAAATAATTCAATAAAAACATAATTCACAATATGATGATAAAAGAATAACCACTACCTTGTATATATACTCTATTTATTTATGGTTATTTCATAGGCTTACCATACTAAAAACATCAAGAAATGCAACAAGATAATACAAATATGTGTAAGACACAAGTTGCCCACACATATCTCTAGACACACTATAGGTTAAGGGTATAACATTCATGGTAATCTAATCACTTTGAGAGAGTGGATGAGCCTTGTCTATAAGAGATCAATGGCATTGATTTAGAGGTTAAGGTCTCAACCTTTATGAACCATTACTAAGAACTTGTTGACCAAAATTTAACCTCATGTCAAAATTGGCCACCCCGTATAGGTTAAAACTTATTATATGTGTCTAATGTTTTTCATGGTCTTGTCATGGTCTCAAGTGGTCTTAAATAGTACTATGTGGTCATACTTGTCCTTTTCTATCATTTTCCAAGTTCTTGTATTAGGCTCACTTATCTAGTCCCATGGTGAAGTACAAGGTCTTAGAATGGTCAAACATTTTAAAATGTATAATATGGTATAAATTAATTTTAAAATGTTATTTGGATGTCATTTATATCATAATATCATGATTTAACCTTTTTTTGGCTTATATATGTAAAAATCACATTTTGGCCACCTTTTGGACCTTGTGAAAGAGTTAGACATGCCATTCTAAGAAGAAAATTTTTTAGGAAGATTATAAATGTCTCTGGTGTTAAAAATAGGTTAGATAAGGTTTAGGGATAGTTAGAGTGTGATAGAAGCTACAATTCAACAATTAATCTTGGAAAATATATACTTTAAAATTACTTGTACGGCCTTTCAAGATCAATTTTTGGTTTCAAATGGTTTAAAAGTGACTCTTGGTCTCAATAATCTCATTTTCCATCTTTGTACTAGGTTTCAAGTTTAACTAACACTCCATACACATTTTTTCCTCCATTGATTCCTTTATAAGCTCAAGAAGCAAAATTTACATTAAATGGTACAACTAGTAGAGAGAGAGAGAGAGAGAGAGAGAGAGAGAGAGAGAGAGAGAGAGAGAGAGAGAGAGAGAGAGAGAGAGAGAGAGAGAGAGAGAGAGAGAGAGAGAGAGAGAGAGAGAGAGAGAGAGAGAGAGAGAGAGAGAGAGAGAGAGAGAGAGATTTAAGATTTAAAACTTTGGCCATTTTTAGGGATCCAAATAAAGTTGGTATATTGATGGATTATTCTTTATGAAAAATTGCTAAGAGTGACAGTAGGTCACTATGGTCTATTCATCTAAGAGGGGTCTATTCTTGCACCTGTTTCTTTAGCTAAGAAATCAATTGAGAGGAATTATTATTAGGGTAGTTTTTATATTCCTTATATATATTTTTAATGGTGGTTTCATATTTCAACTAATCTCTATGGAGTACTTTCACTTGAAGGAATAATGTCTTAGTGTATAGGCTATTTTAGTGAATTCTACTTTAAGTCTCTATTTTATCTTCATAGTAGTGATTCTAAGAGGTTTATAGTGATTCATTTTTAATGTGAAATCCCTTAGTTTAATGGATTCCATGTTATTTTTATTTATATGTGTTTTGCTCCATATTCTTCAAGTATGCTTGCTTTTGGGAACATAGTTTATGTTTAAATAATCTACTGGAGGTTTGATTGTAAATCTTGGCTCAATTACCAATAATATAACATAGTGTGAGGTTTTGATATGATGTTATATTCCTTTAATTTAAGAAAGGTTCATCATAGGAGTCCATATTCACACTTTTCTAATAAGAGCTTGTTGTTTATTTCATATACACTTTGTATGGAATGTAAGAGTAGATTGAAGATGCTTAGAGTCAAGGAAAGAGACTTGATACAATTATCCATGCATTATATAATATTGACTACATCCCTACCACCACCAAGTTATTGAACATTATTAAATTCTCTAAATCTCTCAAACAAACCTGTTACATTACTTGACTAAAACTACAGTCCATACAAGACCAGTCAAGTAAAGATTAAAAGTGACATCATGTTTATCACATGCTTTATGATACATTGAATAATGGTAAAGGAAGTTTGTAATGGTTTGAGAATTTTGAGAAGTTCAAAATTTGAAAAGTGTCTCTTTGTATGCCTATACATTCAAAATGATACCTATAGGCCCTAGGCATGTAGGTCCTCATTTTAGACCTAAAATAAATGAAAATTAAACACAAACAAAGCTAAGATGATGGAACCTTATCCAAGTCTCTTAAACATATATGAAAATAATGATCTAACCCATAAAAATAACATCTAATTCATTCACATTCAATATGATAGTGATACTGAGTTGACACTCTTTAAAGGCATCTACATGACTATACAGAGGTGGGCCAGATACAAGTGATTTGAATATGTTAAAAGAAGTCTGCAAACCTTATAATACCATGAACTCAACCCTTATCAAATAGTTTGAAACACAATATAAAAACTAAGAGTGAGAGAAGTAGATTCAATACTCCCTAAATTTTAAAGGTCCACCTATAGGCCTATCTGAAGTTCATTCCTTTTCAAGCTAAAGAGTTGAGGTGTTTGAAAGGTGTCTAAAACCAAATTGTGACCAAAACTAAGTTAAAGAATACTAAGAGAGCCATTTGATTTATGAGTGAGGACTAAGTTTCATAATATATAGTCATTATGCTTGAAGTTTACCTATAGGTTACAAGGCAATGACATAATGGTTCAAACTTGAATAAAATGATCTGAAGGAGATCAACTTAAGTTTTAGGCCACTTAGACCAAACTAGGCATGGGAAATGAAGAGTTTTAAGACACCTATGAACTTAAATGATGGAATGTCAGATTAAAGGAGTTTATTAAGGAATACCATATGTTTAATGATTTTTTAAAAATAAGTTCAAGGCTAATTCATGGTTTAAATATACACTTTTCTCTCCTTTCATGCAAATAAGGGAAGTTTTCAACAAGTTATCAAGGTGTCAAACAAGTTTTTAATTATTACACCACTTGGAAGGTTAGAGCTACTTTTGGAGTGAGACACATGGCCTTGGAGATCTATTTAGACTATCCCATAACTCCCCTTCTAGTTTTAACTCATGTACACTTGTCAACTTTTTCTTACTATTCTCCTCTCTCTCTCTTCACCATTTCTATATAATCAGCCACTTTTGGATAAGTTTGTAGAATCCACATTTGGTATGGTGAAGCCCTAAAAGTTTGAATATTATTATTTATTTTGAATAAAAAATTTCAATCCATATTTGATTTCATAATTTATTTTCTAAGTGTTGGAAGTAATGCATATATGGATGACAAGTGATAACCATGTATCCTTGTGTTCACCTTACTCTTTCAAGTTTTGTGCAAGAAGTCTGATCTTTAATAGGTCACATAAAGTCTATTTAGTGTCTTTTTATGTCTCTAAGTTTAAGTGAAATCATTAGTTTATATGATCATACCTTTTTATCCACCTTGAAGAATTACATTACATATCACCTTCATGTTTGAAATACTTATGTTAGAGCAATCTAGGATGTTGAAGCTAGTATTGTGACTCATCTTTCATAGTGCAAGTATATAATAGTATAGTGGAGAACATTTTAGTCCATCACCTATTTATATTAGGAACTTTCATGTTCCTTCTATCCCTTTTCAAACCCAAACAAGATATTATTATAGGTGATGAGCTCAAATGAACATATCTAGGGAGCTATCCCTGCAGTCTAGAGGTTTACCTCTTCTATAGGCAACCCATAGCCATAAAGGTAATACAATGTTCCAATCAATTTAAATAAGGCTTGAAATACCTCTAAAAGGGTGAAAAAATGATTTAAAATATTTATAATAACCTAGTGGGACTATTGTCTCAAGCACGCCTTGTCAAGGTGAATGTTGGTCTTGACAACATCATAACTACATAAGTGTTCTTCACTCATAATTTGAAAACTCCACTAAAGGTAATATCTAGTTGTATACCAATTTTTTTTTTCATGCTTCATGGTCCTTACTAGGTCATCTTATATTAGAAGTAGCCATCCCAAAAATCCACACCCTCATCTTGAACTTCCTTTTGACGTTTAATACCCTGAGCCTATCTTGACATTTTAAGAGAAAGAATATTTTGAAAGTCAAGAAGACAAAGAGAGTGAATAAGAGTTTAAAGATAACATGGTTAGGAAACACACTTTCCTATACTTCAATACTAAAAATCCCATAAACCTCAATGACTATGATGATATCCCTCCCAATACCACCAAGAGTGTTCCCACTTTCAATGGGGAAGGTCCTATCAACCCAAGTGAGTATAATAGAGACATATCTAACTTCTACAATTTCCATAATGTTGTTAAATTTAACACTGTAGTTATATTACTTGCCACCTATCATAGGGTAAAATCCCTTGATTAGTATAGACCATTAAAAGGAAGATGTATCACCACATGGCATAAGTTTGGAGAGTTTTTGACTCAAAGGTTTGAAGATAAAAGTGATCATACATCAGTTAAATATTATCTAAAGAGGGAATAAATAAACCATGCATGACATAAATGAGATTTTTTAAATAAAATTGAATATTCTTCCACCACCCAATATACCCCTATAAGATTTATTTTCCCAACATACCTTAGAGTTATTGTGAGTGATATAGCTATCATGTTGCAGTCCATGGGTGGGTACACTTTGCTTGAAGCCTGTGACATAGCTGTTAAAGCTTAGAATGGTTTGATCTAAGTGGGTAATCTTCCTCTAAAATTATATATTCCCATATTTAATAATATTTATTTTACTCCTTCAAACCTTACTCCAATTTCAAATACAAAAAATAAGTCTAAAGTTACTCCAAAGAAATTAAAAGATACCATTTATTGGGAAGCAAGATGTAAGGAATTAAAGGCTCAAATTAGGTAATCCAATCAACAATTTTTTGTTAAAAAAAATAACTAATACTAACCTAAAAAATAAAATATATTACCACCTCATCATAATTTTCAAGTTAGGGGATAAGGTCATCCTAACTTCAATAGGCCACCCAATGCCTACAATCCAAATTCTACTCCTAACACAAAAGCCATGGTTCCAATCCATAGTAACTCAGATCAAGGAGAAGAATGGAAGCCTAAAGGATAATATATGAATGTGAATGAGGGTAAATGGTAATATTTTTTTTCTCTATGATGACTTAATCATCAATTTATAGCAAAAAATGAGAACTTCATGCAAGTATAATCAAATAGAGAGTATGACAGTCAAGGAGTGATCCTTACAAACTTCTAAGTGAAAGATAAACTAGTCCTAAATAAAAATACTTTAGTTTTAGCCATAATAATCTCAAAAATAATATCCTTGGGATATTTTCAATATGTGGATACAAATTTAAATAAAACTCCTTCAAGGCAACAAGGTGTGAATGTAAATATGGCAACCTCTACAAGTCTTTCCCCTCTTCAAAATTAGAACTTAAGAAGAGTGACTTAATCTTCATTGCCTTAAGATCAAGGAACTTCATTGCCTACAAGGATGAAAAAAGTTGAATATTTATTCTTTAAATATAGTTTACTCTTTGAATAGTACAAAGATTATTATATCTCTTTGAGAATTACTCCACATGTCCGATCAAAAGGAACTACTTCAAGAGTAGATGCCCCAAATCTATATTAGTCCTCAACCATAAAATCATGGTGGTGTATCCATCACAAATAAACCTACTAATATTTTTTAAATTTTTTAACCCTCCACAAAATTTTAAAATCCCCCACATTTGTATCTCATCCTCATTATGGGAGATAAACTATTCCATAATTGCATTGTGGATAGTGGGGTAAGTACTTTAGTTATGCCCAAGCTAGTTGTAGAAAAGTTGAGATTTAAATATGATCCATATATCAAAGAAGTGTTGGATATTTATGGGACACATTCTGAGTCAATAGGTCTCATCAAAGATTTGAAGGTATTATTTCAAGATTTTCCAAGCTTTCCAATTTTACAAGACATAGTGGTGGTAGATCTGCCTGCACATTTTGCTATTTGTCTATCAAGAGACTTCATAGCCAAGATAGGAGTATATATTTATATTTATTGGTCCTTATTGGACTTAATAAAAAAGGTATGGAGATAAGGTGAATATTATAATATATCCATTGTCCAAGTTTCACATTAAGACATACGTGGGAGCTATCTCTAATTTGAACTATACTATCCATGAAGAAGAACATGTCATAGATGATGGAGCATCTTCCAAACCTAAAGGTATCTCTGATTTATTTCTAGATGATTATGGTGTTGAAACTTATGAGTATTATCCATATAATTTAATTTAAGGTATAGACCTTAGAATATACATCATTCATGATGAAGGTGATGAACATTTTGAGGTAAACCTTGATGATCCTTTTTAACAAGCTACTGAAGGTAACTATCTTATTCATATGTATGATGATGATGATAAGTCTTCAAGTATGATATAGTATGAAGATGTCAAGGATAATTCAATTCTACCTGATCAAGATAAAAAGGTTCATGGATGTGATAATCATGAATAAGAAGATGATTTACGAAAGTAGTTTCATTACATAGTACAAAAGTTTGAGCAAGTGAGTAATAGATCTCTTCCTCAAAATAAGAATGAGTTTGTGAGTGAGGTCATTTTTTAACCTAAGGAGCATGAATAGAATCTTTCAATTACTATCAAGAAGGTTATAGTGTTGGGAGATTGTATTAAAGTCAAGGAATAAATTAATGCAGTTAAGGAGTAGCGTAGGCCTCAATTTGGTGTTGAGCCACTTGAAAACATGATTAATCAATAAGAAGACTATTTTAATGATCTAAGACATCAAATATATCATGTTATAGGTGAAGGTAAAGTTGAGAAAACTTTCATAGTTCCTAGAGAGTAGAATGAAGAGCACCAAATGATCATGAAGGAGACCAAATAGCTTGTACTATCAAGAAGTCCTAAAAGAAAGCTTGGAGAAATATTCTATGGAGTTTTAAATGGTGTACTTGCAGCTAGAAGAGATCCCATGAATGTTAATTCTTTTGATAATCTTCACATGTAAAAAAAATTAAACAATCATTTATCATATGGCGACTTACTCTCCTGGAGTCATTGTGACTCAAGAAATATTATGTTTGATCTTGGTTAAAGCAAGAGAAATGGTTCCATCACCTCAAACATGTTTTGAGGTCTGTATATATTAGTTTAGGTGTGTTGTTTAAGTCTTTTGTGTGTGTTTTTCCCTAAATGCTTGGAATCATAATGTGTGTTTCCTTCTTGTTGTGTGTTTTTTGTGAGTTTGAAATATTTTTGAAGGCATATCAGTTTTAAATTGAGTAAAATAATGACTCTATAGCCTAATGGAAGGAGAAGGCTACTTGTCCATTAGTATTGTAGGCATGCTACCCTTATGAATCATGAATAATGTTGACAAAATTTTGACCTCATGTCAACATTTGTCACCCCCTACATGTTAAAACTTCATAGAGGTATCTAATTTTTTTCATGGTCTCAAGTGGTCTTAAATAGTCCTATGTGGTCATATTTGTCCTTGTCTATCATTGTCCAAGTTCTAGTCTTAGGCTCACTTGTCTAGTCCTATGGTCAAGTACAAGGTCTTGGAATGGTCAAATATGGTCAAAGGTCTAATATGGTATAAATTATTTTAAAATGTTATTTGGATGTCATTTATATCATAGTATCATTATCTAACCTTTATTTGCCTTCTATATGTAAAAAACACCTTTTGGCCACCTTTTGGCCCATGTGGAAGAGTTAGATGTGCCATTACAAGAAGAGAACAGTTTAGGAATATTAAGAAAATCCTTAGTGTTATAAATATGTCATATAAGGTTCAAGGATAGTCAGAGTCTAATAGAAGTTGTAGTTTAATAACTAATATTGGTAAAATGACACTTTACAAGGACTTATATAGTCTTTCAAGATAGGTTTTAATTTTAAAATAATTTATAAGTGTCTCTTGGGAAACTTAAAATCCTTTTCCATATCTTTACTAGGATTCAATTTAGATTGACACTATAAACACCTTTTCTCCTCCATCGATGCCTTCATAAGTTCAGGAAGGTAAATCTGCATTGAATATTATGACAAAGAGAGAGAGATTTAGGAAATAAAACATTGGAAATTTTTAGGGGTCAAAGTAATCTTTAAATTAGTGGAATTGGTTCACATATTTATAGCTTATTAATTATGAATAATTGCTAAGAGTGACAACATGTCACTATAGCCTACTCATTTGAGAGGGGTCTATTCTTGCACTTATTTATCCATATCATAAATTGATGCAGAAGAATTATTTTTAGGGTAGTTTTTAGATTTATTATATATCACTTTCATGATGGTTTCATCATACAAATCATCTCCATGAAGTAATTTCACTTGAAGGAAGAATGTCTTAGTATATAGATTGTTTTAGTGAATTCTACTACAAGTCTCTATTTTATATTCATAATAGTGCTTCTCAGTGGTTTATAGTGCTTCATTGTTCATGAAAATATCCTTAATTTTATGTATTCTATGTTATATTTTCCTATATGTTCTTTGGTCCATATTTTTCAAGTATGCTTGATTTTGCAAAAATAGTGTATGTTTGAACAATCTACTAGAGGTTTGATTATCAATCTTAGCTTAATTACCAGTGAGATATCATAGTGTGAGGTTTTGAAATGATATTATACTCCTAGAAGTGAATAAATGTTAAATACAGGAGTTTAAATGCATATTTTTCTAATGAGAGCTTGTTATTTCCTTCATATACATGTTGTATGGACTATAAGAGTAGCTTGAGGATGCTCAGAGTCATGGAAAGCTACTTAAAACACCTCTCCATGAATTATATAATCTTGAATGCCTCCCTTCCACTTCTAAGTGATTCAAATTGATTAAATTCTCTAAGGATCTCAAACAGATCTCCTACAATCCATACAAGACTAGTCAAGTGAAGATTGAAAGTGACATCATGTTTATCACATGCTCTGTGATACATTGATGAATGATAAAGGAAATGTTTAATGGTTTTATTATTTTTATAAGTTAAAAATCTCAATAATTGTCTCTTTGTGTGCTTATACAATAAAAATGAGACCTACAGGCCCTTGGACTATAGGTCCTCATTTTAGATCTAAAATCAATGACAAAGCAACACAAACAAAGCTAAGATGATGGAACCTTCTCCAAGTATCCTCAAGACAGGTAAATAGTGATTTAACCCATCAAAAGAATATTTAGGCCATTCATAATCAAAATGATAGTGAGACTAAGTTGACACTCTCTAGAAGCATATATATGACTATATGAGGTGGGTTATAACAAGTGATTTGAATATG
The DNA here is from genome assembly GCA_037957365.1 of Torreya grandis. Classification (NCBI taxonomy): domain Eukaryota; kingdom Viridiplantae; phylum Streptophyta; class Pinopsida; order Cupressales; family Taxaceae; genus Torreya; species Torreya grandis. Next base: position 1,147,493 of record JARHVA010003188.1, read on the forward strand.
TCAAAAATAAGTCTACAAACCTTGTAATACCATGAAATCAACCCTTCTTAAATATTTTAAAACACATTAGCAAGCCTAAGAGTGAGAATATTATGTTAAGGACTTAGTATATAGTCCTAAATTCTAAGCATTCACCTACAAGCCTATCTAAAGATCATTCCTTTTCAAGATAAAGAGCTGAGGTGTTTGAAAGGTGTCAAAAACCAAATTAAGACCTCAACTAGGATAAAAAATATTGAGAAATCCATTTGGGATATGAGTGAGGACTAAGTTTTTGTTGATGCTTAAAATTGTGTTGTTTCTAACACCAACAATGGGAAGTTTTAGGAATGTGGGACTTGTAGCCTGAAACGACCTCCAAATTTTAAAGAAGCTGGCTCTTCTTTATCTCAAGTGTATAATGAGGAAAGGGATAGGAATTAAATAGAAACACAAATGCAATGAAAGAAAATCTAACTATGGCAATGTGCTTGATCTTAATTCAACCTTTAATTCTAAGCATAGTGAGACTATGTTTAAGATTCTATTACATTAAAAGAGCAAACAAGGCATGATCAATGTAAAAGATGAAAATAGATAGGATCAAAGGCTTAAAGTTTAGATGATTTTGCAATAACACATAAAATATCAACAAAGGCACAAATTCAGTCTTCTTATTTATTTTCTAGTTACACAAAAGACAAAGAAATATGAACAGTTACACAAACTTTCTAACTCAAGAAAACAGAACAAAGGCAAATGACATTACTGGCTACATCAAGAAAGTCTAAAACTTCTTGATAATAATCTCTCGTAGAAAATTCTCTCTATCTTCTGATGATCCTCTTTTGGTGATCTTTGCACCCATATTTATAGCATCAGACTAGCTCTAGATTACCCACACATTCCCAATCCAATGGTCTAACTAAACTCTAACTGAACTAGAAGTGTCTAACAAAAGATATTTCTTGGATCTGAAATGTTCTGTCTCCCTGTAGTTCATTAGATGAAATAGATACACAAGACGCTTCGCACTATGAAACAGGTGAAGACACTTGGCATGTTTCACTTACTCTAATTGAAAACTTTCTCATTATTCAAAAGGTACTAGAAAATGACACTTGGCAGCTTCCAAGGCACTTACCGAAGACACACGACACTTTCCACGTAACTTATACTCTTTACTATGTCTTTGCTTAGGAGTGTTCCAGCTTTGACATCTGTCAAAGTTATCTTCTTCAAACTTTAACAATTTATGGAGAATGGGACCCATGACACTTTTAACTTGAATAGCTTTAAAAAGGAGAACGGGGATAGGTGTCACTTTTCACATATTTTTAACAAATGATAGGTGGTAGCTTCCATTTTCTTTAGCTAAGGACATGTGGTGGCTTCCATTGATCTTTAGCTAGGCTATAGAAACATTTGGAACACATTTTAGATTCATATGAATGGTGACACTTGGCAACTTCTGCTGACTTTAGAAACAAAACTTGGGTCCCACCACAGTTTTTACTTATCAATGTAACAAAGTGAAGATATTTTGGATGTTTACACATGGCAGCGTCTACTTTATTCAACTATGAATACGTGGCATCTTTCATTTCTTTTAGAAAAACATATTAAAACCTTCCATAATTGCCACTTGGTGCCTTTCACTTGATCCTAAGAAAAGCTTATTGAAAGAAGCTTTCAAAACTCAAAATAAATTTGAAATAGAGAGGCCCACACTTGTCACACTTTGTTGAGTTACCACAAGACACGTGGTACATTCTGAGCAACTTATAGAGATTATAAAATGTGTCTCAGCCACTAACACTTGGCAAATTTCATGTGACTTTGATACTTAGACAAAATTTAGGCAAAATAAACTCACGCCTGTGCTCTGTGTCAAAAACTTTACTGCCTCGAAACCAAAATGCACAGGGATAAAACTTGGAGCGCACAAATGAAAATCAAAAAATTAAAAATGTAGAGTTTTTTACTCTATAGTTCTTGGTGACCCCAAGGACTTTTGAGCTTGATCAAAAAGAATAATCCACAAACTCTCACATGATCAAATGTGACAAAGTTCACAAATTTAATAAGGCTATCTAATAAATAAACCACTCATCATTAGATAATCCTTGCTTATTTTGCAATTTTTTAAAGGCTAAAGCAAGGTTAATGATATCCTTGTGTGAAAATTTTTGCAAAATATGAACTGCAGCCTTCAATTGAAATTCAAGCTAGGAAATGGGAATCAGAAAAGCTTCTACTTCAGGCACTCATGAATCATCTCTTAAACCCTAAAAGACTACCTGATCATTTTGCCTAGCTAACAACAAAGGTTTAATATCATCAATCATCAACACCATATTACTATTAGGAAAAGGGGAGGGAAAACCTAATTACACCAGATCTTCAATGTGTTGTTTCATGTCTTTGATTCCTTCTTTCACCACATCTAGAAGCTCTTCACATTTAATTGTTGTGGAATTGCAATTGAGAACTTCATTCACTCTTTTGGTAGTAATCATTCTGTCACTAATCCCTACTACTGATAATGTTCCATCAGTTACATCATATAGTTTTTGTAGCAGCATTTGAGAATCAAACACTCTCAAAGAGACAGTAGATAGAGTGTCTTCAACTGAAGTCTCCACCTTTTTTCATAATTTATATGCATTTAGCAGAATGGTTAGAGAAGGTCTAAGTTGAATAATCTCCTTAGAGATTCTTTTCCATATTGATTCATAAAGATCCTTAACTAGATTTAAAACCCCTATATTCTTTGGCCTATTACCCAACTTAAGTGTCAATTGTTCTATCATTTGTCACTCAGCTTGAAGTTAGGCCTATATAGTAGTGGTATTGTTCTACTCATTCAACAGCTTCTATTGAAGTTGAGTGACCTGTAGCAGGCTTTCCTCACATTTTTCTTGAAATGCTGCCCTTTCCCACCTTAAGGTTGTCACTGCATATTTCACCTGCATTAGCCCTGGTTTTAAAAAATCATTTTGGGCCTAAATAACTTGGTGAGTTTGAAGACAAATAATATCTTGCAACTATTTGTTGAGACTCTTTATTTCATTATTCTTGGTATTAATTTTTGTAGTCAAACTACTATAATTTGCCTTCTCTTGGGCTAGATCAGCCTCCATCTTCTATAGCTTCTTTGATTTTCTCAAATAATCCTCAGCTACTGCAAAAGTGGATTCATTTAGCATCTCAATCTTATCTTGGGGTCTGAAAAGTGACATATCTATTACCACTACATTCATTGTGTAATCTTTAGGCTGCATCTGCTCATTTGGCTTGACTATATTAGGTGAAAAATGGGTCACCGTTAGTTGCTACTATATTGGGTCAAATTGTGACCTCATATGCAGTGTAGCTAAGGCTTTATTATCTTTCATCCTCTTTTTCTCCATCTTGGCTTCTCTAGCCTTCTTAGCAGTATCATCTTGAGTTTGGAAGGTAGAAAGAGAGGTAATGTGCCCACCTACAAAAGGATAACCTTGTGGCAAGCCATATGGAATAGCCAAATGTTGGCTAGGGGAAATATGAGGAAGTACTTTCTTTGGGATAGAAGGGGGAAAATGAGGCAATGATATGGCCTAAATATGAATAGATGGGGCAAAATGAGAAGTAGGCATAGCAAAGGTGGCAGGGGATATTATTTGGCCAGATGGAATCATCACCCCTATAGGAGAAGAAAGAGATTGAGAAGAAGGAGAAACAACACTTACCTAAGGAGAAAATAAAGTACTCTATGGTTGGTATTGTGAGGGTTCTACCCTCTCCTGTGAATCAAGTTGAAACCCAGCCTCTTATGTTTCCTTGGTGTTTCTTCTTTTGGTTGGGCTCCCTTTTCCTTGACATTTACCACTGTTGCTAGTGGTGATTGTGTAAAATTGGGAACCCCAAGGGCTAACACTAATGGAGAAGATTTTGGTGGTGAAGATACCACACTCTTTTGTTTTTCAATGGCACTGAGAGATTGGGGCCAAATAGTTATAGCTACTATAGCTGAGGTTTGCCCTGGGGTCTGCAATGTTTGACTGGATTCTGCTCTAGCTTCTGGCTCTCCACCCTATGTCTAAAAATTTCTTATATCATGGCTAGAGATAGGAGACAAATGAAATTCATCCTAGAGTTCCTCTTATTTCTAATCTGAATCCACATTTCCAAAAGAGTGAGTTGTCTCACAAATCTCTTGCCTATATCTCCAATAGGCTTCTATTTTCTCAATGTTCCAGTCTTTATTCTTTAATGCTCTTCTTAAACTAGAAGTCATTATGATTTTAGGATCAAAATCCCTTTGCTTAACATAAAAAATTTATCATGCCCTATCTTCTTGAAGGGGAAAATCCATCAATTCTACATAAAAATTAGGAATATCTTCCCTAAGATTTCTTCTATTTTCCAAAAAGGGATAGCCCTCATGCATAATTCTAGTAGCAACCTTCTTATTCCTGAACCATGAAGTTATGAAACCATTAGGATCATATCCCCATTTATCTTCAATTAAAGAGAAACCTAGGAAGGCTAGCTTTCTTAGCAACACAATCTCAGCATCTTTGACCTCTAGGGCCATGTTGTTTGTTACCCATGGAACATCATACATTTTTTTATTTTTCTTTCTAGAGCCATATTCATTATCTACCATAGACACCTACTTGGTGACCTCTAAAAAGGCTAACCTAAGGGTCAAAATCTTAGGTAGCAACACTAGTTCCCCACTAAAACCATGGACTCTAATAATAGTATGATGGGATCCAAAAATGTAATCACAAGGAATAGTGCAATTGGTCATAAGGCTTGAGACACTTGGAAAAAGTCTATTTACAATTGGTTCTAGGCTCAAATGACAAAAAGCAGGGGCACTAAAAAGTTCCCAAAATTTGTATGGGTCACTGGTTTTAAACAAGATATGTGTCCATGCAGACACATGAATGGTTCTATGTAGACTGAAGCTTGGGTCATACATATTTAGATGCATGTGTTGGGAAAAGATGGTAGAATTTCGATACAACATAAGGTGAAATAGATAAAAAGTATACCTAAAAATCCCTTTAGATTTAAATTAGGTGAGTTGTTCAACCATTGAATATGTAATCTGCTTAGAGAAATCCAATCAATACTCCTGAGTCTTGTCAACAGTTTTTAATCTAAAGAGGATGGCCATTTGTTCTTCATAGACAGTTAAATCATCTTTCATTCCAAAAATGAAATCCATCATGGAAAGTGCATCTTGACTAGCTTTTGAAAATTGTACTCTTACTGTTGGTAGTGTTGGCATACTGGTATCATCATCGCCTAATTGATGATTCTAATTTTAGAAATCTGAATTGAGTATTGACGTTTGCCCACATTTTTTGCATTTTGGCAATAATGGGAAATGTGGTTGTCTTGTCATGATACAGGGCCAACATGTCTCTGATAGCCTTTGGTGTAATTTTCACTATGAATGGACCCTATTGTATGGTATTTTAAGGTGCATGAAACAATTTAGAGCATATTTCAACCAAGTCAGGGCATGGATGTTCACCTAGGGCAATGAATTGTGCCAGTTGGGAAGTCTATATCCTCATTACGAATGTTTCATATTGTCCAGCCTTGGCCCTCTGGATACACCTTTGATGTACCCCTTCTCTAAGATTTTTTCTAGGCTTTTGAAGAATTGGGTCCATTATTCCATCTGCAAAATCTTTCACCTTTGTTGGGTCATTTGCATATCCAACTTTAGGGACTCTAGTCCATGGATACGTTTTTAAAGGTTGTGTAGGGGCTGAAGCATATGATTTGCTTGTGAGAAACTTATCAATGGATTCATAAATCCCAAAACCTTGTTGTGAAGAATGTGATCCCTTCATATCTATATCTATATTTGTAAATAGTGAACAAGTATGGAGCTTTGTAATAAGGAAGCACTTTCACTAAGTAGGCTTTGCTATGAATTGAAATTTGTAGATAATAAAGATTTTTTTAGTAGACTTGTAAGCTTTCAATCTTGTTATGGGGTAGTTAATGACCCATCAAGTCTTGAAAATGGCATTAAAATCATATAAATGTTTAGCAAATCTTATGAAATCTTCATGGGATAGGGAGTTAGACACGTCATGAAAGTGGTTGCGCAAGGTACCTTGGGGAATTTAAGGATTTAGGAGATATTTAATGTGTCAAGAGTTTTGAAAATTTTGAAAAAGACTCTGAGTTATGGCTACGTGTTTAAAGAACACTTATTTAAAAGAAAGAGTGGGAAATAAAAATGGGAAAACAAAGCAACAAAGAAAGGGGAACTATCTAACTATAATATATTAGAGACACAGCTTAACTAAAATATTTCAAGTGGATCCCATTTACAAGAATATCTTTAGGTTTGCCTTCTGTTGTTTATAGCTCAAATGATTTTTTATATTTACATGTATGAATTTTAGAGGGGCCAGTCCATAATGCTTCAAATTTAGTGTGTTGACTTGGCTTCACAACTCTTGCATTCCTTTTCACAATAATTGAGCCTACTTCAAAATGAGGATTTGAAGTCCTTTTATCAAAGCAGTCTTTAATTATTTTCTGATGCTTTATTAATGAATCATGTGATGCATCCCTCTTTTCTTGAACTTCCAAAATTTTAGCAAGTCTAACCTGCATGGAACCATTTTCCTCAATTTCAATCTATTTTAACAGTTGGAGAGCAGGAATCTCTAAGCTTAGGGCTATTACAACAGGCTTGCCATAGACCAATTCATATGAGGACATTTTCATCACCTGCTTAGGTGTAATTATATCAACCCATAGTGCTATATTAAGTACTTTATGCCACTCCTTCTGATGATCAGCCCCTATTCTCTTGATGAGTCTAATCAGGTTCTTATTGGTTGATTCTGCCAAACCATTACCCTAAGGGTAATAATTAGAGGAAATTTTTAGATAGATTCCATGATTTAACACAAATTCATATACTTTATACCTTAAAATGCTTTAGCATTATCTGAAATTATAGTGTGAGGAGCCCCAAAGCGAGTAGTGATACTCCCTAGAAAATCTAGGATCACATTTTTTGTTGCTTCTTTGAGTGGTACTACCTCAGTCCATCTGGTGAAATAATATGTGGTAGTTAGAATCCATTTGTGACCCATACCTAGCACTATATTTATCATTCCAATGAAATCAAGACCCCATTGAGCAAAGGGTTCATCAACAATTATAGGACTAAGGGGCATTGTTGTATTCCTTCTCATCCCCACATAATATTGACAAGATTGACACTTTTTAACCATTTGATAACAATATGTAAATAAATTAGGCCAAAAATAATCTACCTCACTTATCTTTATAGCTATGTTCTTTGTAAAAAAATGTCCACCTGAGACTCCATGATGCATTTCATGCAGTATTTTCTTAGCCTCATCTTTCTCTACGCATCTTAAAAGTTTGCCACCAAAATTTCTTCTGAAAAGAATTTGTTCAATTAAAAAAAAATGGACCCTTTACATCCTATAGTATATCCTCTTGTTTTGAAGGAGTTCTTTTGGGTAAATCCCATATTTCATAAAATGAATCATTTTTGTGACCCAGGAGTTTTGATCAACTTCTTGTATTCTCAATACAGTTTCTTTTTCCATTTTTGAATCTGTTTCTTCAGGTATCATCTTTTCAAGCTTTTGAGTCATGTATTGGCACAACCCCCTACCTCTAACTAACTTAGTGGGTTTGACCTATACATCATATTCAAGGATCTTTGTTATCCAATTTGGTCTTTTTTCAATAATTTCACCCTCCATAATGTATTCTCTGAGACTTGGGTGAGCCACAAGTATCAAAATCTTACTTCTTGATAGTATATACCTAAATTTCTTGAGGGATTTTACCATAGCATATGCTTGTTTCTCCATGAAGTTGTATCTAGTTTTATATTCCCTAAGAGTCCTTGAGAAAAAAGCTATTGGATGCTCTCCCTCCTATCTATCATCTTTCTGTGTTAGGATAGCAACAATATTGAGCTCTCCTCCATAGATATACATTACAAAAGGCTTAGAAAAGTTTGGGTTTCTAAGTACTGGAGCCATTGAAATTGATTTCTTGACCTCTTCAAAGGCTTGCTTTCCTTTTTTAGTCCACTTGAAAACTAGGTCTTTTTTCAACAAGAGTGTCACTGGTCTTACTAATCTTGCAAAGTCAGATATGAACCGACTGACAAAATTAATCTTCCCCAAAAAAGATTGAATTGTTTTCTTATTTACTGGTAGGGGCAAGTTCATTATGGCTGAAACTCTCTCTAGATCTATAGAAACTCCTTCTTTAGATACTATATGTCCCAATAATTTGCTTTGAGGTATAACAAAGATACATTTCTTGGGATTCAAGGATATTCCAAATTCTTGACATTTCTTAAAAGTAGATTCAAAATGATCAACAACATTCTTGGAAAAAATAGTAAGATCATCAAGATAAATCAGGATGATTTTATTTATAAGTTCCTCAAATCTACATCCATAACTCTTTGAAAAGTGGCTCCAGCATTTGACAGGCCAAATGGCATCTTAGCATATGCAAATGTCCCCTATTTGGTAGTAAAAGTAGTCTTGTATTGGTCTTCATTAGCCAACCAAATATGATTATATCTAGAGAAACCATCTAGTAAGGAAAATCTCTTTGATCCAACCACAGTCTGTAAAATTTGTTCCGTAGATGGTAAAGGATACTGATCTTTTAGAGATGCTCTATTCAAGTCTCTAAAATCTACATAGAGTCTTATGTCACCATTATTTTTCCTAACTAGTACTAGATTTGATACCCAGGTTGAGTGTTTGATTGGAAAAATTATTTTAGAATCTAAAAGTTTTTGCAACTCATCTACCATTAGAGATTCAATCCTTGGATTTACTGGCCTCCACTTCTGTCTGACTAGCTTAGATCCTTCAGTCAATTCTATTGTGTACTAAATGATGTCTTTATTATATCTATGAAGGTCTTCATAGATCTAGGCTATGACTTTGTCATATCTTTTGCACAAGTCAATTAGTCTTTTCCTTTCCTCTTGAGTTGCAAAATTTCCAATTTTTAATTTTTTCCCTTCACTCACCTTTATTTCAGAATAATCTACTTTATTTACTTGGAACCTTTTCTTCTCTAGGCCTACATCTTTTGGATCAAATAGGTTTTTTAAAGTGATTAATCCTTTGGGAAGCTTATTATTCTTTAATTGTATAACTTGGTCTCCATATGCCTCTTCAATTTTTGGTTGCAATTAATCAACAAATTCCCCTGATTATTGCTAGAATGAGAGTACCTGAGAATCATTTTCAAATACTTGCCAATTCTCATCATTGTCTGGGATAGTTGGCCTTACTATAACTTTTACTGACTCATTGTTAACTAATAGGCCAATTGCTAGATCAAGCTGTGAGCCAATCTATGCCATCCTATCAGCTTCAAAATTTTGGTTTCTAAAAACTACTTCAATATTGAAAGCTTCAAAATCTTCTATTAAGTCCCAAGTTTCGTGTCTATAGGATCTCATCCTTACATTTTTGGCTATTGCCTTTTCCCTAATTTACTTCACCACTAATTCTGAATCTCCTTTTACTATCAAATTTTTTACTCCCTTTTTCTTGGCTAATATGAGCCCATGTACTAAGGATTCATATTCAACATCATTATTAGTATAAGCAAATTGGAAATGGATAGCTCTTAAAATTTTCTCCCCATTTGGAGCAACAAGACAAATTCTTACTCTAGCACCACTTTTACTTCTAGCTCCATCAAAATTTAAGGTCCAAATTTTTGAATCTTTTTCAGATTCTTGAGTAGTTGGTGTTTCTTCCCTTAAAACATTTGGGATTTCATGGTCTTCATCAAAAATGACATAAGTGCCCAAACCAGTAGATTCATAATTTCTATATGGATCACTATGCATCATAGCTAACAAATGGTTATTTTCCTCTTCTTGGTCATGTTCAATCCAATCACCCAACTCTTCAACAAAAACCTTTTCTTCCTTATTATCATAGCATGAGCTACCTCTAATTTTGAGGTTGGTTCATTGGTGATGTGATCCTTAGATAATGGCTCAGATAGTATTTTCATCTTTGAACCATATTTGGTTTTTAGGATGAGGTAAGACCAATCAAGTGACATATATCCTCCTATTTTGGCTATAAAATATCTAGATAAACATAGGCCAAATATAGGGGGTATATCTATGACTACTACATCTTGATTGAAAATTATATTGGGGCAAGTATATAATTGCAATGAGAGCTGTTTAATTTTCCCTATTGTTTTCACTGATTTGCCATCCAACTGCATGACTCCTCTAGTAAGTGGCTCATACTTTATTTTTAAAGCATCTACTATTTTCTTAGGCATTATTGTAGTAATAGCCCCTGAGTCTATCATCACATTATGCAACAATTTATTTCCAACTATCAAAGTCAAATAGAAGGGCTCTGGTTCAGATTTACTTACCTCTACTACATTGTTCAAAAGGGCTATTATTTGTAGATAAACTGTGTCTTTGAGCTTTTCTTTATTAGTAGGTCTTTCTTTGGTGCTAGTATATTTAGGCACTGCTTAACCTTGTAGAGCTTCTTGTAACAATGTCTATTGCTTAGGAATAGCTAATATGTCCCACATTGACACACGTATTAGGGTTCTCTTCAGTTGATCCACCACATTCACTGGCCCTATTGTTTGGGTTCTTGAAAAATAAGGGTACCTTGTTTTTTCTTGAACTTGTCCAGGAACTACTTGATTCTGCACTAGCTGATGCACTTCTTGTCTAGTATCTATGTTTTGATGAATTTGAAATGGAGGAGGCCCCATAACTTCTTTATTTGTGACTTCAGACTGTTCTATCATCCTTCTCTTTGATCTAGTATATTAGTCTGATTGCACCACTGGTTTCTTGGAAGTAGAAGCTTCATTCAAGAATAATGACTCTTCATCTTCAACCCATGAAAACAAAGCATGTTCAGGGGCTATTTCTTCTTATTTTTGTAAGGACACCCCTTGCATCTGAGCCATCAAGACTAAATTTTGCATACCAAGGGACAGGTAGGCTTGAGTGTCAGAAGTACTTGCAAATTGTCCATCCATTCTTCTTTGCTCTGCTACCTTTTATTGTAGATTGCCCATGGGACAATCTTTGGGCATATGAGAATTATTACAAGGAAAACACCAGGCATTGGTTCCATTTGTATAATTATTCTACCCTTGAACAATCTCTCTATTTGGATTGGGGGGAACAGTCTGTGAGGGTGTAGGGATTGCAACTAATTGGTTTATTGGCTGAGGGTTATTTTGCCTTTGATGACCCTGATACTGGTTTGGCTATGGTGGAAATATATTTCCTTAATAGCCTTGATATTGGGGTTTAGGATAAGGATTTTTCTATCTTTTTATGTTAATTAACTCATTTGAAAATGTCCTTAAGATGTTCTTGATATCATCCATCTTAGATGACTGGGTAGGGACAAGTTCTTTAGTAGATTGTTGATGTGTACATAGACACAGGTGGGGCTATAGGATTAGGGGTTTCTTGAGGAAAAGGTAAGGTAATTTCTAGAAACATGGGCATGGGAGGCCTTGGGGGTAACTTTCTAGCATCTATTAAATTATTTTCAGCTCTGCCTGCATTGTCATAAGCTTCTGGTAGAGTCTGACCTCCAAGTGACTGAATCATTACTGATATGTCTGAATTTAAAGATTTAAGATAAAATACTATAGCCATATCTGGTAATGGTGTTGTTATAGTAGGGATTCTTTCACAAGTCTTTTTGAAATCTTGAATTGAAGTCAGTCATTGCTTCTTGTGGTGCCCTTTTAATAGTAATCAATTGTTGCAACAAAGAAGACTTATCACCCTTTTCTTCAAACCTTTCAAAAAAAAGATCTCCAAGTTTATCCCGTGTAGATATTGTATTTGGAGTCAAGGATTGGTACCATTGCATAGCTTTTCCTTTAAAAGAAGCTGCTAACAATCTTATAGCCACATTTTGTTGTGTGACCACATGCATAGCACAAACATCAGACACATCGTGCAAATGTTCTTCAAGTGTTTTAAAATCTTGCCCACTAAATTTGGGCAAAGCTTTCAAGGCATTTACTAGAATAGGATCCCAAGTGGATGGTGGTATTGGGAGGATCAAAGGACTACCAGTGTTCCAATTTGAATAATTCTTTGGGGGTATAGGAGCTCCCATATTTACTCTTGGTATTGGTATAAATTGATTGACTCTTCATCTTGGACTAGTTATCAAAGGCAAAAAAAGAATACCTAGATTTATAGTAGATTGATATCTTGTTACTAGTCCAAAACTTTGAATCCTTGTATCTCTCTGGTTCATATAGTCTTGAAAGAAACTTCAAGATGGTGTCCCACCAGGCGTGCCAAAAACTATCGATGCCTAAAATTGTGTTGTTTTTAACACCAACAATGGGAAGTTTTAGGAATGTGGGACTTATAACCTGAAATGACCTCCAAATTTTAAAGAAGTTGGATCTTCTTTATCTCAAGTGTATAATGAGGAAAGTGATAGGAATTAAATAGAAACACAAATGCAATAAAATAAAATCTAACTATGGTGATGCACCTAAATTTAATTTGACCCTTAATTCGAAGCATAGTGAAACTACCTTTAAGATTCTATTACATTAAAGAGAAAACAAGGCATGATTAATGTAAAAGATGAAAATAGTAAGGATCAAAGGCTCAAAGTTTAGACAATTTTGCAATAACACAGAAAATTATCAACAAAGGCACAAAATTTAGTATTCTTATTTATTTTCTAGTTACATAAAAGGCACAAAAACATGCACAGTTGCACAAACTTTCTAACTCAAGAAAATAGAACAAAGGAAAATGACATTACTAGCTACAACAAGAAAGTCTAAAACTTCTTGATAATAATCTCTCACAAAAAATTCTCTCTATCTTCTGATGATCCTCTTTTGGTGATCTCTGCACCCATATTTATAGCATCAAACTAGCTCTAGATTACCTACATGTTCCCAATCTAATGGTCTAACTGAACTCTAACTGAACTAGAAGTGTCTAACAAAAGATATTTCTTGGATCTGAAACATTCTATCTCCTTGCAGTTCATTAGATGAAATAGATACATAGGATTCTTCCCACTGTGAAATGGGTGAAGACACTTGGCGTGTTTCACTTACTCTAATTGAAAACTTTCTCATTATTCAAAAGGTACCAAAAAATGACACTTGGCAGCTTCTGAGGCACTTACTGAAGACACGCGACACTTTCCACGTAACTTATACTCTTTACTGTGTCTTTACTCAAGAGTGTTCTATCTTTGACATCTATCAAAGTCTACTTCTTCAAACTTTAACAATTTATAGAGAATGGGACCCACAAAAATTTTCACTTGAATAGCTTTAAAAAGGAGAACAGGGATAGGTGTCGTTTTCCACGTATTTTTAACAAATGACATGTGGTAGCTTCCATTTTCTTTAGCTAGGGACATGTGGTAGTTTTTGTTGATCTTTAGCTAGACTGTAAAAACATTCAAGACTCATTTTAGATTCATATGGATGGTGACACTTGCATCTTCCACTATCTTTAGAAATAAAACCTAGGCTCCACCACAGTCTTTACTTATCAATGAAACAAAGTGAAGATATTTCAAATGTTGACACTTGGTGGCTTCTACTTTCTTCAGCTATGGATACATAGCATCTTCCGTTGCTTTTAGAAAAACATAATGAAACCTTCTACAATTTCCACTTGGCACCTTCCACTTTATCTTGAGAAAATATTATTGAAAGAAGCTTTCGAAACTCACAAGAAATTTGAAACACAGAGGCCAAAACTTGTCACGCTCCATTGAGTTACCATGGGACACATGGTACGTTCTGAGCAACTTACAAAGATTATAAAATGTGTCTCAACCGCTGACACTTGGTAGCTTTTGCATGACTTTCATACTTAGAAAAAATTTAGGCAAAAAAAACTCGCACCTGCGCTCTGTGTCAAAAACTTTACTTCCTCGAAACCGAAATGCATAGGGACAAAACTTGGAGTGCACAACTAAAAATTAGAAAATGAAAAATGTAGAGTTTTTTACTCTACAATTTCATAGTATGTGATCATTATGCTTTAATGTCACATATAGGCCACAAGGTAGTGTCATAGTGGTTGAAAATTGAAGAAAATGAGATGAAGAAGATGCAATTGAGTTTTAGGCCACTTGGACCAAACTAGGCATGGTAAATGAAGAGTTTCAAGACACCTATGCACTTGAATGATAGAATATTAGGTCAAAAGAGTTTCTTAAGTCATGTTAGATGTTCAATGAGTTTTTTCAAATCAGTTCAAGGAGAATTCATGGTTATAAGATCCATTTATCACTCATTTCATGTAAAAAAGGGCAATTCCCAAGGAGCTAGTCAAGGTGTCAAGTAATTTTGTAAACCCTACACAACTTATAAGGTTATAAATACCTAGATTTGATTTCATAACTTCTTGTCTAAGTTTGGGAAGTAGTGAATGGATGAATTACAAGTGATAACCATCTATCCTTGTGTTCCCCTTACTCTTTCATGTTTTATGCAAATAGTCTACTCAATAATAGGTCACATGAAGTGTAGCTATTGTATTTTTATATCTATAAGTGTAAAGTAAAGCATTAGTGTCTAAAATCATACCCTTTTTTCATCCACATTAAATAAGTGCATTGTGTATCACCTTCATGTTTGAAATACTTATGTTAGAGCAATATAAGATGTTAAAACTAGTCTTGTGAGTCATATTTCATAGTGACAGTATATGGTAGTCTAGTGGATATCAACATGGTAAATCACCTCTTTGTATAAGGTTCCTTTCATGTTCCTTTTATCCCTTTTCAATCCCAAACAATCTATTAGTATAGGTGATGAGCTCAAATGAACATATCTAAGGAGCTAGCCTTCCAATCTAGAGGTTTACCTCTGCTATAGGCAACCCATAGGCCTATAGGTGATCTAATGTTTCACTCAATTTAATTAAGGACTAAACTACCTTTACAAGGGTGAAAACTTAAGAGACAATAGTTATAGAATGCTCGGTGGGACTATTGTCTCAATCATGTCTTGTCAAAGTGAATGCTAGTCTTGATAACATCATAGTTGCATAAGTGTTCCTCACTCAACATTTGGTAACTCCATTAAAGGTAATATCTGGTTGTAGACCAAATTTTCATATTTTATTTTATTCATGCTTCATGGTCATTACTAGGTTAGCTACTAGTAGAGGTAACCATCCCATAAATCCACTTCCTCATCCTAAACTTTCTCTTGAAGTTCAATACCTTGAGCCTATCTTGACTTTTGAAGAGCAAGAAGATTTTTCAAGTCAAGAAGAGAAAGAGAGTAAAGAATATATTTAAGATAACATGGATATGAAACATGCTTTTCCAACCTTCAATACTTAAGATCCCATAAACCTCAATGCTTGTGATGATATCCTTCCAAATACCACCAAGAGTGTTCCCACTTTCAATGGGGAAGGTCCTATCAACCCAAGTGATTATATTAAAAACTATCCAACTTTTGAAATCTCTATAATTCACTAATGTTAAAATTACAATTAGATTACTTTCCATGTCTCTTAGGGTAAATTCCTTTGATTAATATAGAACATTTCTATGAGTATGTATCACCACTTGGGACAAGTTTGGAGAGTTTTTGACTCAAAGGTTTGAAGATAAAAATGATCATATATCAATTGAATGTTATCCAAATAGGGCATAAATAAACCATGCATGACTTCAATGAGAGGTTTCAAATAACATGGAATATTTTCCACATCCCATTATAAACCATGTAAGTTTTGTTTTCCCAACATACCTTAGAGTTATTGGGGTTGATATAACTCTAATGTTGTAGTCCATGGGTGGGTACACCTTCCCTGAAGCCTATGATATAGCCATTATATTTGAGAATGGTTTGATCCAAGATGATAAGATTCCCCCAAAATTATCCATTCCCATCTTACCTAATATATATACTATTCATTCAAACCTTGCTCCAATTTCATATCTAAACAACAAGTCTAAATATACTCCAAATAAATTAGAAGATACCAATTATTGGGAAGCAAGATCTAAGGAATTAGAGGCTCAAGTTAAGTAGTCAAATCAATAATTTTGAATTCTAAAAAATATATACTACTACCCTCCACAATCAAATATATTACCACCCTAGCATAATGTTTAAGTGATGGGACAAAGTTATCATAACTTCAATAGCCCATGCAATGCCTAAAATCCAAATTCTACTCCTAACACAAGAGCCATGGTTCTAGTCCATAGTAACTTAGTTCAATATGAAGAATGGTAGCTAAAATGAAAATATATGAATGTGAATGAGGGTGAAGGGAAATCTTTGTTTGCTTGAAGAGGACCTACTCCTCAATTGACATCAAAATATGAGAGCTTCATGCAAGTAGAATCAAATGGAAAGTATGGCAGTCAAAGAGTGAACCTTGTAAACTTCCAAGTGGAAGATACACTAGTCCTAAATCAGACTACTTCAGTTACATCCAACACAAAGTCAAAGAGAATAGCCTTAGGAGATGTTCAATATGTGGATATAACTTTAAATAACACTCTTTCAAGGAAATAAGGTGGGAATGCAAATATGGAAGCCTCTATAAGTCTTTCCCCTCTTCACAATTAGAACTTGGTAAGGGTGACTCAATCTTCATTGAATTAAGATAAAGACACTTCATTGCCTATGAGGATGAAATAAAAGGTGATTATTTATTCTTTGAATATCATATACTCTTTAAATAGTACAATGACTAGTATATCTATTTGAGAATTACTCCACATGCCCGGTCAGAAGGAACTATTTACAGAGTAGTTGTCATTAATCCCTATCAATATTTAAAAATCAAAGAATGATGGTGTATCCCTAAAAAATTAACCTACTCATATTTTTTAACCCTCCACCAAATTTGAAAATCCCCCACCTTTCTATCTCTCCCTCATTATGGGAAACAAACTAGTCCATAATTGCATTGTGGATAGTGAGACAAGTACTTCATTTATGCCCAAGCTAGTTGCAGACAAGTTGGGCTTAAAATATGTTCCATATATAAAATAATTTTCATAACTTTATGGGACATAATCCAAGTTAATATGGCTCATCAAAGGTTTCAATATATTCTTTCATGATTGTCGAAGCTTTCTAATTTTACAAGACATAGTGGTGGTAGATCTATCTGCACATTTTGTTAGTTGTCTATCAAGAGACTTCACCGCTAATATATGAGGATATATTTATATTTATTGGTCCTTATTTGAATTCAAAACAAGGTATGAAGATAACTTGACTATTACAACATAACCATTTTCCAAGTTTCACATTGAGCCATATGTGGGAGCTAGCTCTAATTTGAATTGTTCTTTCCATGAAGAAGAATAACATGTCATAGATGATGGAAAATCTTCTAAAATTGAAGGTATATTTTATCTCCTTATAGATGAGTATGGTGCTAACACTTATGATTATGATCCATATACTTTCATTTAAGGTATAAACCTTGGCATATACATCATTCATGATGAAGGTGATGAACATTCTGATGTAAACCTTAATGATCCTTTTCAACAAGATTTTGAAGGTAACTATCTTATTCAGATTTTATGATGATGATAAGTCTCCAAGCATGATAGAGGATGAATATTTCAAGGATAATGAAATTCTACCTACTCAAGATAAATAGGTTTAAGGATGTGATAGTCATGAAGAAAAAGATGATTTATGGTAGAAATTTTATTGCTTAGTACAAGAGTTTGAGCAAGTGAGTAAGGCAGCCCTTCCTCAAATAAGAATGAGTTTGATAGTGAGGGAATTTATGAACTTAATGATCATGAAGATAAGTGTCAAATTACTATCAATAATTTTGTAGTATTGTGAGAGTGTATTGAAGTCAAGGCATAATTTTGTGTGGTCAAGGAGAAATTTAGGCCTCAATTTAATGTTGAGCCACTTGTGGACATGACTAATAAAAAATAAGACCAATTTTTTGATCCTAGACATCAACTATATCATATTTTAGGTGAAGGTGAAGTTGCAAAAACTTTCATGGTTTTTTAGGAGTATAATGAGGAGCACTAAATGATCATGAAGGAGACCGAGTAATCTGCAATGTCAAGGAGTCCTAAAAGAAAGCTTAGAGAACTATTCCATGGAGTTTTAAATGGTTTACTTGCATCTATAAGAGATCTTATAAATGGTAAGTATTTTGATAATCTTCACATGCAAAAAAATTTAAATAATCATCCATCATATGGTGCCTTACTCTCATGGAGCAGCTGTGAATCAAGAAACTTTTTGCTTTACCCTGCCATATATATTAGGTTAGGTATTTTTTTGAGTCTTTAGTGTGTGGTTTTCCCTAAATTATTTAAAGCATAATGTGTGTTTCCTTCTTGTTGTGTGTTTTATGAGAGTTTGAAATATTTTGAAGGAATATCAATTTCAAATTAATCAGAAGAGTGACTCCATAACCCAATGGAAGGAGAAGGCTACTTGTCCATTAACACTATAGGCATGATATCCCTATGAATTATGAATAATGTTCAAAAATTTTGAGCTCATGTCAAAATTTATCACCCCTTATAGGTTTAAACTTCATAAATATGTCTAATTTTTTTCATGGTCTTGTTATGGTCTTAAATAGTCCTATGTGATCATACTTATCCTTGTCTATCATTATCTAAGTTATGGTCTTAGGCTCACTTGTCTAGTCCCATGGTCAAGTAAAAGGTCTTAGAATGGTCAAATGAGGTCAAATTTATAATATGGTCTAAATTCATTTTAAAAGGTTATTTGGATGTCATTTATATCATAATATCATGATCTAACCTTTATTTGGTTTCTATATGCAAAAAATCATATTTTGTCCACCTTTTGGCCCATGTGGAAGAGTTGGATGTGCCATTACAATAATATATCATTTTATAAAGATTTAAAACATCCATGGTGTTATAAAGAGGTCATATAAGTTTTAGGGATAGTCAAAGTTTGATAAAAACTATAGTTCAATGCATAATCTTGGTAAAATAGAACTTTATAAGAACTTTTATGGACTTGAAAGATCATTTTTAAGTTTAAAATAGTTTATAAGTGACTATTGGGATCCCTTAGATAATTTTCCATATCTAGACCAGGTTTCAAGTCGACCTGACTCTCTAAACACCTTTTCTCCTCCATCACTACCTTCACAAAGTTAGGAAGACAAATCTACATTGAATGGTATGGACAAGAGAGATATTTATGAGTGGAAACTTTTTACATTGTTATGGGTCCAAGTAATCTCTAAATCCATGGAATAATTTTTCATATTTATCGCTTCTTATTTATGAATAATTGATAAGAGTGATAACAAGTCACTATGGCCTATTCATCGAAGAGGGGACTGTTCTGGCACCTATTTATCCATCTCATAGATTATATGAGAATAATTATTTTTAGGGTGGTTTGTATAATTCTTGGATCTCCTTTTCATGGTGTTTTTTATTAGACAACTCATCTCCATGAATTACTTTCACTTGAAGGAATAATTTCTTAGTGTATAGGTTATTTCAGTAAATTCTACTACAAGTCTCTAGTTTATATTCATATTAGTTCTTATTATAGGTTTAGAGTGATTCATCATTCATGTTAAAACCCTAAATTTCATGGATTTAATGTTATTTTTATTGAGAAGTGTTTTTTTGCATATTCTTCAAGTATGCTTGCTTTTGGGAACATAGTTTGTGTTTGAACAGTCTTCTAAAGGTTTGATTGTCAATATTGGCTCAATTACTAGTAATATATCATAGTTTTAGGTTTTTATATGATATTATACTCCTATAAGTGAATAAAGGTTCAATATAGGAATCCAAATGTACACTTTTCTAATGAGATCTTGTTATTTCCTTCATATGCATGTTGTATGGACTATAAAAGTAAATTGAGGATGCTCAAAGTCACAAAAAGATACTTGATACACTTATCCATGCATTATATATTATTTAATACCTCCCATCCACTATAGACACTATAAAACCATACACCATAGCTCTAGATGTCACATTAACCTTTAATCTACCCCTTAGCCCCCTCTGGGTTAGATTGTTTACCAACTCTCCCATTATTAACCTTGAACCATTTCTTAAGGAATTGATCATCAATCATTGGTGGATTAGCCAATTTTGGCTATGTCCCATTGATTGCCATAAGTCAGCCCTCAATTATTGATGGTTGACCCAAGCTACTGGTGGTTACTTGAGCTCTTATATGATCAAAGGAATCAACTATAATTTGACTACAACTCACTCATTGATGACCAACTATCTAAATTTAGTCTAACATTCACATGATCAACATATGATTAGATTATTGGTTAGAATCTTTGATAAACTCTTCATTCCAACCCTCCTTTCCTCTATATTAGGAGAGGAAAATAATTTTGAAAAGATTATTTAATGGCAAGAGATTCTAACTCTCAGTCAAATCTAAAATCTTTCTAGTGAACAAGGAACCAAGTCAAAGGCTTAGGGTGATTCTATAACTCTCTATCTTGAGCCAATATATCATTACTCTACTGACATTGATACATGATCCATAACAAGATTTTTCTAACACCAACATTCTTTAGAATAACAACACCTAAAATTTAATTTTGTGTGTTTTTTTATCAAGATTCAATAATTAACTCTATTTGTTTCATTGCTTGTGTCATTCCCCTTTATTTCCCTCTCATCCCATTTCTATGTGTTGGAGTTTTGCAACTCCAAACATTTAACTTCTTACCTAAAACCACCCATAACCTATTTAAATCACCTAAGCACCCAACTCTCATGCCAAATACCTATGAGCATTACTTTCTATCTCACAACTAACATCTAATCCAAACATCACTCTCATAACCTCTCTATAACTCTCCATAATAAACTTATTTTTCCAAACCAAATCCCAAAGTAACCATTGATGATCTTACCAAACCATCAATGAACTTTCCTAACTCTTGATAGTCACCTAATCATTGATGGTCATACCCAACCACCGATGGTCAATGTGTGTCATTTTGCAATAGCAAGATAATTTGACCCATCTACCCATACCCAAATTCCACTTTCTAAGTTTATGTTTTATCACAAAACTTTCAATTATTTTTTAATCAATATTGAGTGATTTAGTATTAGTATTAAATAAGTTATTACTATTTTAAATCAAAATCACTTATTTATTTTCAAGCATTCCTTATATTTGATTCCATTACCTTTTTTATTTCATGCAAGCACCTATTTTCGATTTATCAGAACTTAAGTTTTTTAAAAGTGTGAATTGACAACCTTCAAGGAAGCTTATGTTTCTTGGATCTAGCACATGCTAGACAGTCCACCCTACTATCTCACTAATCCATCATTTTCTAGATTACTTTCTTACCTGTAGGTCATCCTCAGATAAAGAGGAGTATCGATAATCATCTAGATTCACGTGCACATAACACATCTAGGTTATACTAACCTCACCCTTATTTCAAGTTTTACATCTTTCTAAAAAAAATCAAAATTTTAGTGAAAATTTTTGGCATGCCTAGTGGGACCATTGAGATTTTTCTAGGGTTCATAGTTATAGGATATTTAGTTATATTAGAAAAGAATCATTCATTACAGTCTTTTCTAAAAATTAAATGTTCCTTGTTTTCTTTCTTCCTTTCCAAAATGCAAGTTCTAGTTTCTTTTACTTTCTTAGAAAAAAGTAAAAATTGTCATCTTTACTTTCATTTCTAAAAATCAAAAGTACTCATTCTATGCCTAGCCTTTACATCATCATCGAGGTGCATCTTAGTTATTTTATATTCATTTTAAAAGACACCAAAATTCTCTTTTGGATTAAAATTAACTTTGCATCCATTATTTACTTGTATTGATTAGTTAACATATCTTAATTTAATCAAGTAAATTAATCATAGTCTCATTTCTTATCACACACATAATACCAAACCACACATTCAATAAAACATCAAAACATTGAAATAAGGCCTGATTAGGATTTCATCACCAAGTGGTAACCTTTCCTCAGCTATCTTACTTGGATTTCACCACCAAGGGAAAAAATAACTTAGTAAGTTGGCTGAGTATAATCTCTAGCAACTCAATATGTTGTAGCTAATCACCTAACACCCTTATCACTACAGTATGTGAATTTAGGGGGTAGACCCAATATCAAACCATATACCAAGTTCTAGTATAGATCTCAAGAGCCTTTAACTCCTAAAACTATCCTTAGACATCTTCTTTTAGTACCCACTCTACAATCCCAAGTTGGTCTTCATAACTTATTTAAATTGAAGCATAAGCCTAAAGAGAGATAAAAGGTACCCTAGGATTTTAATGCACTTTAGTGTATGCATTATTTTCTTGGAGAAATATTTATTTTGATTTCTTTTCTTTTGATTTTTTGAGATCGATTTTATCTTCCTTTCTCCCTTCTTTACATGGTTCTAACTAGAAAACAACTAAGAAACCAAGCAAATTGGGATCCACCTCCTAACCACCCATCTTCCTCTTTTTCCTCATCCATGGAGTACCATTCAGATGTGAAAATTTTACCCCACCATTATGGAAGTCCTATTATACCTTAGACAGTTGTCTAAAGAGATATAGATTTCACCACATTTTTGGATACCAAACTCATAGCCCTCCAACACTACCTTAATACCATATTTCATCATATCCCCACTTTTGTTCCATCTATTGATCTAACCTATGGTATGCCATCCCATCTTATGGGAAACACCTCTATTTCCACCATTTCCACCCAACCCTTAGTCACCCAAGCATCTTATTATACCAATAATCCCTCCAATACCACCATCTGAAACCAACCTATCCAACCAACCAATACCCAAATTCCTTTCATCCCAACCAATAACTCTTCTAGTATAGGATAAACCTGACCTTTAGGAACCTATATTCCACTTACCATTAGAGAACCCTCTACTATTATTTCCACTCCTCTTATTATATCTAACCCACCAACCTCCACTCCATTCCAAATCTTGGTGGTTTCCATAACTTCTACCCTTCCACCAATTAATACTAGGGTTACCACCCATCCTCAACCTATCAACACAACCATACCTCCAATCCAACCCATGTCAATTCCTCAATAAGTACCTATTTCACCCAACCCAAGATATATTTCTAACCCACAAGGGTATACGGTTCCACCTTCTACCCAACCTATTATATCCACTTACCCATAAATTGCATCCTCTCAACCACCCATGTCCACATACAAACATGTGTAAACCTCCCAACCTTCCACTAGCCATCCTTATGTTTCACCTACCTAACCCCAATAGAATTTACCCTACAACTATGGGGGTGCACAACCATAAACTGATCTAGTGATAAGATAACCAATTTGGAGTCATCTATTTCTGGTACCCATAACTTCTTATCATATAATCAAATTTAAAACAAATTAATTCATCCATCTGTCTCAATCCAACCTTATCCTCCTCAATGGGAACTTCTAAAATTTTCAAAATTTCATAGAAAGGAAGATCCTTAGCAACATCTTAGAGCATTTAGACACTGTTGATATTTAATTATTTATGATGATACTCTCCTTCTTGACACCTTTCCCATGTCCGTATCCATTCTAGCATTAGATTGATATAGTGATATTACTAGGCACTCCCTCTTTTCTTTTGCCCAATTAGATCAAACCTTTTTAGACCATTTTTTCATAAATATATCTAAGAAAGTTTCCATCACTGACCTATACTCCATTCAATAATTTAAAGATGAATCTATTGCTAATTTTATGGCCCATTGAAGAAGTTTGATAAACCAACTCTCTTTATTTTTTCCCCAACTTGAAATAATTGAGTTTTTCTCTTAGGCTTGTGCCAAACATATTTCCTCCACTCTATAGGTCTATACTTTCAAGACCTTTGATGAGGTTTTCATTATGGCACAAAAATTAGAGATTAGAGCCATTGATGAGGGGAAGCTAAAATTGAGAAATGAGAATTCTAGTTTCAAGTCAAGTGAAACTTCCTCCTCCAAAACCACTAACCACTCCAATACCAACACCAAAACCAATGGAACCATGAACGCAATTGTCCTTAAAACTATCCCTCTTCTAATTTTTAACCAACCCAACTCTTCTAATTCTTCAAACTAGAATACCCAAAACCAAAACCATAACAACCAAAATCAATATGCTCTACTATGGGATTCATAGTCTTCTATATTGGAAAATATGTTGAAATCAAATATCATACAACTTCCTCTAATCAATCCCCCACAAAAATTTGATTCCTCTCATATTATACCTGATTGGTATAAGGAGAACTAATTGTGTGCCTTCCACCATGTCATTGGATATGACGTTATTAGATGAAATACCTTCAAAATCATTGTTCAAGTGTTGATTGACAATAGGGAACTTGTGCTACATAATCCCAATGCACCCCCAAATTAGTCACTTGACATATTTAGAAAAACTTTTCCCAACCATGCCCCTTCCTCTACTAATGAAAACAAAAAAGTATAATCCTCTCACAACTATGAGGTTCATACTGTCAATATGGTTCTTAGTGAGCTCACTACTGAGGAAACCATTTCCCAAACCCCTTCTTCTTCCTCTCCACTTATTGAGGTAGTGGAGTTACCTTTTATTCCTTTGGGAACCAAAAAAAGGAAGCAACTATTCCCTTTTATCCACTTATTGAGGTAGTGGATCTACCATCCTTCCCTTTAGAAGGCATACCAAAGGAGGTAACCATTAATACCATGCCTTTCTCTTCCATCATAGATCAATCCACTCTTCTTTTAGAAAGCCTTCCTAATGAATAGGAAACCATACTTACCCCTCCCATGGAGGAATCACATTCCCAAACCATGGATCCTTTGATTGAGGAAAAGGACAAGGAACCCACTCCCCTCTCTCAACCCATGGGTTTATCCTTTGAGACTAATATTGAAAGATCCAAACCTATTTATATGCCTTTTTCTAGACTGGTGTAAAATTTGGAGTACCTATCCCAACCCAACATGGATCATGGTACATTTTGGCACCATTTTGGGCTCCCCTATCCAACCAAGCAAGAGCCTTAAACCATGCCATTTTCAATAGAGCCTTCCACTTCCACTAGTGAACCCACCATTATTCCAACCAAACTAGTAAAAACCTCTACCTCTTAAACCATAGTTAAACCAACCAAACCACTCCACCCAAAGTAACCCAAGTACCTTCTACCATCCCAACAAAGCTCATCAAAAATTTAGGCATGATCCCTAATCAAATCCTTAATCACCCTACATTAAAATTGGATTTACTACCATCTAACCCACCAAAAAAAACCCATGTTAAGCCAACCAAGAAAGTGGAGATACCTAGAATCCTAAAAACTAGATTCTTGCCACCTATTTATACCTTGCCTTCTATTTTAGGACCACATCCTTCTTCCATCCTAGGACCTCATCCTTCCATTAATAAGACATGTCTTAGAACTACAACCCAAACCCAACATCCTATTTTAGCTAAACCTCTACCTATTCTTTCCATGCCTTCTACCTCCAAACCATCCACTACCAAGCCTTCTACTTCTAACCCTTATATTTCCAAACTACCCACTATAAAGCTTGTTATTTATAAACCATCTACCTCCAAACCATTAACATACAAACCATCCTCCAACCCATTAAATTCCACAATGACACCCACTAAGAGTATTCCACAACCCAAAACCCCTATTGTGAAGCCTACTCTTGAGAAGGCTTCCACCTCAAAAGCCAAAGCCAAAACCCCAACATCCTTATCACCTTTGTTTGAGTCTCACTCAACCATTTTGAAAAGATTATTTCAAGATTCTTGATTGATTTTTCCTCCTATGAAACCATTTGACTCCCATAGTCCTAATCCATCCTAGTTTAATGATAATCTGATTTGCTCATACCATAGAATGCTAGGACATGATATGAAAAATTGTAAAACTCTCCAAGTCCTAGTCCACCATCTATGTGCTAATGGTGACCTATTTTCAAAAAATCCTCCCCTAAGCCCATCATCAATCCAAAAACCATAAGAAACTACCCCAAACCTACCTATAATCACAATCTCATCTAAGAGAGAAGAGGAACCAAAGCAGACCATTAGCCTAACTCATCCCCAAATCCATACCGTACATGTGATCACAAGCCCAACAAAAGGATAAAGGGAATACAAAAGTGTCCATGTCATGGACAGACCCTTCCTCCACCACCCAATCACTCAACCAAACCCAAACACCTTCACCCAAACCCAATCCTAAGGTGCCCATCTTGGGTGCTTCCCAATCTAACCCTTTTAAGTCAATCAAAAGAGTAGTTATAAAGCAATCTCACCAAACACTGATGAAGATGAGTTTATATGAACTAATAAATACCTCACCCTATCACCACCAAGTGATGATAGAGGCTTTGTAGACCATATAGGTTCAACTAGAATATCCATAACCTCTAGTAGCCTTTGTTAGAGCCCTTCAACTTTCCACCATTATTACCTTTAAAGATTTAGAAATACCCTATATTCATCCCCAAGACCTAGATCTTCCCCTCTTCATTACTACATACATCAACCAAACCTATATCAAGAGGGTTATGATTGATGGAGGGGATAACATCAACATTATCTCCTCCCATGTATATTACTAGCTGAAATTTCCAGAGAATAATATGTCAAAAATTATGGTAGTGCTTTATTGCTTCAATGACACTATGATAAAAACTCTAAAAACTATCATCCTCTACATTAATTTATGACCTTGTACTCTTCTTGATCTCTTTTATGTATTATAAGGTGAGTTCTAGTATAATCTTCTGCTTGGATGCCCTTAGATCCATTCCATGAATTATGTATCATCTACCCTACATCAATGCATCAAGCTTTAACATGAAGGTCAAGTCATTACCATACAAGTTGACCCAAGTCCTTTTACACCATAAAACAGGTACTAACCAAATGATGTACTCCTCCTTCCATCCACCAAGCCTTCACCAACCAATGATGAATCCACCTCTTTCACCAACCAAGCCTCCACTAACTCATCCATCCCTTCTACCCAAATCTCTGTGAAGGACCCACTGGAATCAACATTCCAACATCTCTCACTTGGGGAGTATCATCTCTTGACCTTGGATGCCTTAATCAGAACCCCAATTATGATTTCAATATCAGAACCATTATTCCTTTTTGGCCTCCTAATCTCCAAACTAATCTTATCTATGGGGAATTTGTTTAACTTCTTTCAACCACCTCTACCCCATCTTCCACTAGACCATTCACCTCTAATTTTTTCTATTTAGATAAACTAGAGTTTACCAAAACATAACTCCATATGTGTAATTGGAAGGCATTTGGTCTAGGATGTTATGAGCACAGACCACATGATTTATTTCCATGCAAGACCCAAAATCCTTGTGAGATTCAACACCTCCTATCCATAAATTTCATCCAACCCATTAGCTATCCCTCGTGGGTCTCAAATGTCATCCCTATCACCAAATAAATAGGGGGACTTCACATTTGCATGGATTTTTTTATCTTAATTTCTCTTGCCTAAATAATGACTTACCTTTGCCAAGCATTGACCATCTTGTTGATCTTATAGCCAGCCATGAGATTCTATATATTATGGATAGTTTCTCAAGCAATAATTAGATCTTGATTTCCCTTAAAGACCAACATGAAGTTTTTTTAGTCACTCCATGGGGGACCTTCTACTATAGGGTCATGCCTTTTAGTTTAAAAAATATTGGTACAACCTACCAATTTTTCATGGCCTATATCTTCCATGACCTTATTCATAAAACCATAGAGGATTTCGTAGATGACCCTTTTTGGAAATATAAATGTTGTAAAGATCATTTAGTAGTTCTCCGAGTTATTTTTGAATGCCTCATCCATTACCATGTTCGCCTTAGCCTTAAAAAATGCATTTTTAAGGTCTTGTTAGGAAATCTCCTTGGATTTATCATCTCTCTTTGAGGAATCAAAGTTTATCCCACTAAAATCAAAGTAATCCTTGACATGCCTCCTCCCACCCATCTCAAGCAACACCATATTTTATAGGGGAAGCTCCAATCCATTCATCATTTCATCTCTTAGTTGTTTGGTAAATGCCAACCTTTCCACCACCTTTTGAAAAATGATGTATCTTTTAAGTGGAATAAAGACTTTCAAGAATACCTTCTTTCTCCACCTATCCTCATTCCCCCCAAATAGGATCAACCTTTTTACCTTTATATTTACTCCACCAACCACTCCTTAGGGGTAATGCTTGCACATCAAGATGAATAGCATAAAAATATTGTCTATTATATCATTTGAATGCTTGTAGAGTACAAGACTTGGTACATCCATACTAAAAAACTTTACCTCACTTTGGTCTTTTTGGCTTCCAAACTCTACCACTATGTTCTCAACCATAATACCTAGTCATAACCAACAACAACCCACTCAAATATATACACTCTAAACCATACCAAAACCAATGTATGGATAAGTAGTTCATGCCCTTAGATAAATTTTACCTTGAGTTCCTCCATCAAAATTTAATAAAAGGGCAAGTCATCACCAACCAATTGGCTAAAGTACTTTTAGTAGATAACCAACCTTCTCCTCTTGAGTTTCTTGATGACTCCATCATGAATATTTCTAAAGAAAATGTCATCTATCAAATGACCATGATCTTCAATATATCAAAGTGCCAACATGGTGGGGTGATGATATCATTATTATCCCTCTTGATGTTGAACCCTTCCCTTATATTTTAATATTGATTTTGATTATACCAATAACATCACTGAGTATTAAGCCTTAGTGATAGGGCCTCTAAATTACTTTGGCCTTGGGAGTCAAGATGATTAGTATTTTTGGTGATTCCCAACTCATGGTCAATTAAATAAGTGGATCTTATCAATGTAAAAATGGCATCTTGTAATAGTATAAATATCTAGTCAATTTACTCTTAGCATCATTTGAACATTACCTTATCCAAGCCACTCAGTGATCTATAAATAAGTTCACTAATACAATGGCTTCCTTTTCTTTCTAAATCTTATCCATACCTTCCAAATCTAAGATGTTTATCACTATCTATCATCTTATCAAGCCTTCTTATACCAATTCAAACCCTCCTTCTATATTTGGAGTGGAGGAGACCCAACCTAACCTTTAGTATAAGCAGATCTTTGATTATCTAAACCTAGACATCATGCTCTCTAATATTTCTAGGAATGGTAGAAGAACATTCATTTAGAGTACCTCTCATTATACCATACTAGGGGGAATTATTTACAATTTTAAATTTAATGGTCTCTTTTTTCATTACCTACATGGTCATGAAATTTCTCATGCTATCAAAGAAATACATGACAAGATTTGTGGGGGACACTTTAGTGGCATAGCTATCACTAAACCTATCCTTCATCTTGGCTACTATTTGCCCACCCTTAACCAAGACTACTATTATTACATGAAGAAGTGTGTTAAATGTCAATAACATGATAATTTACATCACACATGTAGTCATAGCTAATGAGGCCACTAATTTTTTACTTTTATAGCCTCATCCATGCTTAGTCTATGTCTTTTTCTATGTAAATCTCATAAATATCCATCACTAATGCAAATGAATGAATAAAGTTATGATTTGGTATGTTCATTGATGTGTGTGTGTGTGTGTGTGTGTGTGTGTGTGTGTGTGTGTGTGTGTGTGTGTGTGTGTGTGTGTGTGTGTGTGTGTGTGTTATGTTATGAATTATTGATGCTTTTCCTTGATTGAATTATATTTGTGTGACTTCATCTAACAAGCATTTTAAGGGTCATGAAAAGATGTAGAATCTTGCTAAGCCATAGCTACTATAGGTTACCTGTATCAACTATAGGTTTCACCTACAAGTTGCCCATAGCCACTATAGAGTGCTCACCACAACTATAGGATTTACCTATAATTTGCCTATATCCACTATAGAATGCTCATAGAAACTATATGCTTCACCTACAAGTTGCCTGTAGCCACTACAAAATACCCACAACAACTGTAGGCTTCACCTATAGGCTACCTGTAGCCACTATAGAGTGCCTGTAGCAATTTTAGAGTGCCTACAACCACTATGCAAAATAGCATCATTATTGAGGAGATCTTATAGACACATCTATCTATCTTGGGAAACCAAATAGATGATTTATAAGAATTATAGTTGTTTTATAGATTCCCTACATGCAAGGAGACATTGGATGTGTTGCCAAAGATGAGAAAGACAAGGATAATGAGAAAAGACAAAATAAAATAAAACAACAAAATAGTATGCCTTATCTCTAACCTAGTCAAACCTAAAATAAGTAACTTTAGTTACTAACCACTTAAAGGTTGACTGGGGTAGTTTCTATGTATTTATATTTTTCTCTAGTTTGGTGTTTTTGGTTATGAGTACAATAAACTACCTTCTGTATTTAAAGGCAAAACCTAGATCAAAATAGGAGTTAAATAATTTTGAGAAGGTAATAGATTTTTTTTTGAACTATAGCATCTGTATTTAGAATTGAGTAATGATAAAGTTAAATTTGTAAGAATTTTGTAAATTCTCTCAAAGAGGGATTAGAACTCAGTTCTGAATGAGGAAGGGGCCCCTCAAAACAAGCTGCTTGAATATTCTGACCCTCTTTAATTATTAGTGTGTTATGTAAGTTAATTTTACTATTAAATTTGATTATATAAGTATGATGCATGTATGGTACATAAGTGTGGAATAGTTCTATAATTATGTCACAATAATTTTATAATATATTTATCTGGTAAATATAGCATAAATTTATTCCACTACAACTAGAAAAACAAGTTAATTTTTTAATCAATAATGCATATATAGTGCTGACACTTTTGAAAAGCTTACGCACCTTGGGTTGATAATTAATGTTTAATTAGACTATATAATCTGGTAATCACTAGGTAATTAGTCTACATAATTTTGGCACCATTTTTGAGGAGGGGTCAATTAATATTTATAAAATCAATCATTAATTTCTTTTTTAGTTAATGCACTATTCTACCCAGTCAGGTAAGTTGAGTGAGGACATTATGGTGTCTTATGCCAGATGTATAAGTTCCTAGACATATAGTTCCAACTAGGCAAGTTGAGTGAGGGAACTATGGTGTCTTATGCTAGATGTCTAAGTTTTTATAAGTAAAAATTGCATAGATTACTTAATTCATGTTTCTAGAATGTATTTCCTACAAAAGTGATTTATTTTTAGTAGAGTGTGGTTTTAATTTTCCTATTTTATAGAATAAATTTTCCTACTTTCTAGAATAAATTTTCCTAATTTTTAGAATGAATTTTCTTGCTTTCATTTCATGCTTTCTAGAATAAATTTTCTTGCTTTCATTTCATTCTTTCTAGAATAAAAATTTCTTGCTTATAGTAGATAATATTTACTATTTTTTAGAAGTATAATTTCAATTCCTATTATTTTTATTTCAATGTTCCTTTATTTCTACATTATTTTAAAAAATTTGGTTTGAAATAACCCCTTGAACACATGAAAATGAAATTAAAAAAACTCTATGCAGGAAGGGATAGGACGGTTGAAGGAGTGGAATAACATTTATGCAGAGAGAAAGAGATTCTTGAGAAAGATTCCTACCAAACAAGCCATAAGTTGATACTAGGAAATAACAACAAATACCTACAACAACTAAGAATCTTATTGAAGAATATACCATAAGTTAGAAGGCTATTGAAGAAGAGAACATTACAAAACAAAGGAGTTAGATTGTAAAAGAATCATTATTAGCTCTAAGAAAGGAAATAGAAGTAGAAGAAGCATTAGCTGAGCTAGTAAGAAAAAATGAAGGAGAGGAACTACATGAACTGAATACTCTAGAGAGTAACATATTTACAATATTTCAGCAAGGCTTGCTTGATCAAATCAAAGGAAGCTTAGGAAAATCTTTAGACCCTTCATCTATTAAAAGATTAAGGATCAACAGATAAATGTCTATTATCATGCTGACCAAGGGATTGACATAAATTTTGAGGATGAGATTTTGAGTACCTTTGGTATCCATATCACAAGAAGAGCCATCATGAGAAAATAAGGATAATTTGTGGATGACAATGGGACTCTAGATACAGTTACTTTTGAATTTCTTATTCCAAATGCAATAGGCATAACATAAATGAAAAACATTCTACCCTTAGACTTGCCCAATTTTAGAGGTACATTATGAGAAGACTCAAATACATTCTTGTTCAAATTTGATATCCTCTATAGAAGCTATGACAACAAGGAGGATGCACAAAAATTAAAACTTTTTCCAACTACTCTCAAAGACTCAACACTTTGTTGGTTTATGGGACTAATTAGTAATTCATTCCACACTTGGGAGGACATGAAAAAAAAAATTTGGCCAAGTATCAAGAATATGGAAGAGGAAGAAGTTATAAAATAAATGACATCTTTAGGATGACTCAAGAGGGGGATGAATCCTTAGAGGGCTATGTTGAATGGTTCATGTTTAGTGTACAAAAATTCAAGAAAAGTGCACTTGGAGATGAACCTTTGAAACTCATCTTCCTGAAAGAGTTAGAGAATATTGTCTAGAAGCCTTGGACCTAATGAGTAGAGGGGATATTTCTCACCTACCATTCTCATATATCAAAGATCTAAGCAAGAATTATTCTAGATCTGTCATAAACAAAGGCAGGGGCAGCAAGCTTCCATTGGCAACTACAAATGACCTATCAAAAATTGAGGTTAGTAACATGTTATAGGACATGAAATAGGATATTTTTATCCATTTTAAAATCTAACTAGATATCCTACACTCAAGACAAAAGCCAACAACTTTAGATCAAGCCTTGACTATTTATTATCCAGATTGTAAGAAGAAAAAGGATGATTGTAGATGTCATGAGGTTTGGACTAAAGTAGCTCACATCATAGCTAAATAACCAAAGACAATAGAGCTACATGTTGTAGGAGGAGATAGTGACCAAGTTTTCTATGTTGCACAAAGAAATCCATGGGTTCAATAACCACCTTATCAAGGTATGGGACAAAATCCACCTTTTATAAATTCTACCTCCTTTAATTCAAAATTTGTAAATGCTACTCCCAATTGGACTAGTCCTTGGATGAAAATTCTACCTCCTAATTCTAGCTAGAAACCACCTCAATCAATCTACCCCACCACCTCTTGGTAGCCTCCATAAAATGTATCACCATCTTGGATGCAAGCTTGGCAACCACCCCAAGGCCCACCCTTCACAAACCAATGGCAACAGTCTTGGAGACTTAACTAGCATGGAGAAGCTCTTTAGGAGGATTTTATCCACAAAAATAATAAAAATCTCCTACTCTTATACCCAAAACATAAGCTTCACCCAAGCCTAACCAACTACCTACCCAACTTATATAGAATCTTGTAAATACGCTGGTGTAATCCATATTCAGTATTGAGCATGTTTAATACCTGACATACATGTTAAACATCAATGAATTTCACCTCCATTCAGGGAAAGCTCCACCACCCCCAAGAATACCCATAATAAAGGAGTTAGAAGATGAAACCCTAGAATAACATGTTAATCCACCTCCATCACATCAAGAACTCTTTAAACTGGCAAATAAAGTTATTAATGAAATAGTCCCCCATTTCTAGAATGTCTCAGCCTTCAATGCTATATAATTGAACTTGAGTTTTGATTTCATGGGATATCTTAAGAACCTTTGTGTCAAAATCCCTCTATTCTAGGCCATAAAGGATGTACCCATATATTACAAAGCTATTAGAGACCTCTATCTATGAAAAATAGGAAGGAATAAAACAAATCCTAATATAATGCATGTGATTGGCCACCTATTAGACATCATGTTAGGGAACACCCTACCAAGGAAATATTTAGATCTAGGATGCTCAGTAATAAGATTCTAAATCTATGACCAATAGCTGTCCAACATATTGATAGACCTAGGGGTTGTAATAAATGTAATAAAAATCAAAACTATATACAAACTATAGCTAAATAATATTTTTCCCACATCTATACTATTGCAAATGGTTGATAGGTCAATAGTCAAACTAGAGGGAATCATTGAAGATCTTGTCATCACTATAGATTCTTGAGAGTATCCTATAGATTTCATTATGATGTAACCTAAGTCTAATTTGGATGGATACTCACTTATATTATGACAGCCTTGGCTTGTCATAGTTGATGCCTTTATCAGCTATAGAATAGGTAACATGATGATATCCAATGGCTACCACACTAAGCAATTGGTTCTTTATCCCCCAACACAACTAGCTTTTAAACTAGAGCCTGCGTTATAGACTAAAGAAGATGAGGTAGATCAGCCTATATTTTTATTCATGTATTTACCATAGATCATGCATGCACATTGGTTTATCAAGAGGAATATACCATTCTCTCTAATGTTCTTCAACATAATTACTAAACTCCTTCTACATATCTCAACCACTTTCAATGTGTTGAGTGCCCATTTTCTAGCTTCTGGGAATTGGATAATTTTGATGCATCTGTACATAAAACATTCCACCATATTATGCCTCATAGCTATATCTAAACCATATCCATTATAAATATGGAAATAATGAAATCACTCTCAACAAAAATTGAAATCTCTCCAAAGAAAACATTGCTTATTAATAGCAAGTTGGATTTAAATGAGGAAAAACACCTAGTCAGATGTTGTATTTAAACCAATGTGATTTTTCATGGGATTATGATAATATGAAATGAATTAACCTAAAAACATGCACACATCATATTTACATCAAATAATAGTACCAACCAATTAGACAATCACAACGTACGATGAATCCAACTCTTCGAGAAATAGTCAAAAGGGAATTACAAAAACTTTTAACTACTTAATTTATATATCCTATCTATGACAGTGAATGGGTGTCACCTTTAGTAATTATACCAAAAAAATAGAGAATTACATGTATTCATAAATTATAGGGAACTCAAAATATCAATTAGGAAGGATCACTTTCCTTTACCCTTCATTAACCAAGTGTTGGACACACTAGCAGGGAAGAAATATTTTACTTTTCTGGATGGCTTCAGCGGTTACAACCAAATTAGAATTGCTCCTAAGGACTAGGAAAATACCACCTTTACTCATCCCTAGGGAACTTATGCTTATGTTGTATTACCCTTTGGGATATGTAATGCTTTGAAAACATTCTAGAGGGCTATCCTGAGTATTTTTGTAGATATGGCCAATGAATGTGTAGAAATCTATATGGATGACTTCACTATCTATGGAGAGACATTTGATGAATGCCTCAAAAACTTGGAAAAAGTGCTAAAATGTTATTAAGAGCACCATTTTTCTCTTATCCACAAGAAATGTTACATGATTATGATAGAAGGTATTATCTTAGACCACCATGTATCTGTTGAAAGAATTAATGTTGACCCTAAAAAAGTTATCATCATCAAAAACCTACCTATTCCTCAAAAACAAAAATATGTTAGGAGTTTTTTAGGACATGATAGTTACTACATGATATTCATAAACAATTTCAATAAAGTAGTAGCACCATTATTCACCCTTTTAACTAAAGATGCTAAATTTATCTAGACTCCTACTTGTGATACAACCTTCAAACAATTAAAGGAATTATTGACCACCACCCCTATTCTACATGGTCCTGATTAAAAGCTTCCCTTTCACATTC
Source organism: Torreya grandis (assembly GCA_037957365.1). Classification (NCBI taxonomy): domain Eukaryota; kingdom Viridiplantae; phylum Streptophyta; class Pinopsida; order Cupressales; family Taxaceae; genus Torreya; species Torreya grandis. Next base: position 1,183,233 of record JARHVA010003188.1, read on the forward strand.
ACATAGATGCTTTAGATACTACCCTTGGAGTTGTACTCAGCCAAAAATATGAATCACTCAATTATGTGATCTATTTTTTAAGAAAAAACCTATAGGTAACAAAATTAAATTACATAATTACTAAAAAAGAGTTTTTGATAGTAGTTTATGCTATCAAGTTCCATCACTACATCACTAGGTATTATTTCTTTATTCATACATACCATGTATCCATTTGATACCTTATGAAAAAACCATTTTTTCTAGCCAGAGCAATAAGGTGGCTACTCTTATTATAGGAATTTGATATCACCATTGTAGATAAGCTTGGCAGGGCCAATGTAGTGGTTAAATTTTTATCATGCCTTCAAGCTCCTAAAGTGGATACCATATTTAATGACTCATTTATAAATGATCACATATTCTCTCTCACCCTTACCACACCCTAGTATTTTAATATTATTAAATACCTTGTAATAGGTTTACTTTCATAACACTTCCTCCCCAAACAAAGATGAGCATTGATTCATAAAAGTGCCAAATATTCAAGGTTGTCTAGATTAATTTTCTACATTGGACCTAACTCTATCATCAAAATATGTTTTATAGAAGATAAAGTTCCAGATATCCTCAAAGATTGCCATGATGAACCCTGTGGAGGACACTATATAGCCAAGCATACAGCAGTCAAAATTTTGTAGGACCTTTTGATCCAATAACAAAGATTGCATCCTTGTCTATACTAACTATGTCACTAAATGGGTGGAAGTAAAGGCTCTTATGAATGACAGGGATAGAAGGTAGTAGCTTTCCTTTATGAAAAAATATTTACTAGATATGGTGTGCCACATTAAATAGTCACTGATTAAGGACCCCAATTCACTAATAATCTAATTACTATCTTAGTATAACAATATGATATTAGGCATAAGAAATCAACTCCATATCATCCATAGTCTAATGGATAGGTGGAAGTCAACAACAGGGAGTTAGAAAATATTCTGACAAAGACTATTACTCTGTCTCATAAAGATTAGAAGGCTAGGCTTTATGAAACTGTGTGGGCTTATCAAATCACATGGAAGACCCCTACAGGCTTCACTCCATATGAGTTTTTATATGGAAATAACCCCATCTTAATAATTTAATTTGAGCACAAGACCTTATGGACAACACTAGAACTTGGGATGAATAATATATCTGAAGCTTAGAAAGAAAGGCTTCTACAGTTGAATGCCTTAGATGAATATAGACAATAGGCATTATAGAATATATAGCTTATAAAGTAGCAATGGATCAGATGGTATGATAGGTACATTAAAAATAGGTAATTCCATACAAGATATTAGGCCCTTATTTTTTACTCGAAAGACAAGGACCACAAGGGTGAACTCCAGACCAGATGGCTTGGTCCTTTTGAGATCGAGCATCTTTTTGACAATGGAATAGTCCAACTCTAAACCATTGATCCAATGAGATTATATCTATTGGTTAATGGCCATAGACTCAAGTTGTACAAAAATTCACATACTTAGGAGGAATTTACCAGTCACATATGCCAATAGTTATAATATGGATAGAATGATGTCCTGGATAGGCATGTTGCCTCATCGGATAATGAGAGCACCAGTCCACACTCAAATGAAGAAGGAGAGGAGGACATCCTTGCCCTCCTATAGTATGATGAATGACACCTTCACCTGGTCCTTGAAAAGTCACATTTCTAGGTGACTTGGCTAGGACCCTGAATAAACATTCTACTACAAATAGTAGTTAGAATTAAAAAAAATCCAACAATGGAAACCCATTTTTGGGAATTATTGGTAGCTTTTGGGTAGAAAACCAGCCTGTTGGCTACCTAAATCTATAAAAAGGGCCTAAGTATAAAACCAAATTTCTAGCTATTTAGGTTCAAAAACAAAAATAAATAAATAAATAAGGGAACATGAAAAAGGAATCAGAGAGAGGGCAATCCCTCAAATCTCAACTATTCACATAGGTTTTCTCTAGTTGCTACAAGAATTTGTATAAATGTTATAGGGACCTTCTATATAGTTAGCCATCACTTTTTAGATTACTATGGGTACTAATATAGTTTCTATAGGTACCCTCTCATGCTTATTCTCACCTTTATATAGAGCATGCAAGATAGATCCTCTTACAACTCTCATTGATGGCTTGGTTATTAGCTTTTGGGCATTGCGTGAAATTCATCAGATAATTATATGGAAGAATGAAGGAGAATTGGGGTAGTAAATTCCATATTTATTACCTAAAACTACCTCTGAATACCAAGCTACAAAGCATATAACTTTCCTTTCCATGTGGAAGTGTTGTAGACAAGAATTTCTACATATAGGGACACTTGTGATTCAATTTTAGTTCTAGTCATTTTATGAAGATCATTTCACTGTGTTGACCAGTGAGATATCATATTTATTTGGCACATAGGTTTCATGTTTGAATACCCTAATGATTAATATATCTAATCCCACAAGGTACAAAACCTCCAAGGCATAAGCAACATCTAGACACTTATCAGCTAGTTCACGTAGATGAAGGTCACTAAGCAGTAATGCCCTTAGCTACCTACTCAAGATCTTCTAGCCCATCAATTGGATCACTCATATTTCCAATTACCACCTTATGATATGATAGTAATCATTTATCCTCCAAGTCTTAGACCTTTGTTCCATGCAGACTATCCTACATCATATGAACATGAGTTATAGGCATCATCAATGCCTAACCATCGATGATCTCTTAATCAATTCACAAAGGGTCCACTTCACTCTTGTTCCAATTTCCATCCCAATAATTGCATCCATTAATCATTCACATGCAAATATTTTCAAGCCAGCACATGTGTGACTCCCCAAGCATCACATCAGGAACACTGTTATTAAGAGGTACATCATATCTTTCATCATTGAAACTATCTTCAATATTCTAATATAACATGTATAGTATTAATAAATCATATTTAATTATGAATTTATTCATTCATTCAAAATTTATATCACATCACCTCTAAACCTGTACTTTTATTCCTCACGATGACCCATCTTATCCCATACTTCCTACTCATTCACATGAAAATATTTTCAAGCCAACACATGTGTGACTCCCCAAGCATCACATCAAGAACACTGTTATTAAGAGGTACATCATATCTTTCATCATTGAAACTATCTTCAATATTCTAATATAACATGTATAGTATTAATAAATCATATTTAATTATGACTTTATTCATTCATTCAAAATTTATATCACATCACCTCTAAACCTATACTTTTATTCCTCATGATGACCCATCTTATCCCATACTTCCTACTCATTCCACATCACCTAAGGACATGTGATAGCTCAAGTGGGGGGAGAATGTTATGGGTTAGAACCTCACATGCCATGAAAACCCTTGAGATGCCATAATTTTCATCTTTTAACCTCACATATACCATTATTGAACCAAACCCTATAACTAACAACTTCACATTTGTCATACGTGAACTAAACCTTACAACCTATGAACCCCACATTTACCATTATATAGCAAACCTATTGTAGGAATATTTACATAGGTCCAAAGAGTCTTCATCTAAATATTGGTTAAATGGACTAAAAAAGAAGTTAAAATGGGAGGGTCAGTCATGCAGAGAGATCCCTCAGACCATAGGCACTTATGGGGAGACCAAGCTAGTTGGGATGTCTTCCACAGAGCTGGTTGGACCACCTATTTTTAATGGTTAAAACATTTTTTAGAGCATCTTTCTAGGGAATTTCTAGGTTCTTTTGATGGAAACCAAGCCATTATATGTGGCATCACATTTCTAGTTACTGAGACCTTATTGAGCCAAGAAACTAGGATACAAATCATGGGGGAAAATTATCAAGAAAGACCCAATGACCAAGAAGCCAGGTAGTAGTTTTGATAAGAAAATTAAATATTGGTATTAAAGAAAGGAGGTGTGGAAGGACTTAGTCTACCTATAGAATGGAGAGAGATAACATCATATATTATCAAGTACATGACCTATGAGGGAAGGTATTCCCTCATTTACACTCTCTAGTTCAAATTTATAAATCATTTAAGACATAATAGAGTCATTAATGTTCCAAATTTCTTATGGAATATTTTGAAAAAAATGTCCAAATAATATTGGAAGGGCATTGAAATAGCCCTATCTCACCAATGCCTAATATGGCTCATAATTAAAGGATTATCTTTTGTTAGACTTGACCTCACTTGGGAGCAATTTTTGGCTCTAGAAAATATTTCACCCCAGCAAGAAAAGGGCACTGATGAAAGGAAATCCCCTAAGGAATAACCCCAACAAACTATTCAGGAAGATGTTGAGGGCACTAGTGTTGTTGATCAGCCTGTAGCCACTGAAGGTCCATTTGAGACTGTTATGGGAAAGAAGAAGAGGATAAGAATGGTCTTATCCACTTCTAAAATAGAGGAGGAAGGCCCACAATATCATGTTCCTTCTCCCATTATGTCCTCACCTTAGACTGACTACTCCACACTATCTCCTACTAGATAAGAAGAAGTTCTCTTGTCAATTGATGCACAAAAAACACAAACTCCATTAGTCATCCCTCCTACAAGGAAAATGAAAAGTAAGGGGAAGAAACCCATGGTGTCAAAAAGGAGAGCTCCTTTTAGGATATCTCAAAGGATGAAGAAATAAAATACCACTTCAACCTCCTTAACCATATCTATCAGTCATGATGAAGAACCAAGGAAAGAACCTAGGATTAAGAAAAACCCTAATGGATTTGAAATAGAGGAATGGTCTACTGATGAAGAATTTGCTAAGGTTGAAGAATAAAAATGGTCACTTCTCCCATATAGATTCACTGAGGAGGACATTGATCTCCTTAGAAACATTGGATACATAGAAGAGGAATTGAGAGAGGTAGAGCAGCATGTAGGAGAAGAAGAATTTGGTTAAAGAAAAGGTTATGGAAAAAATAAGAGAACAAGAAAATTTTCCTCATAATCAAAAGTTACAAACATTGGAACAAGATATGGAGGAAATATACAGACTCATAAATGAGATAATATAACTAAAAGGAAAATGAGGCATTTAAACACTTTTGGGAGCAACAAATTTTGTAGAACCCTCTAGGGATAAAGAGAAGATAGGGGAGGAACATATAACATCCTCATCCATCTTGGCCATAGAATCCCTTGCAATAGAGTATGCTCTAGCTTTGGTACCCTTCTGTTAGGGATTTCCTCCTCCATTACCCACTACACCAACACCTACTATAGAAGAAGTTATTAATGTGGATTTCTCAACCACCACTTTAGTAGAGACTGATGATATTTTGATTTTTATAAAGGAAAAATCTAGTAATAATGAATCCTACCATAAATAATTGATGTAGGGATTCAAGGGATATGTTGAATAAAAATAACAACATGATGAATTACAAGAAAAATTGGAATTTGCTTAAATTAGGATCAAATATTTGAAGGAAAAGATTAGCAAATTGCATGAACTTACTGAGCTATTGATGGAGTGCAGACCCCCTTCTAGGATGTATGTTGTATACTTGGAAGAAAAATGGTTGAAATTTAGGTATGATAGGATTTATAATGATCAATCTTATATGGTCTGTGACCCAAGATATCTTTTTTAATGAGTATAGGCATGTTGATCCTAATCTTCAAGCCCAGCGAAGTGAATTCTACATTCACTAATATGATATTCCTAGTGATATAGAATAAAATCCCAATATCTATTTGGGGGGTGTCCTATTAAATGCATTTTTTTATATGTTTTGAATGAAATTGAAAGAAGAAAACAAATGGAAGAATATAAAGAAAAGGAGAAAGAAGCCACCTTAATGATGAGGAGTGAATCCAAAGATTTAAATGTTGTAGTAGAAGAATGTATATCATTTATGAACATAAATGCTCCATAAGAATGGGTTGTCAGAAAGTAGGTGGAAGTCTAAAACCACTATTTGAGTCTCATGGAAGGAGATGGAAGGCAATTTTTTGTTGCCTTCTCTCACAGATGGGAAAAACTTTTCAATCTCTTAAAAATAAGGGAACCATACTCCCCTCAAAACCTTAGGGAGGTCATCCATAGAGTATACTTATTTATTTAACTTGTTAAGAAGCAGAGAATATAATGGTTAGGATTGATGTTTCAACCCCCTAGATTATGGTTCCCAATTCCTAATTGGGAACGAAATGTTCTCGTTGACAGAGAGGTAGAGAAGAAAAAAAAGGAACACATTGAGAATGTTAAAGGTTTTTACGTCTTGGAAGGGTCAAGCTATCCTAAACTCCTAGACTTTAGAAATTTTTATGGTTTTAGAATACAACCAAGTCTTGCTCGAGCTCAAGCAGGAAGATATGTAGGGGGGAATGATGAGGCCACAAATTTCTTACTTTTATAGCCTCATCCATGCTTAGTCTATGTCTTTTTATATGTAAATCCAATAACTGTCCATCACTAATACAAATGAATGAATGAATTTATGATTTTGTATGCTCATTGACATGTGTGTGTGTGTGTGTGTGTGTGTGTTATGTTATTAATTATTGATATTTTTCCTTGATTGAATTATATTGGTGTGAATTTATCTAATAATAATTTGAAGGATCATGAAAAACTATAAAATCTTGCTAAGCCATAGCTACTATAGGCTACCTGTATCAATTATAGGCTTCACCTATAGGTTGCCCATAGCCACTATAGAGTGCTCACAACAACTATAGGCTTCACCTATAGGTTGCCTATAGCCATTACAAAATGACCATAATAATTTTATGATTTACCTATAAGTTGCCTGAAGCCATTATAGAATACCCATAATAACTATAGGCTTCACCTATAGGTTGTTTGCAGCCATTTTAGAGTTCCCACAACAACTAGAGGTTTCACCTATAGGTTGTTTGTAGCTATTATAGACTGTTTGCAACCACTATGAAAAATAGAATCATTATTGAGGAGATCTTATAGAAACATCCATTTGTATTGGGAAACTAAATGGATTATTGGGAAGAATCATAGTTTTTGTATATATTCTTACGTGCAAGGAGACATTGGATGCGCTACCAAACATGGGAAAGACAAGGATAATGAGAAAATACAAAAATAAATAAAAAAGTAAAATAGTATGCCTTGTCTCTAACCCAGTCAAACCTAAAATGAGTAACTTCAGTTACTAACCACTTGAAGGTTGACTAGGGTAGTTTCTAAGTATATGTTTTTTTTCCTAGTTTGGTGTTTTGTGTTATGAGCCAATAAACTAACTTCTATATTTAAAGGCAAAACCTAGATTATACTAGGAGTTAGATAATTTTGATAAGGTAATAGTATAAGTTTTTGAACTATAGCATTTGTATTTAGAATTAAGTAATGAAAAAGTTGAATTTTTAAGAAGTTTGTGAATTCTCTCAAAGAGGGATTAGATCTTAGTTCTGAACAAAGAAGGCCCCCCTCAAAATGAACTACTATGAAGATCATGACCCTCTTTAATTATTAGTGTGTTGTGTAAGTTGATTTTACAATTAATTTTGATTATATAAGTGTGATGCATGTATGGTACATAAGTGTGGAATAATTCTATAATTTTGTCATAGTAGTTTCATAATATATTTGTCTAGTAAATTCAACATAAATCCATTGTATTATAATTAGAAAAGCAAGTTTATTTATGAATTAGTAATGCATATATAGTGTCGACACTCTTAAAAATATGACACACCCTGGGTTGATAATTAATGTTTAATCAGACTGGTGAATCTGGTAATCACTAGATAATTAGTCTACATAATAATAGCCTCTAAGTCTCCAAGGATTTCTATACTTTCTCACAATGGGGACTAGATCTTATTGGTGAAATTAACCCCCAATCTTCTCATTGACATCATCTATCATCACTACAATTGAATATTTTACCAAATGGATGGAAGTTATTCCTCTCATTTCAACTAAAGTTGAAAAGATTATCAATTTTATTATACATCACATTATTTTTCATTTTGATGTTCCTCATAAGATAATCATTGATAATGGTAAATATTTTAAGAATAAAAAAGTATAAGTTCTTTGTGATGCATTTGGCATTAGCTTAATTTTATCCTCTCCCTATCATCCACAAGCTAATAGATAGGCTAAAGCTTCTAACAAAACCCTTAATAACATTCTAACTAAAATGGTTAATATGTTTGATTGGAATTGGAATTTATAGATCCATTTTGTCTTATGGGCATATCATATTATAATTTAAACATTTATGGGTGCTACCCATTTCTCTCTTATTTTTTGGAGCAGAGGTTGTCTTGCCTCTTGAAGTCTAAATTCCCTCTCTTTACATATCCCTATAGGATATCATTTCTGAGGGTGATTATCATCAATAACATTTATCCCAACTTGAGCTATTTGATGAGCATCATTTGGCTGCACTTAACCATCTTCATGTCTATCAAGAATGAATCAAGCACACCTATAATAAAAACCTATGATAATGAGACTTCCACATCAAAGACCTTATCTTAAAGGAAAATCAACATGTAACCTATATAGAAAAAAGCAATCAGGGCAAGTTTGATTTCAATTGGCTTGAACCTTATATAATTATGCACAAGTATAAATCATGGCTTACCAGTTATCCTCTCTTGATGGTAAATTTGAACCTAAGCCTCTCAATGTTTCATATCTGTATCCTTTCTTTTGTTAAATAAGATCAAACTCACCTTCTATTTAGCTTAAGATTATCCCTTGTTTTACAAGATTTTTCCTTTCATCCCCTCGCTTTGAGGAATACTAATTAAATCATAAAATCATATGATTTTGCATCACAATTGTAACATTTATCCTAAATATGGGTAACATGGCTCTACCCATGGAATTATTCTCATGGATACTTTTCATCCCTAATAGGATGGAACCCCATGGTCATTATCTCTTAAAGAATCCTTTCACCCATTATTTTAACCTTTTTGTGATTTAGTTTTGCCTTCATAAAGGTAAGCCTTTTAGCTTATATAATTAACTATATGTCATCAAAAAAAATTAAAAAGAAAACATTAAAATTCATCTATCCTATGGATCATCTCTATCATTTTTGAATTGCTCCCTTGAAGGATAAGTTCCAAAACCAATTAAAATTTATCAATGTAAGGTAGACTTCTCCCTTGAAGGACAACTATCACAAAGTCTAAAACAAGCCTCAAAAATCTTATAACATTCCCTTGAAGGATGGATAAGTAAAATAATTTGTCAAAAGCAAGCAATTTCTTGGAAGATTCTCACATTGATCAATTTTCCCAACCTCTCAAAGCAATAACAAAAATATCAAAAGACTGATTATTTGGAATCTATAATTGGCTTTCATAAGTAGACTTCCTACATTGATTAGTCTACAATGTCTATAACATAGACTTGTTTATACTAGCTCTTTGGTAGCCTATATAAGATGCAAGCTAACCTCACATTAAGGTTCCTTTATCATCCATCTCCCCTTTATAACCTCTATTAAATAAGGGATTTTGAACCTGACACCATGTGATCAGGAGACTTTTTTTACCAATTAACAAATGTTGATGCAAAGCAAGTGAAGGTCTTATGTTCATAATATGATATACCTTACTTTTGTTTTGGTCCTCACCAATGAAATAGCATTGTGTCTCATTCTTATTTTCTCAAACCTATTTATTGATGCACTCACTAAGACATTTGACTTTTGATTGTTTTATCTTTCCTTTCTTTTTTCACTTCTAGTTTGGCTATCCAAACTTACTCTATGTATTTTAAGATTAATTAAACTTCATCTAATCCAATAAAATTCATTAAACAAAATTTAAATTACCATTTTATGTTTTGTTTTGTTATTTTCTTCTACCTTATTTTTTTAAGTGTTTTAACCATAAAAAACTTCTATTAAATTAACCTCATCAGATATCAAAAGTCATCTCATGTATCTACATACCAATCACATATCATTAATCATCATCATTTATCACATTTATAACCATTTATAAATCAATAAGTCATCACATATGTTATCCATCACATGTCTATCTAGATAGAGGGGAACATAGATTAATTTAAAAATACCCATATTTATAACATCTAATTAAGCATGTATCTACTAATAAGAGAAATGTTAATCATAACATCATGATCATATCATAAACAACATCATCACATCATGAGTATAAAATAAATATCATAACCATAAAAAACATCCATAATCCATATTCACATCAATAAGCTCATAATCATAAATCATCATTTATCATAATAATGTCCATGTCTCTCAAAACAATATGTATATCTCATTGCATTGGCTCGTAGGATAGTATGAAAATCATACAATACATCAAAATAGGCATCTCATAAGAGTCTAAGGTGGAGGGGTACTACTGCTTCTTATAGCCTATCCATCTCTAAGACCTATTTTTCCACCCACTGACCTATTGTATCATTGCTAGCTCCCATAGTAACCATTGTTATGTACTCAGCATATTAGGGCTCATTTGGAAGCTGTCTAAATACCATTACCCTATAGTATCTAAGCTCCTTAACCATGGTCACAAACATGGCCATAAATATGGTCCTCGGTTATCCTAAAGGTGTAGGTGACTTCCTTCATACCTATCTCAAGGCATCCCTCTCCTATGTCATGAAGGCTAGCTACACTCGTGTTATATCCCTCTCTTACATAAGAGTAGCCACCTAGCTCTATGACATATATCTCTCTATAGTCACTATTTCTAGAGCTACCTATGTTGTGGCTAGTGCTACCCATGGTTAATCTCTCTTCATGATGAGTGCCTAACTATCATGGGAATCCACATCCATATGGTCCCCAAAACCTCTACCATGTCTACATCAAGAGCCTATTATGCATCGTCTCCGCTAAACATTTCCACTACATAGTGTGTGTGAAACCATACAAGGTACTTTGGCATCAACCTCACATCATCAATAACTATGGTCATTGGTAACTCCTCATGATCAATATCTATCTCCTTAGGCTATAGTGGAAGTATTGGTGCCTCCACATCCTCTCTCTTGTACCTCAAAAAATCACCTAAGACACCCTGCAATAACCCAAACTATTTCCACACACATTCAAATGGGATGAGCTCCACCTCATGCTCCCATCTTCTATATATCCATCTATAAATTTTTAATGATGGGATCTACCTATCATAGCTCACCCATGATATAAATCTATTATATAGCCTCTAGATAACCTCCCCATCCACTAATGCCTCCAACCTATCTCTATACCACTCTAAGTCTCATGTTACCCCTAGTGTTATCAGTGCATAATCACCTCTCCACCTCATAAATCCCACTCTAAATTCCCCCTAATCTCATTCTTACTATGTAAATTCACTTGGTCATAGTACCCTGATGTGATCATATGCCTAATAGTGCAAAATAAACCCAATGCTAATTTCATACCTACTATGTACTCTGTATCCCCAAAGCTCCTAATAGATTTGCAGTAGTAAAACTGGGGCCCCAATCAAACACTATCCAATCAGTCATAATGTCAATAAGAACACCTACCAATAAAAAGGTAAATCTACCACTACTAGAATATGAGAGCACATAGTAGGTAATGGATATCACCATCATCATGACAAGACATATCCCTCCCCTATCCATGTGATACATAGGGGCATAATAGAAACCTTATAAGTTTCACTTAGTATGACCAAAGTTTGTGTCAAATAACTAATCTATATATGCATCTTGATCCTCATTATTGATGTGCTCTATTATCTCACCCCATATTAATATCGATAAAATCAAGTGAATGTCCTATGGTAGGATGGTAATCTCTCTTGTTTGTAGTAAGAAAGTGTTAGTAGTTAGGTCCTATATCTCAATGAGGGATACCAACATTGCCACATCTCTTTATATGTGCTAGTGAAATCTCATGCCACCTATACCTAATTTAGTCATGTGCTCCCACTCTTAATCCATCATAGGCCTACATACCTCATCTAGAAGCCGATGCACATAGTCTTGCATCTATAGTTATTCCCTCATCTACAAAGTTAAATGTTTCCCTTAGTTTTCCTTACCCTTTTAACCATGACCTATGTATCTTACCTATTAACCCTAATTCTACCTTAACATATTTACCTCATCTGCCCAACTCTTCTCTACCTATACCTAAACCATCCATTTACCTATATTCCTCTACCTTTTTCTACCCCATTTCCTAGCCTTATACCAACTATTGATGGTCAAGTGTCAACTGATGATTCCTTATGGGACCATCATTGATCAACCTTTGACCACCAATGGTTAAGGTAGTGGACCAGTCATGGTCTACACATAAGCCATTTGATATTCACCTATCAAATGGCAATGGTCGATAGCAACCACCAATGGTCATTGTGTGGTGACCGTCAATGACCAAACCTTAATTTTGAACCCACCCCCACTTACAATAATCAATAGGATCATTACATTTCTACCTAAAACCTCTAAGCAACTCCCTTAGCTTCATTCTTACCCATGATTTACCCACCCACTACCCAATTTCATACCAAAAACTCAAATACCCCATAGTTTCCAATGTATACCCACCCAAATAAAATAATTAAAATCACAAAACCAATTTTGAATTCAATTACTTCCCCTACCTCATTTTCTATCCTCTATCATGGTGGATCCCTCGATACCACCACCATCGCTCAACCCCACACTCTACCTCTACCTCATTACATCCTCTTTGGCTCACCCTTGCCCTTGCCCACCTTGGTCTCTCTCCACCTCACACCATCCAACCTCAGTCACACTCATAATCTACACTCAACTGGCACAAGACAATTTGTTACCATTTTCATAGAAAACAAATAATGAGAAAACAATATAGGATGAATAGAAAATGAATAATTTAAAGTCTCATTTGACTTTTAATGATGACAATTTTAAGGATTACTCTTGATCATCTATAGTCCCTAGGTGACCACTGACGGTAGACCCCTATAGGTTTTTTACATTTTAACCACACTTTTCCAAACAACCACCTTACCACAAACATGCACCCATTGGAGATCACCTCATTCTCTACCAACCAACCAACCAAATAACCACCCTTAGTCATTTTTGACCCACCTTTCACATTTTTTGTGATGACCTTACCTTGATCATTTTTGACTACATACCTACCTTACCATATTTTATGAGCTTATGCTACTTTTATGTACTGACCATTTGGGTACCTCAGAGCATGACCCTTTATGGTCCTAACACCTATGACCATTTTTTTTCCCAAGATTATATCCAATTTTTAAATACCTATGAATACATCAACCTTTCCTAGGACACTTGAGTTTATAAGCGTAACCCATATCAACTATGCCTAACACTATGGGCTAGTTACCCTATCACCTATCCTTATAGTCTAACCTTATTTCACTACCTACCTCATCTATGGTAACCTAGTCTATGCATGATCTATGATATCACACTTAGTCATATTCTTTGCACTTGTTCATGCTTAAATGCCTAATCAAGCAATCTTTTCACCTACCACCCATTTTATCACCCACTTATCCACTTATCAAAGCTACCACTAACTATATTCCACCTCATTAATTCCTAGTTTATGTGGGAACACCTCCTCCCATTCTTATGGCATCCAACCTTATAAACAACCTTCCATTTTTATTTTGTAGCTTGCATATACAAACTACATAACAAAAAGGGGGAAAATGTAGACATTAAAAAACCATACACCATGGCTCTAGATGTTGCATTACCCTTTAGGCCACCCCTTAGCCCCCTCTAGGTTAGATTGTTTAACAACTCTCCCATTATTAACCTCAAACAATTTATTAGGGAATTAACCACCAGTCATTGGTGGATTAGCCAATTTTGGCTATTTCCCCTTGACCATCGGTAGTCAGCCCTCAACCACCAATAGTTGAACTAGACTATCAGTGGTTATTTCAGCTCTTGCATGATCAAAGGAAACAGCTACAATTTGACTACAACTCACTCATTGATAACCAGCTATCTAATTTTAGCTTGTTTGCATGATTAATGCATTATTAGACTATTAGTTAGACTATTTGATAAACTATTTGTTAAACTCTTCATTTCAAGCCTTCTTTCCTCTATATTAAGAAAGGAAGAGAATGTTGAAAGAATCATTCAAGGGCAATAGATTTTGACTCTTAGGCTAATCCAAAAGCTTCCTAATAAACTAGAAACCAAGTCAGAGGCTTAAGGTGTTTTTGTAACTCACTATCTTGATCCAAGGTATCATTACTCTAGGATCCACAAAAAGCTTTTTCCAACACTAACATTCCTCAGACTAGCAATACCTAAAAGATAAATATTGGTGTTTTTATCAATCTTCAATAATTATCTTTATTTATTTCATTGCTTGTGTCATTCTCCTTTATTTCCCTCTCATCCCATTTCTCTATGTTGGAGTTTTGTAACTCTAGACATTTCACCTCCTACCCAAAACCACCCATAACCTATTTCAATCACCCAAGCACCCAACTCCCAAGCCAAATACCTCTGAGCATTACTTTCTATCTCATAACCAACATCTAATCCAAACATCACTCCTAAAACCTCTCTATAACTCTCCTCAACAAACTTATTTTCCCAAAACAAATCCCATAGTAAACACCAATGGTCTTACCTAACGGCTGATGGTTAACAACCATTTATGGTTACCTAACTGTTGATGGTCATACCTAATCATTGATAGTCATTATGTGTCATTTTACAATAGCAAACTAATTCAACCCATCTACCCATACCCAAATTCCACTTTCTGAGTTTCTATTTTATCATATAACTTCAACTTATTTTTTGAATCAATTTTAAGTGATTTAGTATTAGTATTCAGTCATTTATTGCTATTTTAAACCAAAACCACTTATTTATTTTTCTATCATTCATTGTATTTGATTTTAGTACTTTATATTATTTCATGCAAGCACCTATTTTTAGTTTATCAAAAATTAAGTTTTTTGAAAATGTGGATTGTGTTGTTCCTAAAATCTGTCACGTGCTTTTGAGGACAACAGGCTGACCATTTTGATCCTACAAACTAAAATTCTCTCTTTCTTTCTTTCAAAATGTTCTAAGCAGTTAAGTTTTTTCAAATATTCAAGCCTTTTCAGCTAAGGAAGTCACAGGTTTAACAGGCAAGCTTTCTCAAAGGGAAGTTCAAAAAACTTAAGGCATTTCCTTAGTGTTTTGAGGATGGTTCAATGTAAAGGTTTGATCAAAAGACTTAACAATGGGCTTCAAACAAATAGAATGAACCACTTTGAACCACTGAACCATTAAACCCTACCTCTGCTAGGTTCAAATGTTCAATGGGTTCAAATGTTCAAAGACTTTGGCGGACTTAAAGAAAAGAAGGCTTTTAAGAGTGAAGGTTGAATTGTTGAACTATTGAACCTTGAACCAAAATGGTTTAATGAGTTCAAAAGTTCAATGAGTTCTACAGACTTAGAAAATGAAAGGATCCAGAGAGTTCAAAACTTCAAATAATTCAAAGAGATAAGATTAAACCGTTGAACCATTTAACCTTGAACCAAAATGGTTCAAAGGTTCAACGAGTTCCATAAGTTCAAAGACTTAGAGAATAAAAGATTCAAAGAAAGAGAATGAACCATTGAACCGTTGAACCTTGAACTGAAAAGGTTCAAAGGTTCAAAGGGTTAAAAGAGTTCAAAATTTGAAAGGAAGCTTTGAGTGAATGAAGGAAATGAAAGATTCCAAAAAGAAGTTCAAACAAATGGTTCAAATAAATGGTTCAACCGAAGAAGAAAAAGAAAGTGAACGCAGCCCTTCACAAAACATTGAACCTTTGAACCATTGAACCTTTGAACCAAAAGAGTTCAAGGTTCAAGGTTCAAAGAGGTTTAAGGCAACTGATGAAATCCCCATGGATGTCAATTTTGGGGTGATGGAATAACTGTTGATTTTCAAAAGGCCCAAGAATAAGCTCAGTGACTAGCCCAGAAAGAGCCAAAAGAGCTTGTAGGAAACAAGAAGATTTCCTTGAGAGCTCAGATCTCCAAGGAGAGACAAAACTTGGCAAGGAAAGAGAGAACAACTACAATAAATCTAGAAATATTTGAAGGAGAGTTATTTCCAGTAGGTGGAACAGTCCACCAGGTAGACATCAGAAAGAGCAAACATTCAAAGGCATGGCCTATTTTTCTACATTAAGTAAAGGTGAACAGATAGTTGTGTAAGCATCATAAAGAAGACCAAATAACCCATGCTTAAGAGGATACATTTGAGATGATTTAGAACACCAAAGTCAAGGCTGATGACCTATTCTAGCATGGCCCTTTCACATATATTCAATGCATTCAATTTGGTATGGGCCATTTTCATGAAAATAAGTGCCCAAGTCTTTCTTTTGATGTTATATATTGTAATATCTCATTTTGTATAAGGGAGATCTCTCAGTTATTAGAAGTGAAGCTTTACCCAAATTGAAAGGCATTCCTAAGACTTTGATCTTAGACTGTTAATCATATTTTGTTAAGTGAATGAGAAAGCAAGTGACCTTTCAAACTTTGTGTTGAAATATCTTGTGTCATTTAGGAAATTGTTCTCATGTATTTTTCCTAAATACAGTCTTGTCCATTTAATCAAACAAGTACAACAAGTGGAAATAAGCTGGAAGATATCTTGAAGCTAACTATGGGAGACTTTGTTATACCATAATTGTCTTCAGTCTGTGTTTTGTGTAAATGATACTAGAGAGACTTTGAGCTCTCTTTATCCTTCATAATCCTTTACTCTGTTGTAGTTTTAGGTGGATACTTTGGGCTGTGCTTAATCCTATGGTGTCCTTCATCCTAATTAGTGAGAGAAGCAATGAAAGACTTTGTGCTTTAGTGGGTTTCTTTTGGATCTTGTTACTAACCTAGGAAGTCTTCCTCTGGTTTTCTAAACATCATTTTTGAAAGAAGAGAAATGCCTTCAACAATTACCCAGGAATTCTCCCATTTTTTTAACATCATCTCTGAAAAAAGAGAGATGGATGGTATGATTTCATCCATGAGTGAATATATATATATATATATATATATATATATATAAAATAGGGAACCTCCCCTTGATGAGAAGAGAGATTTATCTCATTTTGGCTATGGTCACCACACCCATTTTTCCACATAAATCTCCTTATGCTATGGTTGATATAACCATTTTTCCATCAGTCAGCTGGTGACAAAATATTCACCCAATAGATTGACAGCCTCCAAGGAATCTTGTGATTCATGGATTTAGCTCATGCTAAGAATTTCACCTTATTATTTCACTAATCCATAATTATATAGATTGTTTTCTTACCTATAGGTCATCTTCCCTAGATAAAGAGGAGTATCAACAATTATCTAGATTTACACATGCACAACACATCTAGGTTCTACTAACCTCACCTTCTTTCAAGTTTTACATCTTTCTAAATAGAAAGTGAAACATTGTAGCATGCTCAGTGGAACCCTTGAGATTTTTATTGGTTTCATAGCTATAGGACATTTAGTTGTATTAGAGAAGAATAATTCATTTCATTTTTTTCTAAAAATTAAATGTTCCTTGTCTCCTTTCTTCCTTTCCAAAACACAAGTTCTAGTTTCTTTTGCTTTCATTTATGAAAATTGAAAGTACTCAATCTAGGCCTAGGCTTTGCATCATCATCTAGGTGCATCTTAGTTATTTTGTATTCATTTGAAAAGATATAAAAAAAATTGGATTAAAATTAACTTTCCATCCATTGTTTACTTCTATTGATTATCTCACATACCTTAATCTAATCAAGTAAATTAATCATAGTCTCACTTCTTATCTCACACATGATACCAAACCACACATTCAATCAAACATCAAAACATTGACATAAGTACTGATTAGTATTTTATCACCTAGCGATCACCTTTACTCAACTATCCTACTTGGAATTCATCACTAAGGGGAAAACCAACTCAGTACATTGGTTGAGTATAATCTTTTGAAACTTGGTATATTCTATTTAAGCACTTGACACCCTTATCATTTTGGTGTGTGAAGTGATGGGGTAGATCTCAATATCAATCCATGTACCAATTTCTAGTATAGATATTGAGAGCCTTTAATTACCTAAAACCATCCTTAGACATCTTCTTCTAGTACTTGCTCTACAAGCCCAAGTTGGTCTTCATAACTTCTTTAAAATTGAGGCATAAGCCTAAAGAAAGATAAAAGGTACCTTAGGATTTTAACACACTTTAGTGTATGCATTATTTTCTTGGAGAAATTTTTATTTTGATTAATTATATTTTGAGTTTTTTAGATCTCTTTTATCTTCCTTTCCCCTTCTTTGCATGGTTCTAACTAGACAACAACTAATAAACCAAGCAAATTAGGATCCACCTCTAAACCACTCATCTTCCTCTTCTTCCTTATCCATGAAGTATCATTCAGATCTGGAAATTTCACCCTACCATTCTATAATTCCTATTATACCTTAGATAATTATCCAAGCAGATATAGATTTCACCACCTTTCTAGATAATAACCATGTAGCCCTCCAACACTACCTTAACACCATATCTCATCATACCCCCACTTTGGTTCCATCTATTGATCTACCCTATGATATACCATCCCATATTATTGGTAACACCTCTATTTACACCATTTACACCCAACCCTTAGTCACTTAAACATCTTCTTCTACTAATAATCCCTCTAATACCACCATCCAAAACAAACCCATCCAACCAACCAACACCCAAATGCCTTCCATCCCAACCAATAACTCTTCTAGTATAGGAGCAACCCAACCTTTGGGCACCTATATTCCATTTACCATTGGAGCACCCTCTACTATTATTGCCACTCCTCTTATTATCTCCAATCCACCAACCTCTACTCCATTCTAAAGTTTAGTGTTTCCATACCTTCTACCCTTACACCCATTAGTACCAAGGTTACCACCCATCCTCAACCTATCAACCCAACCATACCTCTAACCCAACCCATGTTCAATAAGTACTTATTACACCCAACCCAATATATATTCCTAACCCTCAAGGGTATATGGATCCACCTTCTACCCAACATTCTATATCTACTTACCCATATATGGCATCCTCTCAACCACCCATGTCTACATACCAATATGTGACAACCTCCCAAACTTCTACTCACCATCCTTATTTTTCACCTACCCAACCCCAATAGAATTTACCCTACAACTATGGGGGTGTACAACTGTAAATTGATCTAGTTAAAATGTTAATGGATAAGATGACCAATTTGGTTTCATATATTTTTAGTGCCCATAACTTCTTATTATATGATCAAATTTGGAATGAACTAGTTCATGTATTCATCCCCATTTGACCTTATCCTCCTTAATGGGAACTTCTACAATTTTCAAAATTTTAGAGCAACAAAGATCCTCAGCAACATCTTAGAGCATTTAGACACTCTTGTTATTTCATTATTTATGATGATGCTCTCCTTATATGCACATTTCCCATGTCCCTATCTGATCTAGCATTGGATTGGTATAGTGTTATTATTAGGCACTCCCTCTTTTCTAATTCCCAATTATCTCAAACTTTTTAGACCATTTTTTCATAAATATATCTAAGAAAGTTTCCATCACCAACCTCTACTCCATTTGGAAATTTGAGGATGAGTCAATTGTTGATTTCATGACCTATTAGAGAAGTTTGATAAACCAATTCTCTTTCTCTTTGCTCCAACCCAATCTGATTGAAAGTTTCTCTTGGTGTTATGCCAAACATATTTCCCCCACTCTATAGGTTCAAACTTTCAAGACCTTTGATGAGGCTTTCACCATGGCACAAAAATTAGATATTAGAGTCATTGATGAGGGGAAGCTAAAATTGAGAAACAAGAATTCTGGTTTAAATTCAAATGAAACTTCCTCCTCCAAGACCATCAACCACTCCAATACTAACACCAAAACTAAGGGAACCATGAATGCAATTGTCTTTAAAACCACTACTCCTATTTTTGTTAACCAACCCAACTCTTACAATTCTTCTAACTAGAATAATCAAAACCAAAATCATAATAACCATAAGCAATATACTCCACTATGGGAGTCATATGCTTCCATTTTGGAAAATCTATTGAAATTAAATATCATACAACTTCCTCAAATCAAACCCACACAATAATTTGACTCCTCTTATCCTATATCTGGTTGGTATAAAGAGAACAAATTATGTGCCTTCCACCTTGTCATTGGACATGATGTTAGTAAATGTAATACCTTCAAAATCATTGTCTAAGGATTGATTGACAGGGGGTAACTTGTGATATATAAACCTAATGTACCCCCAAATCAGTCACTTGACATATTTAGACAACTTTTTCCCAACCATGTCCCTTCAATGACCAATGAAAATAAAGCATAATCTTCTCACAATCACAAGGTCCATACTATCAATATGGTTCTTAGTGATCTCACTACTAAGGAAACCATTTCCCAAATAACTTCTTCCATTCCACTTATTGATTTATTAATAAGTGTCTATGTGTGTGCCTTTATAGTCAAAATGAGACCTATAATACTTAGGCCTATAGGTCTTCATTTTGGATCTAAAATCAATGACAAAGAAACACAAACAAAGCTAAGATGATGGAACCTTCTCCAAGTATCCTCAAGAAATATGTAAATAGTTATCTAACCCATCCAAATAATAGCTAGGCCATTCATAGTAAAAAAGATAATGAGACTGATTTGACACTCTCTAAATTGATCTACAGGAATATATGAGGTGGGCCAGATAAAAGTGAGTTTTAATATGTCAAAAGAAAGTTTTAAAAAATTGTAATACCATGAACTCAACCCTTCTTAAATATTTTGAAACATGATATCAAACCTAAAAGTGAGAAGAGTAGGTTCAAGACTCATTATACAATACTAGATTATTATGGTTCACCTACAAGCCTATCTAAAGATAATTCCTTTTCAAGTTAAAGAGCTGAGGTGTTTAAAAGGTGTCAAAAACCAAATTGAGAGCTCAATTTAGTTCAATAATACTAAGATATCCCTTTGAGATATGAGTGAGGACTAAGTTTCATAGTATGTGTTCATGATGTTTTAAATTCACGTATAGGTTACAAGGTAGTGTCATAGTGGTTCAAACTTGAATAAAATGAGTTGAAGAAGATACACTAGAGTTTTAGGCCACTTGGACCAAACTAGGCATGGTAAATGAGAGTTTCAAGACACCTATGAACTTGAAGCATTTAATATTAGGTTAGAGGTGTTTCTTAAGGCATGTCATATGTTCAATGAGTTATTTAAAATTATTTAAATGATAATTCATGGTTAAAAGATCCAATTATCACTCATTTCATGCAATAAAGGGAACTTTTCAAAGAGATAGTCAAGGTGTCAAGAAATTTTATAACCCCTATGCCACTTGTGTTGATGTGGTTTTTATGTACACCACAGCCTTAATGAGGTAACCTCTAACTTTATAAGATCTTAATGGAGGTAAACTCTACTCTAGGGCATGGTTTTTAGGTATGTAGTCTATTATAACCTATTGATGGAATAGCTGGTAGGTCATGTAGGTTATTGACAAGGTTTTTTGGAAAGAGTTGTGGTTCCTAATAGGGGTAGTAAATCTCTATGTGATATAGATGGGTGGCTAGTTTCTAATCTAGAGTGGGTAGGTGTCAAAAAAAACTCAAAAAAGGAGGGGAGGGTAAGTTAGAAAAGAAAGCTTATGTGGCTTTCAAGAATTACTTCCCTAGTTGGTTTCTAAAAGGACAAGTGCTCTCAGAACCTATGCATGTTGCTAACATCAATTGCACACACATATTTAGACATGGATAATAATTCTAAGGAGATATATATTCAAGAAATTTATGTTCCTCAAAAAAATATTTCTCCTTTTAGAGTATCTATTTCACACCCTTAATCAGGAGATTATGGCTCAATCTAGTGAAGTATCTGAGGTATTTATTGCACACACATAGAAAACTACATCTAATAAAGCACTCATGCACAATAAAAATTATGAATCAATTTGAACTTGAATATCTTAACTAATATATTTACCAATCTTTCAATAGTTGTTGCATATCTACAGAACAATACATCAATGAAAAATAATCAAGAATCCATCTGTAGCTTTTGCACACTAAATATTATTGAAACATTCAAAAAAATAAAGTAACAACTAATTACACAAAAATTGGAAATAAAAAACACAAATTCATTCACTAACAATCAAAATTTATGTTTATCCTATATTCAAAAATTCTCTGACAAAAATCTAAGAAGGATTATAATTGTTTATATAAACTTGGGGAAGGGGTGACCTCATCCTCAAAGTTCATGCAAGGTCATTAAATGTGATAGTTAGAACATGAATTCTAACTATGTTCTAAAACCATATAAAGGTCTACTTGTAGTTATCCATTTAAAATAGCCTTTACAAAAACTATGCAACATGTGCATGTGTATAAAGACAAAGGAATTTATTTATAATTATATCTCAAACTGTATGCAACTACAAATATATGCACCATTTTACAAACTTTTACATGCTTATTTTATAGGTTGTGACAAAAACCTATTAGATATTTTATATTATCCACCTTAAAATAGAACTTAGACATGCATCAAAGATAAATATCACTATATCAATCCTTTAGAACCAATGATATTGTTTAACTATGACTAATCTAAAATGACTATGTATTGCATGTTGCCTATACCTCTTATTGATTCTAAACCTTTAAAAAGTGCACCTCAGACTCATATATCTATATCTCTATGCATGATGGAACATGAGCATGCCATTTGGAAGCTCCATGGGATTCCCAAGCTCTCTTTCAAAATTCACTCCATCACTTGGCACCTTTTCACCATGTGCCAACTTCTTGCTTATCTTGGGACCTTTAAAAATTCTCCATCCATCTCACACCATTGATCTTGATGTACTAGGATCTTTTACATCATTAGATATCTAGGTACTAGGCTCCCGTAATGTTTCCAATTGAAATTCTCATGGAGATTTTGAAAAATCCTTTGTTTAAACATTCCCATGAGGGTGACACTTGTCACCACCATGATCACTATAGATATCCCTTTGTTTCACTACTTTATTTCATGCCATCAATCTCTGGTATACGAGTTAACATGAACTGTAGATCTTGGTTCTTGATTTTTTTACTCCCCATGAGTTTTAAACTTGTCTTTTCTAGATTCACTCCTGAAAAACATAAACACAAAAGTGATTTAGCATATATCCATAATAAAGTACTTGACTATAGGGGTTACACTTGGTAATTCCATAAGGACTTTGGTCTATTGTTGTTGGTAGTAAGGTATTGTTTGGATCCATTTTATGTGAGTAAATTTATTGTGGGACATTTTTATGGGTCATGTATATCATCAAGGAAATTATCTTGAAGGGTATGTCTTATTTTGTTGAGAAAAATGTCTGAGACACAAAGTCCGAAGGTACTACATTTTCATTAGATAAAATGTCCAAGATTTAAATTTTGAAAGATAAAAGGCCTAAGACAAAAGTCTTGAAGGGTAAGTCTTAGAGCACAAAGGCCGAAGGGTAAATACTCTTAGAAAAAATGTCTGAATGAATGGGTTGAAGGGAAAAATATTTTGGATAAAATGTTTGAAGGAATTAACTGAAGGACAAAGTCTTGGGATAAAAGTCTTGAAAGGTTTGTGTAAAAGGCAAAAATGGATGGGTCAAAAGTCCCAAAGATAAGTCATGAAGGGATAAGGTCCTAGGATAAAGTCCTAAAGGGTAGGTGGTTATTTCAAAAAAAGCTGAAGGGTCACTCAAAATGTCTAAAATCTCATTTTAAGAAATCCAAAGGGTAGGTGCAAAAGGTTTAAAGGGTCTACTTCATGGGAAAAATGCTTGAAGGGTCTACTTCATAAGGTAAAGTTTTGATAGAGAAAGGATCTAGGACATAAGTATATAAGGGTAGGTTATATAAATCCTAAAGGTTATGTGCCCTTGGGGTCATTATTTTGACAAAATTATATTATCAATATTGTTGCAAGGAATTGTTTTGATCTTTTTGCATCAAAAAAAAATGTTCAATGACAAAAAGTTTGAAGGGTCACTTTAATTGAGTAAAATGCATGGGACAAAAGTCCCAAAGGATATTTTCAAAAGGTCAAAGGGCACTTTCAAAAAGTTTAAAGGGTACGTTCAAAGGGTTAAAGGAGATCTGTCAGAGGATTTATTTCAAACAAAATGTCCAAAATAATTAGCTTAAAGGGAAAAAAAAGCTCAGGATAAAAGTCCTAAAGGGCAAGGGTGAAGGGAAAAATATCTTAGACAAAATGTCTGAAATAATTTTTGAAGGGATGGTCTCAAAAAACCTGAAGGGCTTGATGTCTCAGATAAAATGGTCATGATAAAGGTCTACAATAATAAGTATGAAACATAAAGGCCAAAGTAATTTAGATAATGGATAAAATACCCGACAAAGACAAATTTCATAAGTCCCAAAAGGAAAAACCCAAAGACATAAGCCAAATAGAAATAATTATACTATGAACACAATACCAATGCCATTTTCCTAAAGTATGAAAAGGCCAATAATCAATATTCTCCTATATTTTGCATAAACATATAGAAGATGGGCTCAAAGTGAAGACCATAGTCTAAAAAAAGTGGGTCCTCATTTTTGTAAAGAAAGAGGGGATGTTGGGTACAATAAATGACAACTTACAAGGGGAATAATCTTGAGTATTCAAGAACCTAGAACTCTAGTTTACAATCTCAAATCAGGCATAAAATGTTCCATAGAAGAATACTTAAATTAGAAACATGAAAGAGACTCCTGAGTTCATTCACACAACATACTTGCCTTCTAATTTTTTGGATCCATGTGTGTCAAAAGTATAGTTTATTTAACACTTGTTGTGATGAGTTTATCAAAAGATTGATAAAGATATGGGTTTTGTTTAATTATCTATTAAACCTCAAAAATAAAGGAAACTCAGTCATTTATTTACTACCAACCAAGTTTCCATAGCCCTGACAAAGATACCTTGGGCTATTTCTCTTTTCTCTCCACTATTTTATCTTAATCATGATTCATGGTACATTGGACTTATTTCATCATGTGAGCCTTTAGATTTTCTTTTGATATTTTGAATCCATTAGTTCCTTCTTACTTTATTTTTCTTTCAGTCTTATTTTTTTCTTCAATGGAAAAGAGAAGAGCTAGAACCTGAGTGAATTGGTATAATTATAAAATAAATCATTACTAGAACATCCCTAGAAACTACACCTATACCCATCATTATCACTTCCAATATGTACTTAATGTGATAAGTGTATTTGACCCAATAAAACACAAAAAAATTCAAAATTTGTATGAAGTACTCTAAGAGCAACTTCTACATACCTAGTAAAATTATTTGATTGTGACACCATTTAGAATAATCCATGATTACCTACCTTCATCCTAAAAACTCTAAAACATAGAAATACACCTAATATATAAACTAGTCCCAAAGTGTCAACTTTTTAATTTCCATTTTTTACAATTCATAAGCTCAATTGGTTTGGGATTTTATCTTAGTTATAGTTAGAGAAAACACATTTTTTATCATCAGAAAAAGTAAAGAATAACTAATCTAAGAAATAAAGGAACTTAAACTAAAAAATCACTAAAATCTAATCTAGAAAGCATGAAATCTAATCTATGAACGAAAAATACTAAAAGTAGGAAAGATTAATCTATAAATCAATAAACTAGTCCATGAAAGTTTGAAATCTAATCTAATCCTACAGCTACATTTATCTATCCCTCATTACTTAGTAACATCAGGAGATGGTATATCCCTAAAGTAATGCTTCAAGAACTATTTATTGACTAGATATATAAGCTCATTGCCTTAGAGGTCCTTTAGATGAAATATGTTATTTCCCATTATCTCTAAGATCTAGTATGGTCTAATATATAGTGGGTCAAACTTGTCATGTTGTCCTTTCTTCTCATGGGCTTTATCCCAAAGAAGCACCAAATCTGAAATCTGAAATTATTTGAATTTTACTCTCTTATCAAACCACCTCTTAACCACATATTGTTGTTTATTGAATGTCTATAAAGCCTTGGTCCTTGAATCTTCTATTTTTATTATGTCAAATAGTCTTAATCCTACTTTATCCCTCAGTTCCATGTAGTCCTACATGAAGTGATAAGTGGATAACTTCAGCATAATTGGGAATAAAGGCTTGTGTCTATACACCAATAAGTAAGGTGAAGCTTTAAGGGCTTGCTTGTGTCTAGTCTAATCTACCCAGAGAGCATACTTCAATAAATTGTGCCAGACCATAGCCTTGTTTACAACTAATTTCTAAATTGCATAGATTAGATTTTTGTTTGTTGATTCTTCTAGTCCATTTCTCTAAGGGTAATGGTTAGAATCTGACTTGATAATAATCTAGTTGTCATGTGCCCACTCAATAAATACTATCAATATGAAATTCGGTTCACTATCACAAACTAGAGAAATAGGCATGCCAAATCTAGTTTTTTTGTGTTCCTCCAAGAAGTGAATCACATCTTGTGCTCTACATTTCTTTATGGTTATGACTTTGGTCCATCTAATGTATTAGTCTATAGTGGTAAGTATGAATGTATGTCCTGCTAAGGAATTTGGGTTGATGACACTAATAAAGTCTAAATCCCATTGGGAAAATGGCCTTCCTTTAACAACTGATTATAAAGGCATTGTTGCATGTACTTCTCTCTTTGATAGAGTTTGACATTTATGGCATGTTCTCACATGAGCGTGAACATTTTTTACAATTATTGTCTAGTAATATCCCATTCTTAACATCTTATGGGCTATGTTACTTCTAAAAGGATGACCACTACCTATCTTCTGATGCACTTTCTCTAAGATTTTTTTAGATTCTTCTATAGGTACACACTCGAGATAAATACCTTCATGATTTTTTCTATAAAGGACTCCCTTCTTGATCATGTAGTGAGTAGCTTTGAGACTCAAATCTCTCTTTCTCTCTCTATTAATCTTGGGGGAAAAGTTCCTATAATTAAATATTGTATCATATTAGTATATCATTCTCCTTTAATACTTGAGCTTTACATACCTCTTCAATTATGATGATTAGATCTGGTTCAGTCATAAGTTGAATAATGCCTTTCCCTCAAAGCATATTTATAGGGTTGATATCTATGTTTAATTATTGTAGTTTGGCCATCCATTTGCCTTGTCATTCTCTTAAATCTTTGTATGACAAGGTGAGCTTGATATCAGGATCAAGCATGATGGAAATGACTTTATTCCTCAAGATGTAATGCCAAAACTTTTTCATGGCTTTGAAAAAGGTGAAAATCTATTTTTCAATCATAGAGTACTTGAGTTTTGCATCTTTTAGATTCATGCTCATAAATGCAATTGGATGTTTAGTCTCATCGTTATTTTGTGTGATGACATTAGTAATCATATCCTTTGAAGCAAATGAGTATAGGTGGAAATATTTATTGAATCTAGACTGATCAACACTCGAGCCTATCATATTATATCTTTAATGTCTTAAAAGGAATTTTGGGATTCAACTATCCATTATATTTTTCCATATTTCTTGAGCATGGTTTTCAAAATTTTGATGATCTCTAAAAATATTGAGATGAAGTTCCTTATGAAGTTGATCTTTTTGAAGAATGATTTGAGCTCCTTGTTGTTTGGTGGTTGAATTTTTGAAATTTTTTTTTTTCTATCTAGATCAATGGTGATCCCATCCTTGGTGATGATTTGCCCCAAAATCTTACCTTAAATCACTCTAAATATGCTCTTATTTGGGTTTAATGAAACACAAAACCTTTTATATCTTTTAAATATGGATTGTAGGTGACTCATGTGGTCTTTTTGATTCTTTGAAAATATTGTAAGATCATCCATGTAGATGATTATGTATTTTCATGTTAATTCCTTGAAATCATGATCCATGGCACATTTAAAGGTATATCATATGTTTATTAGGATAAAATTCATCCTCTTATTTTCATAAGTTCTACACTTTGTGGTAAACACCATCTTCATTCTATCCTTAGATTATACCAATGCCTGGTTGTAGTCTAAAAATCTATCTAGGAAGGACATAATTTTAGAACCACTTACTATTTGTATCACTTCATCCAAATAATGAAAGGGATAATTATATTTTTTAAAATCCTTATTCAAATTCCTAAAATAAACACATAATCTAATATCACCATTATTATTTCTTATTGGGACCAAATTATCCACCCAAGTACAATGTCTTACTAGAAATATTATTTTTATGCTAAAAGCTTCTCTACTTCTTTTTGAATGAGAGGATCCAGAATAAGATTGATTAGTATTTGCCTCTACCTAAATTGTTTGTGATTTGGATTCAAAGGAATCATATGAGTTATGACCTATAGGTCATATACTTTTAAATCTCCATATATATAGCCAATGATGTCCTTATATCAAGAGATTAAATCCTTCACTCACTATCTCTCTTCTGGGGTGTAGTTGAGACCAATATTAACATAATATGGGTTATGTTCATCTTCTATATTTTCATTTTTGAAGTTTGATTCATTGACATTTGGTTTTCTTAGCTATATTTCCTAAGTATCTATGTCAAATGGTATTTCTAAGGAGACCAATTTGTCTAAAATTTGATTCTCTTTGAGCTAAAGAGCACCCTCTTTGTCTGATTCCTCTTGACAGAGGTGACTAATGTCCTTGTCATTAATTATTTTGGATTTGAATTCCCATAAATTAGTTTGAAACTAAATAATCTATTGATCATCAATCATCAAAGACCTATAAATTTTATATGTTATCTAAAATAAAGGGGCACAGTACCAATTCAATGGAGAACCTATTTACCTTAGATTCTTGTAATGGCTCTAGATTAGTAGTAATAGATAATGAGTTATTAATCTAATTTTTCTCTCTAGAAAGTGATACTATGTTGAAAGCTTCAAAGATTTTAATCAGGTCCCACTCTCTATGCTTGCATCTCTTCAAATAATATAGCTTACATTGGTATTTATTTTTGACTTGATTGACCACCAGTTATGAGTCACCAAATACTGATATTTACTTCACATTATTCTTGAGTGCAAACTATAGTCCCAAAACTCAGGCCTCATACTCCACTCTATTATTAGTACATGTAAATTACAATCTATATATTACCATGAATTTTTACCTTTTAGATTAATTAGTTCAATTCCCACACCTAATCCTTGCTTGGATATAGTGCCATCAAAGTGTAGAGTCCATATCTAATTGAAACCTTTAGATTTTGACTTCTATGCTTGATTCTATGTAGTAAAAGTTTAAATACCAAGGTCAGGTGACTCATAATATACCTCTTCATTCTTGACATTATACTCTGAAATGGGATACTTCATTTTTAGCTCTTTGTCAATCCTAATTTGATTTGTGACTCCTCTCCATGGTAGCCATATATGGGAAAAGTCTAAAGAGATATATTTGTTTAGCACTTTAGACTAGTCTCTACTCAGAAGTAGTTCATAGCCTTCAAGGATGTCCACCACTAGAATATCAATGGTCATATAAATTCATGGTTTAGAGGTTACTTGGATATGCACATCCCTTAGTTTAACAACTATAAAGACCACTATCTTGTCTAACTGTGAAACTATCCTCTTTGAAGGGCTTGGCATCAAATCAAGATTTTGACATATGAATGTAGTCATGATAATTGCAAATGATCTAGAATCAAGTAAACAATTATGAATATTCTTATCAAATACCCAGATAGTCAGGAAGAAGGGTTGAACTTCTAGATTGCAATTGTAGATGATGTTGGTGTTATATGATTTTGATATGTCTATAGATCATTTTGATTTATCCATAGTCATCTTCATAGTAACGGATTTATAGAGCATCTCCTTTTTTTCATTAATCTAAGCTAACTCATGAATACTTATATTCACCTTAATCTTCATCATATCCTTAAGAATGTTGTATTCTCATTTACTTGGTTCTTCCTTACTCTATTGCTGATCATTCCCCTTTGGAGGGGGTGGATTATTATCTCATTTAGGATTAGAAGTAATCACCATGGTATTCAAAGGAGTTAATGTTGTGAGTGGTTTCTTATTATTTAGCTTGTATGCACCTATCTATAACTACTAAAAAGGGTGAACTTCATCCATGTTGTCCTCCATCTCATTATCATCTTCACTTGGAAATGAAAACTTGTGAGTTTCAAAAAACATCATAGTGTTATAAGATCCATGATACATATGATGCTCAATTAGATTATGCATCTGATATTGTCTAACCACCTCTCTTTGAAATATTTTGAATACTACATAAAATTCAACGTATTTAAGATCACCATGCTCAAAAGTATTATGAATTCTACACCATTTGGGAAGAGTCATCTATGATATGTTTATTTTTGGGAGATTTTTACGCTACTCCATATTATTTTTATGCCTATTAAATGGTCAGTTGTATCTTTGAAATCCAACATTTTGACTACCATTTGGGCCATTGGCATTATCCATCCTTTGCATATTTAAGAAATCATTATTCAACTTTTGCACCAGCTTATGAATAGAATCTGGTTATGCCTTTATAGAATCATTTCCTTATAGAATAGTAGTAGGAGACATAGCATATTATTGATTCTATTGGTATCCATTACCCTGTGTGTGATTGTTCAAAAATCCATAGTTTGGCATGCATTATTTGCATCATGGGAAACAACATATATAACTAGTTCTAATTGAATGCTAGGACATTCAACATTGCATGTGGAATTGGATTCAATGTGGGAAAGTCATTATGGACATTGGACATGGAAGGAACCTAAGGATTGATTTGCTTATTGATATTAATGGCTTCTTTGAATGCTCATGCCAAATTGTTAGCTGCAATAGCTCTCCTTAATAACATCATAGTAATCATATATAGTGCATTCTTGTACATCTCCAATGCTAATACTTCCTCTAATTTGTATCATGGGGTTAACTAGTTGTACATATTTTAAAATCTAGCATTGAAATCATAGATAGGCTTGTGAGGCTCTCTCTTTATACTAGTGAAGAGAAAGTATATTATGTTAGGATTGGTAACCTATCCAAATTATGTAATAAAATCACTTTGACACACATCCCAAGAAGTGGAGTTATTAATTAGATTTAAATACCAATCATAAGTAGCATCCATTAATGTTAAAGGAAATAATCTACATACAAAATCTTCATTGACAACATTCATTAATCTCAAAGTAGCTTTGAAAGATTTGATATGCTCTTTTGTTGTCATTGTTGTTGAAGGAGAAAAGGATGGTAGATACT
Source organism: Torreya grandis (assembly GCA_037957365.1). NCBI lineage: Eukaryota > Viridiplantae > Streptophyta > Pinopsida > Cupressales > Taxaceae > Torreya > Torreya grandis. The sequence goes on from JARHVA010003188.1 coordinate 1,214,582, forward strand.
TCTCAAGATTCTAAGGTAAATCATGCACATCTCATAGGATTGCAATAGTAGATCCAACCAACTAGGGTGGTTATTGAGCTATTAGCTAATTAATAAGCAAAGGGTTCCCTGTGGGTAAAGGATTCCTTATTAGAGGAGGTAGATTGTTTTGAATTATGATTGTTGGCATAGTTCTAGGTCTCTTATGATTTGACAAGGCTGAGACTAATAAACCAACCTAGGAATTACATCTGGTTACTCTCCTGGGTGACTCTAGTGTAACTTTACACAAAGGATAACTACTATTATCAAGAGTGATGGCCCTCATTCTAGCACCAGTAGAACTATTTATGAGGATTTTATGCATACCACAACCTTAATAAGGTAGTGTCTAACATTTTAAGATCTCAATGGAGGTAAACTCCACTCTAGGGCATGAGCTATAGGTATTCAATCTATTACAACCTATTGATGGAATAAATAGTAGGGCATGTAGGTTGTTGACAAGGATTTTTGGATGGAGGTGTGATTCTTAATAAGGGTAGTGAATATCTATATGAGTTGGATGGGTGGATGTTTCATAATCTATAGTGGTAAGGTCTCAAAAAAACTCAAAATAGGAGGGGAGGGTAAGGTAGAAAAGAAATATTATGTGGTTTAAAGGAATTACTTCCTTAGTTTCTAAAAGGATAAGTGCTCTCAAAACTTATGACTATTGCTAGAAATAATTTCACACACAGTCAAACATGGATAAGAAGTCTAAGGAGATAAATATGTAAGAAATTCATACACCTTATACAAATATTTCTCCTTTTAGATTAGTTGTTGCATATCCTTAATCAAGAAATTATGGCTTGAGCTAGTGAAATATCTGAGGTAGTTATTACACACATAAAAAACAACTTCCGAGAAATCACTCATCCATAATTGGAATTATAAATCAATTTGAAATTGACTATCTTAACCAATATATTTACCAATATCTAAATAGTTGTTGCACATCTATAGATCAATACATCAATAAAAAATAATCAAGAATCTATAACTTTTGCACACTAAAGATTATTGAAATATATAACCAAATAAAGTAACAACTAATTACACTAAAATTAGAAATAAAATACACAACCACATTCATTGATGATAAAAATTGATGATGCTTCTGTATTCAAAAATTCTTTGATGAAAATCCAAGTTGGATTATAATTATATATATAGACTTGGGGAAGGGTTCACCTTATCCTCCAAGTTCATGCAAGGTCATTACATGTGATATTCATAACATGAGTTCTAACTGTGGTCTAAAACCATATAAAAGTCTACTTGCAGTTATCCATTTAAAATAACCTTTGAAAAATCTATGCAATAGTGCATGTGTATAAAGATAGAGGCAATTTTTTTAAAATTATAGCTCGAACTATATGCAAACTCTAAATCTATGCACCATTTTACAAAACTGTACATGCCTCCTTTATAGGTTGTGAGAATAACCTGTTAGATATTTTAAATTAGCCTTCTTCAAATGGAACTCAGACATGAATAAAATATAAGTATCATTGTATAATTCCTTTAGAACTAGTGACACTATTTAACTATGACTAATCTAACATGACTGTGATTTGCATGTTGCCTATGCCTCTTATTGAGTTTAGACCTTTGAAAAGTGCACTTGGGAATCACACCATTAGATCTATATGTATGATGGAATATGATTATGATATTTTAAAACTCTATAGACTACCTAGGATATTTTATAAAACACACTCCATCAATTAGTACCTTTACACCATGTGTCAAATTTTCATTTGTCTTGGGACCTTTAAAAAGTCATTATCAATCTCACACCATTGATATTGATGTACTAGGCTCCCATGCATCATTGAATCTCTAGGTACTAGGCTCTTACAATATTTACACTTGGCATTCTCATGAATCTTTTGAAAAATCCTTTATTTAAATGTTCCTTTGAGGGTGACACTTGTCAATGTCATGTTCACTTTAGATAACCCTTTGTTTTTATGTTTGATTTCACACCATCAATCTCTAGTATATGAGTTAATGTGCACTAAAAATCTGCACTTGAATTTTTTACTCTCCATGAGTTTTAAACTTGTCTTTTCTAGATTCACTCCTACAAAGCATAAATGAAAAATTGATTTAGCATATATACATAATAAATTTCTTGACTGTAGGGGTGATACTTAGAAATTCTACAGGGACTTTGGTTTATTGTCATTGGTAGTAGGGTACTATTTTTGGCCATTTTATGTAAGGTAATTTATTGTGGGCCTTTTTTATAGGTCATGTATATCATTGAGGAAATTATTTTGGACAAAATATATAAAGAAATTATCTTGAAGGGTATGTCTTATTTTGTCTGTCAAAATGTCTGAGACACAAAGTCCTAAGGGACTACATTTTCATTAGACAAAATTTTTGAGATAAAAATTATAAAAGAATTGGCTTGAAGTACAAAAGGCTTGGGATAAAAGTCTCAAAAGGTAGTTCTTGAAGGGAAAAGATCAAAGGGTAAAGCCTCTCAAATAAAATGTATGAAGGAATGGGTTGAAGGGTGAAATCTCACAAACAAAATACCCAAACGAATTGATTGAAGGACAAAGTCCCAAGATAAAAGTCCTAAAAGGTTGGTGCGAAGAGAAAAGGGGGCTGCATCAAAAGTCCCAAAGGGATAAGGGGTTAGGACAAAGTCTTGAAGGGTAGGTGGCTGTTTCAAAAAGGGATAAAAGGTCACTCAAAATGTCCAAAGGGTCATTTCAATAAATATGAAGGGTAGGTGAAAAAGGTTTGAAGGGTCTACTTTATGGAAAAAATACCCAAAGGATATACTTCATAAGGTAAAGTTTTGGTGAGGAAAGGGTCTAGGACAAAAGTCTTGAAGGTTAGGTTGCAAAAAGCCTGAAGGGTATGTGCCCTTGGGGTCATTATTTTGACAAAATAATGTTGGTAAGATTTTTGTGGGGAATTGTTTTGGGATTTTCATATCAGACAAAGTGACTGATGACAAAAATACCAAAGGGTAATTTTCATCAAGCAAAGGACCTAGGATAAAATTCTTGAAGGATATTTTAAAAAGGCCTAAGGGTAATTTCAAAAAGGTCAAAGGGTGAGTTCAAAGAGCTAAAGGAGATTTGTTTCAAATAAAATGTCCAAAGGAATCAGCTCAAAGTACAAAAAAGGCTTGGGATAAAAGTCTCAAAGAAAAAGGGAAAAGGGAAAAATATCTCAAATAAAATGTTCAAAGGGATGGTCTCAAAAAGGCTAAAGGGCATGATGTCTTAGATAAAATTGCCATAACAAAATTCTATAACAATAAGTATGAAACACAAAGGTTGAAGAAATTTTGATAATGGATAATGTAGAGTAAAAAATACTCTACGTTTCATTCTAATTTTTAGCAGTGCATGATCCAGATCATTGTCCCCACATAGTTTGGTTCAAGAGGTGAAGTTTTGAATCAGAGTGCGGGCTCTAATTTCCTTTTATTTCTTTTTTCTCTAATTGTTGAAGTCAATTGGAAGCTGCCAAGTGTCATTTTCTGAGGCACTTTTCATAATTTCAATAAAGTTGTGGAACGTGCCATGTGTCCCATAACAACTCAGTGGAATGTGACAAGTGTCAAAATCCACATTTCATATCAACACCCACGTTTCATCTATTTTTAGTGAAATTTTTCAAAAAGCTAAGTATCAGGATTAGGTAGAATGTGCCAAGTGGCAATCACAAAAGGTCTTAATTTTGCTTTTCTAAAAGTGACAGAAGACACCACGTACCCTAGCAGAAGAGAGAAAAAGTCACCACATGTCGAGATCTTAATTATCTTCATTTTGCTTCACCGATATAACAAAGACTATGGTGGGTCTCAAGTTTTGTTTTTGAAGCAAGTTGAAGCTGCCAGGTGTTGTTGTTCATGTAAATATGAAATGAGACCCAATTGTTTCTATGATATAAATAGAGTAAATTGGAGACCACCACGTGTCACCTTCTGTAAGTTTCTAAAAAGGTAACTAAAAGAAGTGGAGACCACCACGTAACCCCAAATAAGTAAAGAGGAGATTGTCATGTGTCTTTTCATGAAGCAGCGGAGAACCTTGTGCCCCTTTTAAAGTTTCTTGGGTAAGAAATGTTGTGAGTCTTATTTTATTTTAAGTTGTTGAAGTTTTGAGGAAGTGGATTGCAATAGGTGTCAAAGGTGGAATGCTCATAAGAAAAGACATAAAAGGAGTATAAGTTACGTAGAAAGTGCCACATGTCTTTGATAGTTGTTGTGGAACCCACCAAGTGTCGTTCTCTAGTGTCTCCTAAAGTAATAAGAAGGTTTTGAAGAAATTGGCTAAGTGTTACTTAGCATTTAAGAGAAGGGAGCATCCTACAATCTGTTTCAGCCAATGAAATGCCAGAAGACAAAGTATTTTAGAATCTATAAAATATCTTTTGTTAGGCACTTCCAGTTCAGTTAGATTTTAGTTGGGCTGTTAGATTGGGAACAAGCAAACAATCTGGAGTGAATCCAAGACTATAAATAAGGGTGTAGAGATCACTAGGAGGGGACGATCAGGAGATACCAGAGAAAAAATTTTGAAAGAATTTTTTGAGAGAATTATTGTTAAGAGTTTAGACTTTCTAGAGTTGTGACTAGGAATATCATTTGCCTTTGTTCTATCTCCTTAAGTTGGAAGGTTTATGTAACTGTGCATGTTTCTATGCCTCTTATGTGACTAGAGAATTAATGAGAAGATTGAATCTTGTGCCTTTGTTGATACTTTATGTGTTATTTCAAAAGTAGTGTAGGCTATGTTGTCAAGAGTTTAGACTTTCTAGAGCTGTGATTAGGAATGTCATTTGCCTTTGTCCCATTTTCTTGAGTTGAAAAGTTTATAAAACTGTGCATGTTTTTATGCCTATTATGTGACTGGAAAATTCAAATAAGAAGATTGAACCCTGTGCCTTTGGTGACATTTTCTATATCACTACAAGAGTAGTCTATGCTTTGAGCTTCTATTTTTATTATTTCCATCTTTTACATTGATCATGCATTTGTTTGCTCTTAAATATAAATGAATCTTACATATAGTCTCACTGTGCTCAGGATTAAGGTTGAATTACATTTAGGTACATCACCATAGTTAGATTTTCTTTCTTGCATTTGTGTTTCTGTTAAAATTCCTATCCCTTTTCCTAATATACACTTGATATAAAGAAGAGACCAACTTCTAAAAAAATTGGAGGTTGTTTCAAGTCACAAGTCCCACATCTTAAAGCTTCCCATTATTGGTGTTAGAACAAGCACAATTTTAAATCATCAACAATTTTTGGCACGCCTGGTGGGACCAATCTTGAAGTTTCTTTCAAGATCGTATGAATCAGAGAGCTACGAGGAGTCATAACTGTGGACCAGTAACCAGATCATAATCTACTATAAATCTAGGTATTCTTTTGCCACCTTTGGTAACTAGTCTAAGAAGAAGAGTCAACCAGTTTATACCAATACCAAGAGAAAATATGGGAGCCCCTATACCCCCAAGAAATTATGCAAGTTGGAACACTGGTATTCCATTAATTCTCCCAATACCACTAGCCACTTGGGACCCTATCTCAGTGAATGCCTTAAAATCTCTACCCAAATTTAGTGGGCAAGACTTTAAAACACTTGAGGAACATCTGTAGGATGTATCAGATGTTTGTGCTATACATGTTGTCACACAAAAAAATGTGGCCATAAAATTATTAGCAACTTATTTTAAAGGGAAGACTCTAGAATGGTATCACTCTTTGACCCCAAATACCATATCTACATGGGATCAGCTCAGAGATCTTTTCTTTGAAAGATTCGAAGAGAAGGGTGATAAGTCTTCTTTATTACAGTAATTAATTACTATTTAAAGGGCACCACAAGAAGCCATGACTAACTTCAATTCCAGATTTCAAAAGACTTGGGAAAGAATCCCTGCTACAGCTAGACCATTACTAGGTATGGCTATAGTATTTTATCTTAAGGCTTTAAATTCAAATATATCTATTATGATTTAGTCACTTGGAGGACACACTTTGCCTGAGGCTTATGACTATGCAGTCAGAGTTGAGAATAATTATATAGATGTTGGAAAGTTACCCCCAAGGCCTCCCATGTCCATGTTCCTAGAGATTTCCTTACCATTACCTCAAGAATCCCCTAAATCTATAACCCCACCTATGTCTATGTACACATATCCTCAACTACCTGCTAAAGAAATCATTCCCACTCAGTCATCTGAGCTTGATGATATCAAGAATATCTTGAGGACATTTTCTAATGAGTTGATTAATATAAAAAGACAGTAGAATACTTTCCCTAAACCCCAATACTAGGGCTATCAAGGAAATAGATTTTCATCTCAACCAAACCAATACCAGGGTCCTCCAAGACAAATTAACCATCAACCAACAAACCAATTAGTTGCAATTCCCACACCCTCACAGACTATTCCTCCCAATTCAAATAGGGGGATTGTTCCAGGGTAAAATAACTATGTGGATAACACTAATGCCTGGTGTTTCCCTTGCAATAATGCTCATACACCTAGAGATTGTCTTATGGGTAATCTACAACAAAAGGTTGCAGATCAAAGAAGAATGGATAGTCAATTTGCAAGTTCCAGTGACAATCAAGCCTACCAGTCTTCTGGTATGCAAAATTTAGTCCTAATGGCTTAGATGCAAGGTATGTCTTTGCAAGAAGAGGAAGAAATAGCCTTGGAATATGCTTTGTTCTCATGGGTTGAAGATGAAGAATCAATATTTTTAAATGAAGCTTCTGTTTCCAATAAACTAGTGGTGCAATTAGACTACTGTACTAGATCAAAGAGAAGAATGCTGGAATAGATTGAAGTTGTAAACAATGAAGCTATGGAGAATCCTTCATTCTAATGTCATCAACACACAATTGTTAGATAGGAAATGCTTCAGCCAGTGCAGAATCAAGAAATTTTTGAACAAGTTCAAGGAAAGACAAGATATCCTAATCTTCCAAGAATTCAAACTTTGGGATCAATGAATGTGGTTAATCAACTAAAGATGACCCCAGCACAAGTATCAATTTGGAACATACTAGCTATTCTTGAATAAAGGACACTGTTACAAGAAGCTCTTCAAAATCAAGTAATGCCTAAATGTACTGAAGAACCTGCTGATAATAGAAAACTCAAAGACATAGTTCATCTATAGACAATAACCTTACTAAAAAATGCATCAGAGGTAAGCAAATCTAAACCAAATTCCTTCTATTTAACTAAGAGAGGTGACTAGACTAAGCATAATCAAGAAAAAGAAAATAACCGATTGTTAGCTATGATGCATAGTGACCCATATGAAAATTATAACTCTATTGGTCTATGCACTTATGTTATTTTTGATGAGGACCATGAAATCTCAAATGTGTCAGGACCCCTTTCTCTAAAAGACCATAGTTGATTACCTTGTATAAGCAACTAAACACGGAATTTAACCAGAAGTAACAAGTAACAAGAAATTAGAAATAACACAGAATATGAGAGATAATACCCAATTGTATTAATACTCTTCCAGAAGGAAATACAAAAAAGAAGATGCCACAATCTTCTTCACACTCCTCTAGGGCTCCCACACCTCTAGGGCGTAAATAGTAAATCTCTTCAAGAGTTCTCTCTCTCAATTACGGTCACAACAAACAACTCAAACATAGAGTTGTTGTTCACCTCCAACCAGTCAATATCACTACTGCCAATACCACAAAGTATACACACATACTCCAAGTCTGAGTACACAATGCACTCCAAGTAGATCTCCCATGAACTTGCAACAACCTACAAATCAAACCGATCTTACTTACACATGTAGATCTCACATGATCTTGCTATACCGCAGATCAACCTGGCCTTGCATACCTATCGACCTAGATCATACACACATGAAGAACCCTTTTCCTTACCTCACCAAGTCCTTATGATTCTCCACACTAGCACCCCTGTGGATCTTCTACCAGATCTTGCTCTCCCATAGATCTACCTGATCATACACACTTGGCACTGTGGCACTATGAGGAGCTTACCTTGCTCTCTTCCCTCTGAAGGAGCTAACCTTGCTCTCTCTATCTAGCACACTTTACAATACAGCCCATGAGTCTATTACATAGATCCCATACAAACAATAATTAGACTTCTAATTACAATAATTAAAACCGTAGCTCCAAGACTAAAATTAGTCTTTACATGCAAACTGGTCATTCAACAAACTAACTATTCATGCAACAAATAGTTCTGGAATGCACAAGAGATTGATGTTGGTCCCTATCTATCTAGAGGTGACCGACGTTGGCTGACTCCTAACTGATGTCAGCTGCTTCCTGTCCACTTCTGACTGATGTCGGTCAGCCTAACTGACGTTGATGACTGTGACACTCAGCAACCTCCATGTTTGCATCCAAGTGAAGCTTTTAGCTCCATAACCTAACAAAATGTTTTAAGGAAATTAATGCCAACTACTAAAGGATCTAAAAAGGATTTAGAAATTTGGACATTAAATTTTGATGGGGCTAGAAGTAAAAATGGTGTTGGAGTAGGAATTTGTCTTACTACTCCAAATGGTGAAAAAAATTAAGAGCTATCCATTTTCAATTTGCTTGTACTAATAATGATGCTAAGTATGAATCTTTAGTACATGGGTTCCTATTAGCCAAGAAAAAGGGAATAAAGAATCTAATAGTAAAAGGAGATTTAGAATTAGTAATAAAGCAAATTAGAGAAAAGGCAATAGCAAAGAATGTCAAGATGAAATCCTATAAGCATAGAATTTGGAACTTAATAGAAGATTTTGAAGCTTTTAATATTGAAGTAGTTCCCAGGGTTCACAATTTTGAAGCTGATAGGATGGCACATATTGGTTCACAGTTTGATCCAACAACTGGCCTATTAGTTAATAATGAGTCAGTAAAGGTTAGAGTAAGGCCAACTATCTCAGATAATGATGAGAATTGGCAAGTGTTTGAGAATGATTTTCAAGTACTCTCATTCTTGCAAAAATCAGGGGAATTTATCAATCAATTGCAACTAAATATTGAAGAGGCATATAGGGATCAAATTATCTAATTAAAAAATAATAAGCTTCCCAAAATTTTAATCACTTTAGAGAGCCTTTTTGATCTAGAAGATGTAAGCCTGGAGAAGAAAAGTTTCCAAGAAAACAAAGCAGACTATTCTAAAATAGAGGTGAGTGAAGGGAAAAAATTAAAAGTTGGAAATTTTGCAACTCAAGAAGAAAAGGAAAGGTTAATTGAATTATGCAAAAAATATGATACAGTTATAGCCTAGAGCTATAAAGACCTTCATGGATATAATAGAGACATCATTCAACACACAATAGAACTGAATTAAGGATTTAAGCCTGTTAGACATAAATAGAGGCCAGTGAATCCAAGGATTAAGCCTCTAACGGTGGATGAGTTACAAAAACTTTTAGATTCTAAAATAATTTTTCCAATCAAACACTCAATCTGGGTATCAAATTTGGTACCAGTTAGAAAAAAGAATGGTGATATAAGACTTTGTGTAGATTTCAGAGATCTAAACAAAGTGTCTTTGAAGGATCACTATCCCTTGCCCTCTATGGAACAAATTTTACAAACTATGGCTGGATCAAAGAGATTCTCTTTGCTAGATGGTTTCTCTAGATACAATCAGATTTGGTTGGCTAAAGAAGATCAATACAAGACTATTTTTACCACCAAATGGGGAACATTTGCATATGCTAAGATGCCATTTGGCCTATCAAATGTTGGAGCCACTTTTTAGAGAGCTATGGATGTTACATTTGGGGAACTGTTAAATAAAATCATCCTGATTTATCTTGATGATCTTACTATTTTTTTAAAGAATGTTGCTAATCATTTTGATCATTTAGAAGCAATATTTAAAAAATGTCAAAATTTTGGAATATCCTTGAATCCTAAGAAATGTATCTTTTTTGTCCCTCAAGGCAAATTATTGGGACTTATAGTATCTAAAGAAGGAGTTTCCATAGACCCAGAAAGAGTGGCAGCTATAATGAACTTACTTCTTCCAGTAAATAAGAAAGCAATTCAGTCTTTCTTGGGAAAGATTAATTTCATCAGTCAGTTCATATCTGACTTTATAGACTTAGTAAGACCAGTGACACTTTTGCTAAAAAAAGACCTAATTTTCAAGTGGACTACAGAAGGAACGCAAGCCTTTGAAGAGGTCAAGAAATATATCTCAATAGCTCCAGACTTAGAAACCCTAACTTTTCTAAGCCTTTTTTAATGTACATATATGGGGGAGAGCTCAGTATTGATGTTGTCCTAACATAGAAGGATGATAAATAGGAGGGAGGGCATCCAATAGCCTTTTTCTCAAGGTCTCTTAGGGAATATGAAACCAGATATAACTTTGTGGAAAAACAAGCATATGTTATGGTAAAATCTCTCAAAAATTTTAGGTATATAGTATCAGGAAGTAAAATCCTGATACTTGTAGCTCATCCAAGTGTCAGAGAATATATCATGGAGGGTGAAATTACTAAAAAAAGCAAACTGGATAACTAAGATTCTTGAATATGACATAGAAGTAAAACCCGCTAAATTAGTCAGAGGTAGGGGTTTGTGCCAATATATGACTCAAAAGCTTGAAAAGATGATACCTAAAGAGACAAATTCAAGAACAGAAGAAGAAATTGTATTGAGAATACAAGAAATTGATCAGGAATCCTAGGTTATAATCAGGATTCATTTTATGAAAAATGGGATTTACCCAAGAGAACTCCCTCAAAATAAGAGAAGATACTATAGGATGCAGGGAGTTCATTTTGTTTTAATTAAATAGGTTCTTTTCAGAAGAAATTCTGATGGTAAATTGTTAAGATGTGTAGAAAAGGATGAGGCTAAGAAAATACTACATGAAATGGATCATGGAGTATTAGGTGGACATTTTTCTACAAAGACTACAGCTATAAAGGTAAGTGAAGCAGGTTATTTCTGGCCTACTTTATTTACATATTATTATCAGCTGGTTAAAAAATGTCAATCTTGTCAATATTATGTGGGGATGAGAAGGAATGCAGCAATGCCTCTTAGTCCTATAATTATGGATGAACCTTTTGCTCAATGGGGTCTTGACTTCATTAGAATGATAAATCTAGTATCTAGTATGGGTCACAAATGGATCTTAATAGCCACAGATTATTTCACCAGATGGACTGAGGCAGTACCACTCAAGGAAGCAACAGAAAATGTGATCCTAGATTTTTTAGGGAGTATCACTACTCATTTTGGGGCTCCTCACACCATAATTTTAGATAATGCTAAAGCATTTTTAGGGTCCAAAGTATCTAACTTTGCATTAAAGCATGGAATATATCTAAAAACTTCTTCTAATTATTACCCTTAGGGTAATGGTTTGGCAGAATTGACTAATAAGAACCTGATTAGACTCATCAAAAGAACAGGGGCTGATCATCACAAGGAGTGGCATAAAGTGCTTAATTTTTCACTATGAGATAATAGAATTACACCTAAACAAGTGATCAAAATTTCCCCATATGAATTGGTATATGGGAAACCTATTGTAATTCCCCTAAGCTTGGAGATTCCTACTCTCTAGCTGATCAAACAGATTGAAATTGAAGAAAATGGCCCCATGCAGGTCAGACTAGCAAAACTTCTAGAAGTTCAAGAAAAGAGGGATGCAGCACATGATTCATTGATAAAGCATCAAAAAATAATTAAAGACTATTTTGATAAAATGACTTCAAATCCCCATTTTGAAACAGGCTCAATTGTTTTGAAACGGGATGTAAGAGCTGCCAAACTAGGTCAACACACTAAGTTTGAACCATTATGGATTGGCCCTTATAAAATTCAGGCATGTAAATAGAAAAATTCATTTGAGCTAGAAATGATGGAAGGTGAACCTGAAGAGATTCCTGTAAATGGAATTTATTTAAAACATTTTAGTTAAAACTATGTTTTTTAGCAATTTTAGATCATGCAGGAGTTGTAGATTATTTTTCAGCAGGGTCAAAAGTCCTTGGGGTCACCAATAACTGTAGAGTAAAAAATACTCTACATTTCATTCTAATTTTTAGTAGCGCATGATCCAGATCACTGTCCCCACATAGTTTGGTTCAAGATGGTGAAGTTTTGAATCAGAGCGCGGGCTCTAATTTCCTTTTGTTTCTTTTTTCTCTAAGTGTTGAAGTTAAGCAAAAGTTGGCAAGTGTCATTTTTTGAGGAACTTTTCATAATTTCAATAAAGCCATGGAACATGCCATGCATCCCATAGCAACTCAGTAGAACTTGACAAGTGTCGGCATTCGTGTTTCATATCGGCACCTGCATTTCATCTCTTTTTAGTGAAAGTTTTCAAAAAGCTAAGTATCAGGATCAATTGGAAAGTTCCAAGTGGCAATCACAGAAGGTCTTAATTTTGATTTTCTAAAAGTGATGGAAGATGACACATACCTTAGAAAAAGAGAGTGGAAGCCACCATGTGTCGAGATCTGAATTATCTTCATTTTGCTTCATCGATATAGCAAAGACTATGGTGGGTCTCTGTAATATCCCTTCGAATATCAAAACAAAGCTCCAAATTGCTTATCTGAATTTCTGCAAAATATCTTCAAATAGATGAATAAATCACAGTATAATTTCTTATTTATTTTCTCATAAGCTTACAATAGAGATCCTTTGTCAAATATACAAAGAATATCGAAAGTTCGGCCTTTATTTCCTGTATATTCCACAAACTAGGCTGAATCTGGCACATCTCAGCCTACTGTGTAAAAACACAGTCGCCGACGTCGGTTATACTGTCGTCATCGGTCAACCTGTAGTGGTCCTCTTGCCGACGTCGGTGATAAGTCGACCGATGTCGGTCTCTGTAAGTCTCTGTTCGCCGATGTCGGTACCTGAACTTTCTGTAGATGCGTATGGACTTTCACAGATCTGTACAGAAGTTGTACGGCCACTGATATTGCTCAACCTATATGCTTGATCCTGATCTATAGGATTATGGGCTAATACAAAAGATCTATATCTGTATAATTCTGGAATCAAAACCCAAATAATGAAAATACCTATAAACCCTCGTGATAGCTTCTGTGTGAAGTTATCTCTCAAACTTGTAAGTACATGTGATAGCTTCTAGATGAAGTTATCTCCCAATTCGGCAATAGATCAGTTGATCTTTCACAACCTTTGAATCGCTCACACTGAAGAGTTGATGTTCTTCAATGCAGTTTGGCAATAGATCAGCTGATCTTTCACAGCCTCTGAATCGTGCACAATGAAGAGTTGACGTTCTCCACTGTAGATGGAATACTGGAACCCTTGGCTCAGTCTTCACAGAAGAATTTTTTAACAAGAATCAATATCAATAATCATGAATACAAAATCTCTCCCATGAGAGATTCTTATACACCTCCAAAGGTGTGCTTGCTAAAATTAGACTCCCTTAAATTAGAACTAGGGTCTTAAAATTAGACCAAGTCTTAATTTAGAATTTGCATCCTCAAATTAGACCAAATCATTAATAATTAATAATTAATTAATAATTAATTAATAATTCATTAATAATTAATAATTAATTAAAATTAGATCAAATAATTAATATTTGATTAAATCAATCAAATATTAATATCTCCCTTAATTCATGCCCGAAAGAGCCCGAACGAATTCCAACCCATCTCTATCAAGACCCTCTATCCATCCTATCAGCCTACAAGGGTCGCATAATAGGCTCATCATCTGCTCGAAAAGATGTCAATTAGAAGGGGACATGACAGTCTGCCCCTCCTAAAATTGCTTGCCCTCAAGCAATCTCAACTCTGGATGCTATAGAATATCTTCGCTTTCCCATGTTGCATCCTCAACTGGCAAATCTTTCCACTTTACCAAATATTCCCTGATAGTCCGTCGATGCAACTGTCTCTCTCTAGATTCCAAGATGGACTCAGGTACTAAGATCAATTTTCCCTCATCATCTAAGGGAGGTAAAACTGTAGAAGGTATCACACGATGTCCTAACGCCTTTTTGAGGCATGATACATGGAAGACATTGTGTACCTTGCTCTCTATAGGAAGCTCTAGCTCATAAGCCACCTCTCCAACACGCCTCAGGATCCTGAAAGGACCATAGTAACTTGGCTTGAGCTTCTCTGCCCCACTCTTCCTAAGAGTAGACTGTCGGTAAGGCTGCAGCATAAGATAGACCATGTCACCTACTTCAAAAGATCTTTTAGTCCTCCACTGATCTGCATACTGCTTCTGCTGATTCTGCGCCTTAGCCATATTCTCCTTGAGAGTCCTCATAGTATCTTGACTCTCCTGCAGTAAGTCTCTAGCACTCGGCACTCTACTGTCGCTCAGTAGCAAATCTAGAAAACTCGGTGCCTCATACCCGTATAATGCCATGAAAGGAGACATCTGAATGGTCATGTGGAAAGTCATGTTATAGAAATATTCGCACAAATGAATCCACTTGACCCAAGCTTTTTGCTGCCCTGCAATGTAGTTCCTGAGGTAGCCCTCCACCCATTTGTTTACTATCTCTGTCTGTCCATCAGTCTGCGGATGGTAGCTGGTATTAGGTGCAAGCTCAGTCCCACAGAGTTGAAACACCTCCTGCCAGAAGTGACTCAGGAACTGACTATCCCTGTCGCTCACTATGCTCCGAGGTAATCCATGCAGTCGAAATACCTCTTGGAAGAAAACCTCTGCCACCTGTGTAGCTGTATGTGTGGTAGTAATCAGAAAGAAGTGGGCATACTTCGTTAACCGATCCACAACGACATATATGCAATCTCATCCTTGGGCTTTAGGTAAGCCCGTAATGAAATCCATCGACAAACACTCCCACTTCCTGTCAGGAATTGGAAGTGGCCGCAACAATCTTGCTGGGTACGTGTTCTCCTACTTGTTCTGCTGGCAAATAGGGCACTCACGTACATACTAAAGAACATCTGCTTTGAGGCCTTTCCATGTAAATCTCTCCCTAACCTGTCTGTAAGTCTTAAAATATCCAGGATGTCCTGTAGTAGGTATATCATGAAAAGCTCGCATGATAATGTTCTTCATCAATGATCCTGGGATCAAATAAACCCTGTTCTTGTAAATGATCAAGTCATTCACAAGAGTATATTTGGTGTCAACCGTCGATCCCTCAACAATGCTAGACGCCCATGTATCCTTGGCATATTCTGCCACAATCATATGTCACCAATCCTCAGTAATGTGGACCATGGTACTCAAATACGGCCTGCGTGAAAGAGCATCGGCCATAACATTCTAGGTGCCCTTAATGAACGAGATGTCAAAATCATATGCTTGTATTTTACTCACCCACTTCTACTGATGATCATTGAGGTCTCGCTGCCCCAAGAAATGTCTCAAACTGTTGTCGTCCATTTTGATACAAAATTTGCTACCCACGAGATATTGCCTAAATTTTGCTAAGGCATGCATGATAGCGAGCATCTCCTTATCATATATGTTGTATAGTCTCTCTGGTCCCCTGAACTTGCGGCTCTCATATACTATGGGGTGCTTGTCTTGCATAAGTACCGCTCTGATGCCCTCGCCTAAAGCATCGCATTGAAGCTCGAATGGCTTCGAAAAATTAGGTAGTGCCAGCACTGGGCACGTAGTCATCAACCCCTTAAACCTTTCGAAACACTCTTATGCTTTAGGTGTCCAACAAAAAGCCCCCTTTTTAGTCAAATCTATCATAGGAGCTGCATGTCGTGAATAACCATTCACGAACCTCCGATAGAATCCACACAAACCTAGAAATCCCCTTAGCTGTGTTAGGTTTGCCAAAATAGGCCAATCGATGATAGCGCGGATCTTCTCAGGATCCATCCGCACTCCCCCTGCACTAATAATATGACCCAAGTATAACAATTCGGTCATCCCCAAATCACATTTGGACTCCTTGGCGTACAAGGATTCCCTCTCCAAGATGCTGAGTATAGTCTCCAGATGAGCCAAATGCTCCTGCCAAGTCCTACTGTATATCAGAATGTCATCAAAGAAGACAAGTACGAACCTCCTCAGCAGTGAATGGAAGACTCTATTCATGGTGGACTGAAATGTTGCTAGTGCATTAGTGAGCCCGAATGGCATCACTATAAACTCATAGTGTCCACAATGGCAACGAAAAGCTGTCTTCTCCACGTCATGCTCGCGAACCCTGATCTGATGATACCCTGACCTCAAGTCTATCTTTGTGAAGTAATGTGAACCATGAAGCTCATCAATAAGCTCGTCAATACGAGGAATAGGATACTTGTTCTTAATGGTTCTCTTATTTAGGGCTCTGTAGTCAATGCACATGCGTAGGGTGCCATCCTTATTCTTCACTAGAACAACTGAAGAAGCAAACAGTGATTTGCTAGGCCGAATATGACCCATAGCCAATAACTCCTTAATTGTTTTCTCGATCTCATCCTTCAACCGCTTAGGATGCCTATATGGAGTAATCATAATGGGCTTAACGCCCTCCTCAAGCTCAATAATGTGCTCAATGCCCCTGTCTGGAGGTCTCCCTGGTGGAATGTCACTAAAAACCTTATCATGCTTGACTCTTAACTACTGGATGTCAGGATGATACTCCGTCTCCTGCTGTCCCTCCTGAATTGGTGCCAATGTGCACTCGGCAGCCCACTCTACCATATCATGTCGCATGAGCCTCTACATCCGATGTAAAGAAATAGTCTTGATGTTGCCGTCCCGTATTGCTTTGAGAATGTGCGTCTTCCCATCTACATCAAAACGGATCTCCATATCCTTAAGACTAAGAGTGACTACCTCAAGGGAATGAAGCCACTTCATGCCCAAAACCAAGTCTATATCTCCCATGTTGACCACATAATAATCCGCCTTGAACTCATAGTTGTTCAAGCGTAATGGGAGCTCTCTGATCATCCGCTCACATCTGAGGGTGTAACCGTCAGCTACCTTAACTCTAATGCCCTCAAACTCTTCTGTGGTGAGTCCACGCTTCTCCACAAATCTAGTATTAATAAAATTATGTGTGGCACCCGTGTCAAGAAGGGTAATGACCCTCTGTCCTGCCAAAACTCCCCAGAGTCTAAATGATCCCTCGTGCTGGATGCTAGATAGACGTGCCTCCTAAATCTGGAGCTCTAACTCTGCTTCTACCTTAGGCTCTAAAGCCTCAGCGTCTGGCTCCTCGGAACAATCGTGATGTTCAGAATCTTCTGATTCCTCATCCTCATAATAGGCCCACATCACCCGATTTGCTTTGCCCTTAGGCCTCAACGGACAATCATGATTAGCATCATATGGACCTTTGCAATAGAAACAAAGTTTCTTCTTGCGTAGATCATTAAGAGCATCTCTATCCAACAATGGTGCTACTGGGTTGGCCTTTGAATTATTCTTAACCCCTGATTTATCTATGTTGAAACCTAGTTTGTCTCTGTTCTTGTTGAACCCCTTACTGTCCCTGGATGAAGAAGTACCTCTAGAGTTAGATCTACTTGATGGCACTGCCATCTCCATGCTATGTGCCTTCTTCATAGCCTCCTGTAAGGAAGGAGGATCAAAGCCTTTGATCCAACCTCTCAATGGTTTTGTTAGTCCCTCCATGAAGAGTACCACAAGTCGCCTTTTTGGTATGTCAGGAACCATAACTGATAACTTCTGGAAGTCACCAATATAAGACTCTAGACTGCCACTTTGATGTAACTATGCCAACTCTCAAAAATAGGACTCTGGATCCCTCCTATCAAAACGCTCTACTAGCCTGTCCACGAACTCCTGATAAGAGGTGATCTGATCATGATGGAGTGTCACCATCCCATGGTGCCACCAATCGTGAGCTACTCCCTCAAGATGTAGTGTTGCATATCTGATAGCATCTTCCTCGGCCATCAGATGCAATGTGAGAAAGGTGTCCAACTTACTGATCCAAGCCTGGGCTATGACCTTACCACTTTCGTCAAACATCACGAGTGTGAGCCTACTTGTAGCATGCTTAAGATCATTGTTCTGGTATTTAGGTCTTCTGTCCTGTCTAGCTAATCTATAGTGCTCTCTCCTCAGATTAATAAAATGATCAAGGGACGTCCTCTCTCGTACATGAGGAGGTAATAAGTTCCACTCCTCATCTGCAGCCATGTAAACATCTGTAAATGAGGGATCTCCTACTTCCTCCTCTGTTGGAACATCTGGTTCCTCTCGAATAAACGTAGGGCGTGTAGGTCTACCTGCTATCCTGGAATGGGTCTGCTATGGTCTCTGATTAATAGTAGCACTCCTATTATCTCCTTGTTCCCCATTCTGTCTATCAGTTGCATTCATTCCCCTTATCATAGTAGTAAGTGCTTGTAGTGTCTGATTCATCTGTTGTTGGCCTGACATCATAGCACGGTGGAATTCTCTGGTGTCCTGATCAGCATCATACCTGTGGCCCCTGGGTGGGCTACCCTCACGTCTATCACTCATGGTAATCTGTTGATGTTCTAACAGTTGGGTACCTTCAAGCAAAGCTCTACTGCGTGTATAATACCTGTGTGGTCGCAACTCTTTTGGCTACATAAAATTTCTAAACCCTCAGGATGGCAGGATTTAACTCTGATACCACTATAATATCCCTTCGAATATCAAAACAAAGCTCCAAATTGCTTATCTAAATTTCTAAAAAATATCTTCAAATAGATGAATAAATTAGAGTATAATTTCTTATTTATTTGCTCATAAGCTTACAATAGAGATCCTCTGTCAAATATACAAAGAATATCGAAAGTTTGGCCTTTATTTCCTGTATATTCCACAAACTGGGCTGAATCTGGCATGTCTCAGCCTGCTATGTAAAAACACAGTCGCCAACGTCAGTTATACTGCCGTCGTCGGTCGACCTGTAGTGGTCCCCTTACCGGCGTCGGTGATAAGTCGACCGATGTCGGTCTCTGTTCGCCGATGTCGGTACCTAAACTTTCTGTAGATGCATACGAACTTTCACAGATCTGTACGGAAGTCATACAGCTGCTGATATTGATCAACCTATATGCTTGATCCTGATCTATAGGATTATGGGCTAATACAAAAGATCTATATCTGTATAATTCTGGAATCAAAACCCAAATAATGAAAATACCTGTAAACCCTCGTGATAGCTTCTGTGTGAAGTTATCTCTCAAACTTGTAAGTACATGTGATAGCTTCTAGATGAAGTTATCTCCTAATTCGGCAATAGATCGGTTGATCTTTCACAACCTCTAAATCACTCACACTGAAGAGTTGACGTTCTTCAATGCAGTTTGGCAATAGATCAGCTGATCTTTCACAGCCTCTGAATCACACACAATGAAGAGTTGACGTTCTCCACTGCAGATGGAATATTGGAACCCTTGGCTCAGTCTTCACAGAAGAATTTCTTAACAAGAATCAATATCAATAATCATGAATACAAACTCTCTCCCATGAGAGATTCTTATACACCTCCAAAGGTGTGCTTGCTAAAATTAGACTCCCTTAAATTAGAACTAGGGTCTTAAAATTAGACCAAGTCTTAATTTAGAATTTGCATCCTCAAATTAGACCAAATCATTAATAATTAATAATTAATTAATAATTAATTAATAATTAATAATTAATTAAAATTAGATCAAATAATTAATATTTGATTAAATCAATCAAATATTAATATCTCCCTTAATTCATGCCCGAAAGAGCCCAAACGAATTCCAACCCATCTCTATCAAGACCCTCTATCCATCCTATCAGCCTACGAGGGTCGCATAATAGGCTCATCATCCGCTCGAAAAGATGTCAATTAGAAGGGGACATGACAGTCTCAAGTTTTGTTTCTGAAGCAAGCGAAAGCTGCCAAGTGTTGATGTCTGTGTAAATATGAAATGAGACCCAATTATTTCTATGATATAAATAGAGTAAAGTGGAGACCACCATGTGTCACCTTCTGCAGGTTTTTAAAAAGGTAGCTAAAAGAAGCAGAGACCACCATGTAACCCCAAATAAGTAAAGCAGAGATTTTTGTATGTCTTTTGATGAAGCAGTGGAGAATGCCACCTATCCCTATGCCCCTTTTAAAGTTACTCAAGTAAGAAATGTTGTGAGTCTTATTTTCTTTTAAGCTATTAAAGTTTTGAGGTAGTGAATTGTGACAAGTGTCAAAGGCGGAACACTCATAAGCAAAGACACAAAAGGAGTATAAGTTACGTAGAAATTGCCTCGTATCTTTGATATTTGTTGTGGAACCCACAAAGTGTCATCATCTAGTGTTTCCTAAAGTAATAAGAAGGTTTTCAAGAAATTAGCTAAGTGTTACTTAACATTTAAGAGAAGGGAGCGTCCTGTAATCTGTTTCAGCTAATGAACTTCCAGAAGACAAAGCATTTTAGAATCTATAAAATATCTTCTGTAAGGCACTTCTAGTTTGGTTAGATTTTAGTTGGTCCATTAGATTGGGAACAAGTAGACAATCCAGAGTGAATCCAAGACTATAAATAAGGGTGCAGATATCACCAGAATGGGATGATCAAGAGATACCAGAGAGAATTTTTTGAGAGAATTATTGTTAAGAGTTTAGACTTTCTAGAGTTGTGACTAGGAAAATCATTTGCCTTTGTTTTATCTCCTTAAGTTGGAAGGTTTATGTAACTATGTGTGTTTCTATGCCTCTTATGTGACTAGAGAATTAATGAGAAGATTGAATCATGTGCCTTTGTTGATACTTTCTGTGTTATTGTAAAAGTATTCTAGGTTGTGTTGTCAAGAGTTTAGACTTTCTAGAGCTGTGATTAGGAATGTCATTTGCCTTTGTCCCATTTTATTGAGTTGAAAAGTTTATATACCTATGCATGTTTTTGTGCCTCTTATGTGACTAGAAAATTCAAATAAGAAGATTGAACCCTGTGCCTTTGTTGACATTTTCTGTATCACTGCAAAAGTAGTCTATGCTGTGAGCTTCTGTTTCTATTGTTTCCATCTTTTACATTGATCATGCACTTGTTTTCTCTTAAATGTAAATGAATCTTACATATAGTCTCACTATGCTCAAGATTAAGGTCGAATTACATTTAGGTGCATCACCATAGTTAGATTTTCTTTCTTGCATTTGTGTTTCTGTTAAAATTCCTATCCTTTTTCCCAATATACACTTGATATAAAGAAGAGACCAGCTTCTAAAAAATCTGGAGGTTGTTTCAAGTTGCAAGTCCCACATCTTGAAACTTCCCATTGTTGGTGTTAGAACAAGCACAATTTTAAATCATCAATAGATAAATTACATAAGTCCCAAAGGGAAGAGCCCAAAGACATAAGCCAAATAGAAAAAAATTAGACTATGAAACACAATACCAATACCATTTTGATAAATTATGAAAAGGATAATAATCAATATTCTCTATATTTTGCATAAAAATATAGAAGAGGGGCTCAAAGCCAAGACCATAGTCTAAAAAAAGTGGGTCCCCATTTTCATAAAGAAAAAGGGGATGTTGGGTACAACTTGGAAGGTTAGAATTGCTTCAATAATGAGACACATGTCTTTGGAGGTCTATTTAAATTGTATCATAGCTACCCTTCTAGTTATAACTCATGAACACTTTTCTATGTTCTCCTACTACACCCCTCTCTCTCTTCACCATTATCTATATAACCAACTGCTTTTGGCTAAGTTTATAGAATCCACATCTAGTATGGTGAAGCCCTGCTAGTTTGAATACTAATTTTTATTTTAAAGAAATATTTTTAAGTTGGATTTGATTTCATAACTTTTTGTCTAAGTGTGGGAATTAGTGCATGGATTAATGATAAGTGATAACCATTTATCCTTTTGTTACCCTTACTCTTTCATGTTTTATGAAAGTAGTCTACACTCTAACAGGTCACATGAAGTGTTGTTAATATATTTATCTATCTCTAAGTATAAAAGAAAGTAGCAGTGTCTAAAATTAGACATTTTATTCATTCACCTTGAATAAGTGAATTTCATATCACCTTCATGTTTTAAATATTTATGTTAGAGTAATCTAGGATGTTGAGGATAGTCTTGTGAGTCATCTTTCATAGTGCAAATATATGGTAGTTTAGTGGATATCAACATGATGTATCACCTCTTTATATTGGGTTCCTTTTATGTTCCTTATATCCATTTTCACCTCAAAATAATCTAGTAGTATAGGTAATGATCCCAAATAAACATATATAGGGAACTAGCCTTTAATCTAGAGGTTTACCTCTACTATAGGCAACCCATAGGACTATAGGTCATCTAATGTTCCACTTAATTTTGAGAAGGCTTGAACTACCTTTCCAAGGGTGAAAATTTGAGAGACAATAGTTATACCATGATTAGTGATACTATTTTCTCAAACATGTATTATCAAGGTGAATGCTGGTCTTGACAAAATCATAGTTACATAAGTGTTCCTCACATAGCATTTGATAACTCCACTGAAGATAATAACTAGTTGTAGACCAAGTTTTCTTATTTTATTTTGTTCATGTTTCAAGGTCCTTACTAGGTTAGCTACTAGTAGAAGTAACCATCCCATAAATCCACTCCCTCATCCTAAACTTCCTATTAAAGTTCAATACCCTAAGCCTATATTGACATTTGAAGATCAAGAAAAATTTTGAAGTCAAGAAGAGAAAGAGAGTGAAGAAGAGTTTGAAGATAACATGGCTAGGCAACATGTTTTCCCAACCTTCAATACTTAAAATCAAATAAACCTCAATGCCTATGATGACATCCCTCCCAATACCACCAAGAGTGTTCCCACTTTCAATCGGGAAGGTAATATCAGCCCAATTGAGTATATTAGAGACATAACCAACTTATACAATTTCCATAATGTCACTAAAGTTAACATTGTAGTTAGATTATTTTCCATGTCTCTTATGGGAAAATCCCTTGATTACTATAGAACATTTTTGGGATGATGTATCACCACTTGGGATAAGATTGGAGAGTTTTTGACTCAAACATTTGAAGATAAAAGTGATCATACATCACTCATACTTATTGGTATTGTGTTTTCATAGGCTAAAATCTTTTATTCAATCAGGTTCCTTCTATCAGGTCTGTGTTTCTCAAGTTTATTCTAATTGGTCTTATGCTTTATCCAATTTATTTGCTAGAATGTTTGTTTTGGGATTTATTCTTTCTAGAACTTGTTCTTTTAGTACTTATGTAATTTGTCTTTTCAATTTTTATGTTTTAGTTTTTTAGTCCATTATCTAAATTCCTTTTTCCTTTTTGTTTCATACTTATTGTTGAGGGATTTTGGCCCATAGAATTATTTGTTCTAGGGACATTATTGTGGACAGTTTGTCCAAAACAATTCCCTCAATGGAATTGGGTTTGAAGGACTTTTGTTATAGATGAAATGTCTAAGACATCATTCCTTAGACATTTTTGAGATTTTGTCCTTTGAACATTCCTTTAAAAAATTTATCATGGCCATTTTTCCCTCTACACTTACCCCTTAAGACCATTCCTCTAGGCCTTTTTCCCTTCAACCAATTCTTTTGAATGTTTTATCTAAAACAAATCCTCTAACAGATTTCCTTTAGCCCTCTAGACTTACCCTTCAACCTTTACGAAGCACTTCCTTATGGAATTTTATCATGGAGGAAATACCCAATGAATTAGACCCTTTGGATTTTTTCCCTTCTAAAATGACCCTTCAACCTTTTTTAAAGTGCCCTTTAGCCTTTTAAAAATACTCTTAGAGACATTTATACTAGACCTTTTATCTGATAGATTTTTCTCTTTGGCTAATTATTTTGGACATTTTATCCTATACATCCTGACCCTTTAGACATTTTGTCATTGAACATTTTTTTAATGCAAAAATCCTAAAATAATTCCCCAAAGCAATCTTTCCAATACAATTTTTCCAAAACAATGACCCCAAGGTAATATACCCTTCAAGTTTTTTGAAACATACCATTTAGGATTTATGTAACATACCCTTTAGGATTTATGTAACATACCCTTCATTATTTATGTAACCTACCCTTGAAGACTTTGTCCTACCCACTTTTCCCTTTACACCTACCCATTGGGACTTTTGTCCTTGGCCTTTTTCCCTTTGGCCAATTCCTTTGGACACTTTATCTAAGACATCATGCCCTTCGGCATTTTTGAGACCATCCCTTCAAATATTCCTTCGAACATTTTATTTGATGAAAGTGACCCTTTAGAATAATTGCTTCAAACATTTTGTCTGAGAGAATAGGGTCTTCAAGAGAATTTTTGTAGACATTTTATCCAAAAGAATTCCCTCAATGGAATTCTTACAGACTTTGTGTCTTGGATATTTTTTCTAAAAAAATTAGGTTCCTCTACATAGAAATCCCACAACATTTCCACCACAACAAATGACAAAAACAATAGACCACAGTCCCCATGAAATTACCAAATGTTAACTCTATAGTCAAGCACTTTCTTATATATATGATTTCACTTTTGCATTTATTCTTATAGGATTGAATCTAGAAATGACAAGTCTCAACCTCATATGAAGATAAAAGGTTAAGCACCAAAATCTATAATATGCATTAAATCACATATAAGAGATTGATAGTGCAAAATCAAGCATGGTAACAAAGGGATTTCTAGAATGAGCATGGTGGTGATAAGTTTCACCTTTGTGAGAATGTTTAAATAAAGGATTCTTTCAAAAGCTCTAGAAAAGTGCCAAGTGGAAACATTGTGAGATCCTAATACCCAAAGATCTGATGATGTGAGATCGAAAGAGACTTTTCAAAGGAACAAGGATGTGACAAGTGTCAAGGTCACAAGAGTCATGAGTCAAAGTAATAAAATATATGAACTATGTTATCTTGAGCATAGATGATCAATAGTGTGATGTTAATATAGAAAATTCAAAGGTCCATAACTACTGAAAGACTTCCACTTAGCATAAAAACATTTGAGCTATGACTATAAAATGTATAGAGGCCCCGTAGGGATACCAAATGGCATGCTCATGTTCCATCATATAGCAGATTAATGGTGTGAATCAATAGTGGACTTTTTAAGGATCTAAACTCAATCAAGAATATAAACATGCATGTGAATATGAAAATGAGGATCCAACAACCAAATAAGATAAGGTTTTAGTTACAATAGATGGCATGTAATGCACAATTATTTATAGCTAACAATAACATCATTATTTATAAAACATTTGTAAAGTGATACTTATGGTGGACATATATCTGATTTCCATTTGGAAGTGACTAATTTGAATTATCTAATAGGTTGTTCTCAAAACCTATAAAAGAGGAATGTATAGTTTTGTAAAATGGTGCATATATTTTTAGTTTGCATATAGTTTGAGCTATAATTATAAAAAAATGCCTCTATATTTATACACATGTACATATTACATATATTTGGTAAAGGTTATTTTAAATTTATAAATAAAAATAGACTCTTATATGGTTTTATACCATAGTTAGAACTCATGTTCTAACCATCACATGTAATAACCTTTCATGAATTGGGAAGATGAGGTGACCCCTTACCCAAGTCTATATAAACAAGTGTAATCCAACTTGAATTTTTGTTAGAAATTTTTTAAATATAGGAGAAACATCATTTTTTATCATTAGTGAATGTGTTTATGTACTTTATTTCTAATTTACATGTAATTAGTTGTTACTTTATTTGGTTGTATATTTCAATAATATCTAGAGTGAAAAAGCTATGAATGGATTCTTGATTATTTTTTATTTATGTATTGATCTGTAGATGTGCAACAGTTATTGAAAGATTGGTAAATATATTGGTTAAGATAGTCAATTTAAATTTGATTCATAATTTTTATTGTGCATGAGTGCTTTTTTGGATGTAATTTTCTATGTGTGAAACAACTACCTTAGATACTTCACTAGTTCAAGCCATAATCCCCTATTTAAGGGTGTGCAATAGCTACCCTAAAAAGAACAACCATTGTCTAAGGACTATGAATTTCTTACATATTTATCTCCTTAGACTTCTTATCCATTTTTAACTATGTGTGTGTAATTACTTCTAGAAAAAAACATAGGTTCTAAGAGCACCTATCCTTTTAGAAACTAGCTAGGGCAGCAATTCCTAAAAACCATAGAATCTTTCTTTTCTACCTTACCCTTCCCTCCTTTTCTTGAGTTTATTTTGAGACCTACCCACTCTAGATTAGAAACTAAACACCCATCCAACTCACATAGAGATTCACTACCCTTATTAGGAACCACACCTCTATCCAAAAACCTTTTCAATAACCTACATTCCCTACCCATTATTCCATCAACAAGTTATAATAGACTGCATACCTGCAACTTGTGCCCTAGAGTGGAGTTTACCTCTATTGAGATTTTAAAATGTTAGAGGCTACCTTGTTAAGGTTTGATGTTTATAAAACCTACATAAATAGTTAATTGGTGGTAGAAGGAAGGCCTAGATGTTTAATCATCATTAAAACAAGAGAGCCCCCCTTATGAAAATCCCCAAAAACAAAAAAAAAAACATAAAACTTAGAAAAAAAAATTGAGAATGGATTAGCTCAAAAAATCACCCATAGATATCCTAAGTATTCAAGATGATCTCCTTGAATTCCCATTCCCAAACCTTCTTAAGTTCCATAATAATCACCCAAGAGATGTTAAAGGGCATATCACTACCTACACATATGTTATGCATGTTATGGATATAAAATTTTAGGATGTAATCTATAGGTTGTTCCCATTCATGTTTGGAGAAAAAATTCATGATTGGTTAGGAGAGTTGGCACCTATTTTTACTACTATTTTGAGTGATCTTGAGGAAATTTTTTTGATTCAATATGGTCTAAATATTGATGTTCATGATTAAAAAAATAATTTAACATATTCTATTAGGTTCTTTACAGTAGGTATGTTGGATATGAATTGTATATAAGTTGTCCAAAGAGAAAGATTGTTATTATGCTCAAACAGGAATATAGTGGAAGGGTTTCCTTTTAATCTAGGCACTATGCCCAAAGAGGAAGAAGAGATCCCAGATGAAGAGCATATTATAGTCATCAATAAAGAGATTATAATGTTATAGGAGAAATTAAGATACCAATAGCAAGAAGAGGAATCTATCAATCAAGGAGAAGTGGATCATGTTGATTCCATCCTTGCATTTGATAAGATAATTGAAAAAAGAAATCATGATAGTGAGGAAAGTGTCAATTTAGAAGAACATTGTCAACCCTTGTATCAACTCTATAAGATAAAATATGCTTAGGTAGAGGATCAGTTACTTTTCCTAGTAAAAGAAGATATTATCTCTAAATATGGTGTGGATAACTCTTGTGACTATTGGTTTGCATTAAAATATCTATTAGAACACTCATTTGATGATTATATTCCTGACTTGTTATCCTCTTATCATGAAAACTTCAATATTAAGTGTTGATGCCTTAAAATTGTGCTTGATTTTAATCAACAACAATGGGAAGTTTCAAGCTATGGGATGATGTGGCTTGAAACAACCTCTAGATTTTAAAGAAGCTGGTCTCTTCTTTTATATTGGGTGTTAGGGGGAAAGGGATAGGAGATTAAACAAAAATGCAAATGCAGGAACTGAAACCTAACTATGGCAATGCACCTGAGTGTAATCCTAATCATAACCTAAGCATAGTGAGACTATTATATGATACTATTACATTTAAGAGTAGACAAGTGCATGATCAATATAAAAGATTGAAATAATAGAAATAGAGGCTCACAACAAGGAAGTCTTTTTCTGAGATATAGGAATTGTCAACAAAGGCATAGTGTTCAATCTTCTTAATAAAATATTCCAATCACATTAGAGGCACAAAAGTCATGCACAGTTATGTAGAACTTTAGACTCCAGAAAATGGGACAGAAGCAAATAACATTTCCAATCACAACACTAGAAAATCTATAGCATAGACTACTTTGCAAATGACACAGATAACATCAACAAGGGCATAGTGTTCAATTTTCTTATTGAATCTTCCAATCATAGAAAAGATGTAGAAATACACACAATCATATAAACCTTTCAACTCAGGAAAATGTAACAAAAACAAATGATATTATTGGTTAAAAACTTTGAAAGTCTAAAACTATGAGAATTCCCACCCACTTTTTTTTGATTTTACAATCTTGATTATATAGCTTTGGATGTCTCCTTCAATCACTTTCTCTCCCATGCAATTCCACTCTATCCTTCACTCGCATGGGACAAAATAGACGGTGCATTCAATGTCTTGGATGCATCATGGTCTTATCGTCTATTTGGCTGCTCAACTATTTACTCTGCCTGTTAGGGGACAAATGGACAGTGTCTTCAATGCTTGTAAGCCCCAAAAATATACCCGGTGCACTATTCTATCTACCTAGAATAACTCTCACTGAATTTCCCCCCATTTTTGCTATAATAGGTAGACAGGCACTTTGAAACAAAAGAGGACACTTAGTCAATTTATTAATTTTTCCTCTTATTGTCTAGAAGGCACCAGAGGATGACACTTGGCCACTTCCCCTTTCCCTATATTCTGCTTAGGAACACTCCACCTTTGACCCCTATCACAGCCTGCTTCCTTGATACTTTTCAGCTTTATCAAACAAAACTTATGTGTTCCTTGCTTGTGCAAGTTTTAGGAAAGGATGGATGCACATGGCAGTCTTCACTTGTTGACACTCGACACTTCCTCGGTCTTTTGAAATAACATCCGAGAACCCACCACAATATTTATTTGGAAATTAGGCTCAAATATGGTCTCTTGGAAATTGACATGTGGCGATCTCCACTGCTCATGGGAAGATATGTGGCATCTTCTACTTCTCTATCTGGGGAATGTGGCATCTTCCATTGCCTTCTTCAAAAAGGTCATTCAAGGTCTTCACAACTGCCACCTGGTGCTTCCCACTCTCTATGTTGCTTGGTCCATTGAAAGTCTTTATCAAATGGTAGAATGAAACATGGGTGCCTCTATGAGACTTAGACCCTGACATGTGGTGCATTCCACTTAGTTTTTATTAGGTATGTGGCACATTCTACAGCATTTCCAAAAGTTATAAAAGGGTGTTCGGAGGATGCCAATTGTCCATCTTTGTCTCCCAAAAATCAACACATGGTGACTTCTGCTTGAATTTGATACTTGGGCAAAATGAGATGAAGGAAACAAGAAAGGGAAAAAGACTCATGCTCGAAGGGAGACACTTGGTAGCTTCCACTACACTTCGATACTTAGGCAAAATGAACTTGCCCTCTACTTCAAAATTATACCATGACATCCAAGGATACGTAAGAACCAAAATTGTAGCACTTGAATCAAAAAATAAAATAAATATGACATAGAGTAGGAAATTACTCTACAGTTATTGGCGATCTCTAAGACTTTTGAGCCTACTCAAAAAGAACCTGACTCCCACTCGATCAAAATTTACAACTTTAAAAGAGTTGTTTGGTAGATAGACCACTCATGGTCAAATAATCCTTACTTCCTCTGTAGTTCCACAAAGGCCAAATCAAGGTTGATAATATCCTTGTGTGAAAAGGTTTGCAAGATTTGGACCATGGCTTTCAGCTTGGATTCTAGCTAGAAAATAGGAGTCAAAATAGTTTTGACCTCTGGGGCTGAGGAATCATCCCACAAGCTCTAGAAAACTATCTAATCCCTTTGTTTAGCCAACAGCAATGGTTGAAGTTGATCAGCCATCAGGACCATCTTTGCATTAAAAAATGTGGAAGGTAGGCCTAGTTACACCAAATCTTCAATGTGGTGTCTCATCTCATTGATGCCTTCTTTCACGACATCGAGACATCTTTTACAACTGTTGGTTGTGGCATTGTGACTGAGCTCCTCATTGACCCATTTTGTGGCAGCCATTCTATCTGGAATTCTTGTGGCTACTAGTGTTACATCCCTTGTGTCATAGAGCTTTCCCAACAAGGAATGGGAGTCTGTGACTCTTCTGGGGATCATGGCTAGAGTGTTTTATACTAAATTTTCCACCCTTTTGCATAGTTATTGTGCATTGAGTAAGAAGGTGAAAAATGGCCTGAGCTAGAGAATCTCTGAAGAGATTCTTGCCCATGCTAACTCATAGAGCACCTTCACCAGTTGCACTACTCTGATACCTCTTGGCCTATTGGTCAGTTCAATTTCTAGTTGTGATCTCCTCTATTGCTCAGCTTGGAGCTGGGCTTGAAAAGCCATAGCCTTGTTCTATTCTTCTAGCAGCCCTTGCTGTGATTGTGTAACCTACAGTTGGAGTCCTTCAACTCTTCCCTACAATGTTGCATTTTCCTATCTTAGATTTGTTACTACATCCTTCACAAGTGCAAGCTCTATCTTTAATGAATCATTTTGGGCTTGAATTGCCTATTGATTCTGGAGGGAAACAATATCTTGCAATTGTTTCTGTAGACTAGCTATCTCATTGTCTTTCCTATTTATTTGTTTGGCCAAACTATTATAGTTTTCCTTCTCCTAGGCTAAATCAGCCTCCATCTTATACAATCTTCTTGATTTCTTCAAGTAATCTTTTGTGACTATAGAAGTGGATTCAATCAGTAGCTCGACTCTGTCTTGAGGCTTGAATAGGGACATGTCAATGGCCACTACATTTATGGTGTAGTCTTCTGGCTGCATTTGTTCACTCATCCTGGCAATGTTGGGCAACAAATGGATCACTATCAGTTGCTGTTAGATGTAGTCAAATTATGACCTCAAATGTGGAACAACTGACATTTTATTATCCTTAATCCTCTTCTTCTCCAATTGAGCTTCTCTTACCTTACTAGTGGCATCAGCCTGCATCTGGAAGGTGAAAGGGGATGTAATATGTCCCCCTGCAAAGGAAAATCCTTGTGGAAGGCCGTATTGGAGAGCCATTAGCTGGCTAGGGGTGAGTTATAGGGATGTCTTTTTGGGAATGAAAGGGGAGAAATAGGGTAATGTTAAGGCTTAAGGCATCAAAGATGGGGTGATTTTCAAAATGGGAATGGCAACAGTGGCAGGAGGTGTCATTTGGCTGGGTGGAGGTACCACATCGTTAGGGTGAGGAATGGATTGAGAGGGAGGAGGGGGATTAATTCCTACCTGAGGAGAAGTTATAGTGCTCTGCACTGGGTGTTTTGAAGGCTCTTCTTCTTCTTTTGGGTCTAATTGTAATTGCACCCTTCTTCTCTTCCTGGGTGTTTCTACCTCTGGCTACATTTGTTTCCCTTCCACCTTTGTCGTTACCAATGGCACATGTGGAGAACTGAGGACTTCAATTACTCTCAATGATGTGGAGGCTTGTGGTGGTGAAGACACCACACTTCTTTATTACTCTGTGGTAGTTGTAGCTTGCTCTAAAGTCTGCAGTTGTTGGCTCGATCCTGCTCTAGCTGATTGCCCCACCCCAAGTGTCATTATTTGGCTTGTTTTTTGGGCTAGACACAGGGGATGGATGCCATTCATCCCAGAGTTCTTCCCACCTTTCATTTGAGTCTATGCCTCTAAAGGCATGGGTGGTCTGGGAAATTTATTGCCTATATTTCCAATAGGCCTCAATTTTTTCTACATCCCATCCTTTGTTCCTCAACGTCCTTCTCAAACTAGAGGTCATCCTGACTTTGGGATCATAATCCCTTTGTTTATCATAGAAGGTCTCCCATGACCTATTTTATGGGGGTGGCAAATCTGTTAGCTCAACATAGAGACTAGGGGCATCTTCAGTAGGATTATTCCAATTCTCCCAAAAAGGACAGCCTTCATGCACAATCCTAGCTCCAATTCTATTTATCTTCACTACAGAGGCTATGTAATTAGTTGGGTCATAAACCCACTTGTCCTCGACCATCAAGAAACCCAAGAAGGTTAGTTTCCTCAGCAGCATGGTCTCAGCTTATTGCATGGTCTCAGTTGCCTACCATCCATAGGAGATTGTACAATCTCCTCTTCTTCTTCCCTGAGCCATATCCATTATCTACCACCAACACCTACCTAGTGATTTCCAAGAATGCTAACTGAAGAGTCAAAAAATTTGGTAGAAACATTGGCTTCCCACAAAATCCATGGACCCTTAAGGTTGTGTGATGGAATCCAAAATAGAAATCACATGGGATGGGACAACTAACTAGGAGGTTCATAACACTTGGGAATAACCTATTTATAACAAGCTCAAGGATGAGGCAATGAAGAATAGGGGTGACAAATAATTCCCAAAAATCATATGTGTCACTTGTTCTTAACAAAACATGTGTCCATGCAGACATAGGGATAGTCTTTTGGGGGTCAAAAGTTGGGTCGTATAGGTTCAGACTCATGAATTGGGAGAAGAGGTCAGGGTTCTGGTGCAAAATGAGATGGAACAAAAAGGAGGAATACCTAAATATCCCCTTCAACTTGAATTGGGTCAACTACTCAACCATCGAGAAGGCAATGTGCTTAGAGAAATCAAGACGGTACTCTTGTGTCTTTTGAATTGTTTTTAGACTGAAGAGAATGGTCATTTGTTCAGTGTAAACCGCCATGTCGTCCTTCATGCTAAAGATGAGAGCCATCATTGATAGTCCATATTGGTTGGTGAGTGTGAACTGAGTCCTTGATGCTGGGAGCATGGGTACCGTTATGTCACCATCAACTATTTGTAATTCAGATCTCAAAAACCTAGTCTGATTGTTGACATTTGCCCACGTCCTTTACATCCTTTCAATGGTGGGGAAGGTGGTGGAACCATCGTATTATATGGAAATCATATCCCTGATGGCTGGTAGAGTGATCTACATCATGAATGGGCCTTGCTAAATGGTGTAAGACTATGGATGGAACAAGTCCATGCACAATTCAATTATATTTGGGCATGGTGCATAGCTGGGACAATGAATTGAGCCAGTTGTGAGGTCCATATTCTCATCTTGAATGTCTCATATTGCCTTGCCTAGGCTATTTGTAGACACCTTTGGTGTGCCCCTTGTCTGAGGTTCTTGCCACTGGATCTTTGTAGAATAGGGTCCATGATTCCATCTGCATAGTCCCTTACTTTGGATGGGTCACTGGTATGACTGACTCCCAAGGCTTTTGTTCTTGGGTAGCTTCTTAGTGGTTGTACAAGAACTGTTGCATATGATTTACTTGCCAGTAATTTATTGAGATATCTAGGTGCCCCTATTCCTTGTTGTGATGCTGATGTTCTCGCCATCTCTAAATCTCTTATATAATAACCTGGTATGAACCTTTCACAAGATAAAAAAATGCTTGCTACAAAAAATTTCACTAGGTGCCACAATCACAATGAGCAAGATATTTTTGCAAGAATGCTTGAGAGTTTGTAAACTTTAAAATTTGCTAAGAGATATTTATGGGCCTATCAAGTCCCAAATAACATTAAATTAAGGCGATCGTTAGCAAATCCTACTCAATCCTTGGGAAACAGTGAGGCAGACACATTATGTGATGCAAGGTACCTTGGAGATTTCAAAAGATTTGGGAAAGCATTTATTGTGGCAAAATTTAAATAATTTAAAGCTTCTAAGATGCTGAATCTGTGTTTAAAATTCTTATTTTAAAAGAAAAGTAGGAAAGGAAAAAAAACAAAGCAATGCGAGAATGGAAACTACCTAACTACATTAATTACAAATCCTTATTTTCCTCTAGGATTAAAAATGAACTTTCCAACGTCATCTTTATGACAAGCCAACTTGTGTTGCCATACTAGTGATTGCAATAGGTATACCTTTGATGGGATGTCCTCTGCACTGGCCACACAAATTTGCCTACACTCGAACTAGTCTGAGCAAAATGTGTATTAGACACCTATGAACTCTTCTTGTCCTTGAATGCCCATCAAATACTAGTTCTTCATGTTTTCAGGTGTCATCAAGAAATCATTGGCTATTGGTTCTTTACTCTGTGCCTTTTGATATCCATTATCTTTCAGCTCATCTTCTTTAGATTCTAGCTTTATTGCATCAGTATGCTCTTTGATGATTTCATCCTCTTGAAAGGATGAATCTGAAAACTAACATTCCTTCTGCATACTCAGCTATGTCTTGATGTTGTCTTCTCCATACTTGGCCAATCCATAGCATTCTTGTAGGAAAGTGTCATCTGTCTCAATGACTTGGTCAAGGGAGTATCCATGTTCCTCTATATCTTCTTACAAAGTAAGCAAAAAGTCAGAAATGATTTCCTCCTCATTTGAAGTGAAGGAAAATGCTTGCGGCTTATCCTCTTGCTCATCAAAAGGGGAATCTACGGTGATTTCCTCCTTATCCGTACTTATGGAATCCTCTTGACCAGCCATGAATTGAGCATATTCTTCTGGATACTCAATTGCCTCTTTCAAAATATATTATTCTTCAAAAGGGGATGAAGAAGAAGGCTGTGATGGAAAACAAGAAGCTTCTTGAGTAAGGGAGGAAGGGACTTGAGGAGAAAGTGAGAGTTTGGGGTCCTCTTGACTTGTTGCTATCATAGACTCTACATTATTGGGGAAATGATCTTGACAAGTATCACCTTATTCATGAACAGGGGTGGCATATATTTGATATGGGATTTGTGGTGGTGGATATGAAGTTTGGTAGACTTGGTAAGGCTAGTTCTCATGAACGCTTAGACTTTCTTCTAGAAATGCAATCAATCCACACACATCCAGCATTTCATATGTAAGTTCTTACCAATTTGCCCTTTCAATGGGATCCCACTCACTTTTGATCAGGTCTATTGCTTCCCTCACTTGGTAGATGAAATGACAAGGAATTTCTTGGCCATATTCCCTTTTATTGTCAAGCTCTAACACATATTTTTTAAATCCCAGCAATGCTTTCTTGAAGGTGAAAATGAGATTAGACTAGGCATAAAACTGGTATAACTCATGGCCATGTGCATTCTCATTACTTGGAGATGTTTCAAGAGGAAATTGATCTTGCTTAAATATATAAGGAGAATAGGACTCATAGCTATGAGTAATAGAGTTATACATACCAAAAGGGATTTCTTGATGATACTGCTTGATCGGCTGATGACTCAGAGTCATTTTTGGTGTTGATGAAAACCACCAAAGGCTAATAGGCTGAAGAATACACCAAAATTTCTTCAACTCCTTGAAAGATCTATCCCACTAGGTGTGCCAAAAACTATTGATGACAAAAATTGCGCTTGATTTTAATCAACAACAATGGGAGGTTTAAAGCTAGGGATGATGTGGCTTGAAACAACCTCCAAATTTTAGAGAAGCTAGTCTCTTCTTTTGTATTGGGTGTTGAGGGAAAAGGGATAGGAGATTAAACAAAAACACAAATGCAGGAACTAAAACCTAAGTATGGCAATGCGCCTGAGTGTAATCCTAATCCTAACCTGAGCACAGTGAGACTATTATATGATACTATTACATTTAAGAGTAGACAAGTGCATGATCAATGTAAAAGATTGAAATAACAGAAATAGAAGCTCACAATAAGGAAGTCTTTTGCTAAGATACAGGAATTGTCAACAAAGGCATAGTGTTCAATCTTCTTAATAGAATCTTCCAATCACATTAGAGGCATAGAAGTCACACACAGTTATGTAGAACTTCAGACTCTAGAAAACATGATAGAAGCAAATAACATTTCCAATCACAACACTAGAAAATCTACAGCATAGACTACTTTGTAAATGACACATATAACATCAACAAGGGCATAGTGTTCAATTTTATTATTGAATATTCCAGTCATACAAAAGATGCAGAAACACACACAGTCATATAAACCTTTCAACTCAAGAAAATGTAACAAATACAAATGATATTATTGGTCAAAAACTCTGAAAGTCAAACTATGAGAATTCCCCCCCACTTTTTTTTATTTTACAATCCTGCTTATATAGCTTCAGATGTCTCCTTTGATCACTTTCTCTCTCGTGCAATTCCACTCCATCTTTCACTCATAAGGGACAAAACAAATGGTGCATTAAATTCCTTGGATGCATCTTCATCTTATCAGGAACTGCCCTGACTATGGCATGGTAATCCATGTCTAGTACATCTCTTCACACCAAAAATTCTTTGTTCCATCATCTGTTTAAAAGCTCAACTGTCTACTCTACCTTTGCTATTAGGGGACAAATGGATAGTGTCTTCAATGCTTGTAAGCCCCAAAAATCTACCCAATGCACTGTTTTATCTACCCAGAGTAACTCTCACCAAATTTCCCCCCATTTTTGTTGTAACAGGTAGACGAGCACTTTGAAACGGAAGAGGACACTTAGTCAATTTATGAATTTTCCCTCCTATTTTCTAGAAGACACCAGAGGATGACACTTTGCTACTTCCACTTTCCCTATATTTTGCTCAGGAACACTTTGCCTTCGATACATATCACAGCCTGCTTCCTTGATAATTTATAGCTTTATCAGACAAAACTTATGTGTTCCTTACTTGGGCAACTTTTAAGCAAGGATGGATGCACATGGTAGTCTTCACTTGTTGACACTCGGTGCTTCCTCGATCCTTTGAAATAATATCTGAGAACCCACCATAATCTTTATTTGGCAATTAGGCTCAAAGATGGTCTCTCAAAAATTGACACATGGTGATCTCTGCTACTCTTGGGAAGATACATGACATCTTCTACTTCTCTATTTTGGGAATGTGGCATCTTCTACTACCTTCTTCAAAAAGGTCATTTAGGGTCTTCGCAACTGCCACCTGGTACTTTCCACTCTCTATGTTGCTTGGTTTGTTGAAAGTCTTTGTCAAAAGGTAGAATGAAACATGGGTGCCTCTATGAGACTTGGACACTGACATGTGGTGCATTCTACTTAGCCATTATTAGGTATGTGGCACATTCCACGACCTTCCCAAAAGTTACAAAAGGGTGTTTGAAGGATGCCAGCTATCCATCTTTGTCTCTCAGAAATCGACACGTGGTGACTTTTGCTTGAATTTGATACTTGGGAAAAATGAGATGAAGGAAACAAGAAAGGGGAAAAGACTCATGCTCGAAGGGTGACACTTGGTAGCTTTCGCTACACGTTGATACTTAGGCAAAATAAACTGACCCTCTGCTTCAAAATTATGCTGCGACGTCCAAGGATACATAGGAACCAAAATTGTAGCACTCAAATCAAAAAATAAAATAAATACGACATAGAGTAGGAAATTACTCTATAGTTATTGGTGACCTCTAGAACTTTTGAGCCTACTCAAAAAGAACCCGATTCCCACTTGATCAAAATTTCAAAATTTATAGCTTTAAAAGAGCTGTTTGGTAGATAGACCACTCATGGTTAGATAATCCTTGCTTGCTCTACAGTTCCATGAAGGCCAGATCAAGGTTGATAATATCCTTGTGTGAAAAGGTTTGCAAGATTTGGACCATGGTTTTTAGCTTGGATTCTAGCCATAAAATAGGAATCAGAATAGTTTCGACCTCTAGGGCTGAGGAATCATCCTACAAGCTTTGGAAAACTACTTGATCCCTTTGTTTAGCCAACAGCAATGGTTGAAGTTGATCAGCCATCAGGACCATCTTTGTGTCTAGAAATGGGGAAGGCAGGCCTAGTTGCACCAAATCTTCAATGTGGTGTCTCATCTCACCGATGCCTTCTTTCACAACATCAATACATCTTCTACAACTATTGGCCACAGTATTGTGACTAAGCTCCTCATTGACCCATTTTGTGGTGGCCATTCTATCCAAGATTCCTACAGCTACCAATGTTGCATCCCTTATGTCATAGAGCTTCTCCAACAATGAATGGGAGTCTTTGACTCTTCTAGGGATTGTGGCTAGAGTGTTTTGTATTGAATTTTCCACCCTTTTGCATAGTTGTTGTGCATTGAGTAGTAAGGTGAAAAATGGCCTAAGCTAGAGAATCTCTGAAGAGATTCTCACCCATGCTGACTCGTAGAGCTCCTTCACCAATTATAATACTCCAATACCTCTTGGCCTATTGGTTAGCTTAATTTCTAGTTGTGTTGTCCTTTTTTGCTTAGCCTAGAGCTGGGCTGGAAAAGCCACAGCCTTGTTCTATTCTTCCAATAGCCTTTGTTGTGATTGGGTAACCTATAATTGGAGTCCTTCGACTCTTCCTTGCAATGTTGTATTTTCTCATCTTAGAGTTATTGCTGCATCCTTCACAAGTGCAGGCTCTATCTTCAATGAATCATTTTGGGCTTGAATTTCCCATTGATTCTAGAGGGAAACAGTATCTTGCAACTATTTCTGTAGACTAGCTATCTCGTTGTCTTTCCTATTTATTTGTTTGGCCAAACTATTATAGTTTGCCTTCTCCTAGGCCAAATCAGCCTCCATCTTCTGTAGTCTCCTTTATTTCTTCAAGTAATCTTTTATGACCATAGAAGTGGATTTAATTAAAAGCTCGACTCTATCTTGAGGCTTCCATAGGGACATGTCAATGGCCACTACATTTATGGTGTAGTCTTCTAACTGCATTTATTCGCTCAGCCTGGCAACGTTGGGTGACAAATGGGTCACCATCAGTTTCTATTAGATGGAGTCAAATTATGACCTCAAATGTGGAATAGTTGGTGTTTGATTCTCCTTAATCCTCTTCTTCTCCAATCGGGCATCTCTTGCCTTCCTAGCAGCATCAGCCTACATCTAGAAGGTGGAAGGGGATGCAATATGTCCCCCTGTGAAGGGAAATCCTTGTGGTAGGCTATATTAGAGAGCCATTGGCTGGCTAGGGGTGAGTTATAGGGGCATATTTCTTAGAATGGAGGGGGAGAAATAGGGTAATGTTAAGTCTTAGGGTATCAAGGATGGGGTGATTTGCAAAATGGGAATGGCAGTAGTGGCGGGAGGTGTCATTTGGCTAGGTGGAGGCACCACACTGGCAAGGTGAGGAATGGATTAAGAAGGAGGAGGGGGAGTAATTCCTACCTAAGGAGAAGTTTTAGTGCTCTGCACTGGGTGTTGTGAAGGCTCTTCTTCCTCTTCTAGGTCTAATTGGAATTGCACCCTTCTTCTCTTCCTAGGTGTTTCTGCCTCTGGCTACATTTGTTTCCCTTCCACCTCTACTATTATCAGTGGTGCATGTGGAGAACTAGGGACTTTAATTACTCCCAATGATGTGTAGGCTTGTGGTGGTGAAGACACCACACTTCTTTGTTGCTATGTGGCAGCTGCAGCTTGCTCTGAAGTCTATGGTTGTTGGCTCGGTCCTGCTCCAGCTGCTTGCCTTGCCCCAAGCATCATTATTTGGCTTGTTTCTAGGCTAGACATAGGGGATGGATGCCATTCATCCTAGAGTTCTTCCCACCTTTCATTTGAGTCTACACCTCCGAAGGCATGGGTGGTCTGTGAAATTTCTTACATATATTTCCAATAGGCCTCAATTTTTTCTACATCCCATCCTTTGTTCCTCATCATCCTTCTCAAACTAGAGTTCATCTTGACTTTGGGATCATAATCCCTCTGTTTATCATAGAAGGTCTCCCATGGCCTATTCTATGGTGGTGGCAAATTTGTTAGCTCAACATAGAGACTAGGGGCATCTTCAGTAGGATTCTTCCTATTCTCCCAAAAAGGGTAGCTTTCATGCGTAAACCTAGCTCCAATTCTATTTTTCCTCACTACAGAGGCTATGTAATTAGCTGGGTCATAAACCCACTTGTCCTCGACCAACAGGAAACCCAAGAAGGTCAGTTTCCTTAGCAGCATGGTCTCAGCTTCTTTGACTTCTAAGCTCATGCTACCTGCCATCCATGAGAGATTATACAATCTCCTCTTCTTATTCCCTGAGCCATATTCATTATCTACCACTGACACCTACCTAGAAATTTCCAAGAATGCTAATCAAAGAGTCAAAACTTTTGGTAGCAACACTGGCTCCCCACAAAATCCATGGACCCTTAAGGTTGTGTGATGGGCTCCAAAATAGAAATCACATGGGATGGGACAACTAACCAAGATGTTCGTAACACTTGGGAATAGCCTATTTATAATAGGCTTAGGGCTGAGGCAATGAAGAATAGGGGTGATGAATAGTTCCCAAAAATCATACGTGTCATTTTTTCCTGATAAAACATGTGTCCATGCAGACACAGGGATGGTCTTCTAGGGGTTAAAGGTTGGGTCGTATAGCTTTAGACTCATGAATTCAGAGAAGAGGTTGGGGTTCTGGTGTAATATGAGTTGGAACAAAAAGGAGGAATACCTGAATATCCCCTTTGACCTAAATTAGGTTAGCTACTCGACCATCGAGAAGGTGATGTTCTAAGAGAAATCAAGATGGTACTCCTGTGTCTTGTCAATTATTTTTATCTTGAAGAGAATGGCCATCTGCTCAGTATATACCATCATGTCATCCTTCATGCTAAAAATGAGAGCCATCATCGACAGTGCATCTTGGCTTTGAGTCCTTGATGCTAGGAGTGTGGGTACTATTGCATCGCCATTATCTATTTACAACTCAGACCTCAAAAAATTTGTTTGATTATTGACGTTTGCCCGCGTCCTTTGCATCCTATCAATGGTGGGGAAGGTGGCAGAACCATCATATGATAGGGCAAGTATATCCCTAATGGTTGGTGGGGTGATCTATAGCATGAATGGGCCTTGTTGAATGGTGTAAGACTATGGATGGAGTAAGTCTGCACACAATTCAATTATATTTGAGCATGGGTACATAGCTGGGACAATGAATTGAGCCAATTGTGAGGTCCATCTTCTCATCTCGAATGTCTCATATTGCCTTGCTGAGGCTCTTTGTAGACACCTTTGGTGTGCCCCTTCTCTAAGGTTCTTTCCACTAGCTTTTTATAGAATTAGGTCCATGATTCCATCTGCAAAGTCCCTTACTTTGGATGGGTCACTGGTTTGACTGACTCCCAAGGCTTTTGTTATTAGGTAGCTTCTTGGTGGTTGTGCAGGAGCTGCCACGTATGATTTACTTGTTAGTAATTTGTCGAGATATTTAGGTGCCCCTGTTCCTTGCTATGATGTTGATGTTCCCACCATCTCTAAATCTCTTATATAATCACCTGGTATGAACCTTTTGCAAGATAAAAACACACTTGCTGCAACAAATTTCACTAGGTGCCACAATCACAATGAGAAAGATATTTTTGCAAGAATGCTTGAGAGTTTGTAAACTTTAAAATTTGCTAAGGGATATTTATGGGCCTATCAAGTCCCAAATAGCATTAAATTAATGTGATTGTTAGCAAATCCTACTCAATCCTCAGGAAATAGCGAGGTAGACACATTATGTGATGCAAGGTACCTTCAAGATTTTGAAAGATTTGGGGAAGCATTTATTATGGCAAAATTTAAATAATTTAAAACTTTTAAGATGTCAACTTTGCATTTAAAACACTTATTTTAAAATAAAAGTGGGAAAGCAAAAAATAAAACAAAGCAATGCAGGAATGGAAACTACCTAACTACATTAATTACAAATCCTTATTTTCCTTTGGGATCAAAAATGAACTTTCCAACATCCTCTTTATGACAAGCCAACTTGTGTTGACATACCCGTGATTACACAAGGTATACCTTTGATGGAATGTCCTCTGCACTGGCCACACAAATTTGCCTGCACTCGAATGAGTCTAAGCAAAACGTGTATTCGACACCTATGAATTCTTCTTGTCCTTGAATGCCTATCAAATACTGGTTCTTCATGTTATTGGGTGTCATTAATAAATCATTGGCTATTGGTTCTTCACTCTGTGCCTTTTGATATCCATTATATTTTAGCTCATCTTCTTCAGATTCTAGATTTATTCCATTAATATGCTCTTTTATGATTTCATCCTCTTGAAAGGATGAATCTAAAAACTGGCATTCCTTCTACATACTCAACTGAGTCTTGATGTTATCTTCTCCATACTTGGCTAATCCATAGCCTTCTTACAGGATAGTGTCATTTGTCTCAATGACTTGTTCAAGGGAGTATCCATGTTCCTCTATATCTTCTTACAAAGTAAGCAAAAAGTCAGAAATGATTTCCTCCTCATTTGAAGTGAAGGAAAATGCTTGCAGCTTATCCTCTTGCTCATCAAAAGGGGAATCTACGGTGATTTCCTCCTTATCTGTACTTATGGAATCCTCTTGACCAGCCATGAATTGAGCATATTCTTCTGGATACTCAATTGCCTCTTTCAAAATATATTATTCTTCAAAAGGGGATGAAGAAGAAGGCTGTGATGGAAAACAAGAAGCTTCTTGAGTAAGGGAGGAAGGGACTTGAGGGGAAAGTGAGAGTTTGGGGTCCTCTTGACTTGCTGCTATCATAGACTTTGCATTATTAGGGAAATGATCTTGACAAGTCTGACCTTTTTCATGAACAAGGGGAGCATATGTTTGATATGGGATTTGTGGTGGTGGATATGAAGTTTGGTAGACTTGGTAAGGCTGGTTTTCATGAACGCTTAGCCTTTCTTCTATAAATGCAATCAATCCACACACATCCAACATTTCATATGTAAGTTCTTACCAATTTGCCCTTTCAATGGGATCCCACTCACTTTTGATCAGGTCTATTGCTTCCCTCACTTCATAGATGACATGACAAGGAATTTCTTGGCCATATTCCCTTTTACTTTCAAGCTCTAACACATATATTTTAAATCCCAGCAATGCTTTCTTGAAGGTGAAAATAAGATTAAACTGGGCATAAAACTGGTATAGCTCATGGCCATGTGCATCCTCATTACTTGGAGATGTTTCAGGAGGAACTTGATCTTGATTAAATATATAAGGAGAATAGGACTCATAGCTATGAGTAACAGAGTTATACATACCAAAAGGGATTTCTTGATGATACTGCTTGATCGACTGATGACTCAGAGTCATTGTTGGTGTGGATGAAAACCTCTAAAGGCTAATTAGCTGAAGAATACACCAAAATTTCTTCAACTCCTTGAAAGATCTATCCCACTCGGCGTGCCAAAAACTGTTGATGATGAAAATTGTGCTTGATTTTAATCAACAAAAATGGGAAGTTTCAAGCTATGGGATGATGCGGCTTGAAACAACCTCCAAATTTTAGGGAAGTTGGTCTCTTCTTTTGTATTGGGTGTTGGGGGAAAAGGGATAAGAGATTAAAAAAATGCAAATGTAGGAACTAAAACTTAACTATGGCGATGCGCCTGAGTGTAATCCTAATCCTAACCTGAGAATAGTGAGACTATTATATGATACTATTACATTTAAGAGCAGACAAGTGCATGATCAATGTAAAAGATTGAAATAACAAAAACAGAGGCTCGTAATAGG
Source organism: Torreya grandis (assembly GCA_037957365.1). Classification (NCBI taxonomy): domain Eukaryota; kingdom Viridiplantae; phylum Streptophyta; class Pinopsida; order Cupressales; family Taxaceae; genus Torreya; species Torreya grandis. The sequence continues at coordinate 1,257,805 of JARHVA010003188.1, forward strand.
GAAGTCTTTTGCCGAGATACAGTAATTGTCAACAAAGGCATAGTGTTCAATCTTCTTAATAGAATCTTCCAATCACATTAAAGGCAAAAAAGTCATGCATAGTTATGAAGAACTTCAAACTCTAGAAAATGGGACAGAAGCAAATAACATTTCCAATCACAACACTAGAAAATCTACAGCATAGACTACTTTGCAAATGATACAGATAAAATCAACAAGGGCATAGTGCTCAATTTTATTATTGAATTTTCTAGTCATACAAAAGATTCAAAAACACACACAGTCATATAAACATTTCAACTCAAGAAAATGTAACAAAAGCAAATGATATTATTGGTCAAAAACTCTAAAAGTCTAAAGCTATGAGAATTCCCCCCCCACTTTTTTTTGAATTTACAATCCTACTTATATAGCTTCAGATGTCTCTTTCGATCACTTTCTCTCCCACACAATTCCACTCCATCCTTCACTCATAAGGGACAAAATAGATGGTGCATTTAATGCCTTGGATGCATCCTGGTCTTATCAAGAACTGCCCTAACTACGGCATGGAAATCTATGTCTAGTACCTCTCTTCACACTAGAAATTCTTCGTTCCATCATCTGTTTGGCCACTCAACTGTCTACTTTGCCTCTGTTATTAGGGGATAAATAGACGGTGTCTTCAATGCTTGTAAGCCCCAAAAATCTACCCAGTGCATTGTTCTATCTACCTGGAGTAATTATCACCGAATTTCCCCCCATTTTTACTATAACAGGTAGATGGGCACTTTGATATGGAAGAGGACACTTAGTCAATTTATGAATTTTCCCTCCTATTGTCTAGAAGGCACTAGAGGATGACACTTGGGCACTTCCACTTTCCCTATATTATACTCAGGAACACTCCACCTTTGACACCTGTCACATCCTACTTCCTCAATACTTTGTAGCTTTATCAAATAAAACTTATGCATTCCTTATTTGGGCAACTTTTAGGAAAAGATGGATGCACATGGCAGTCTTCACTTGTTGACACTTAGCGCTTCCTTGGTCCTTTGAAATAACATCCAGGAACCCACCATAATCTTTATTTGGTAATTAGGCTCAAATAAGGTCTCTCATAAATTGACACATGGTGATCTCCACTGCACCTGGGAAGATACGTGGCATCTTCTACTTCTCTATCTAGGGAATGTGGCATCTTCCACTACCTTCTTCAAAAAGGTCATTCAGGGTCTTCGTAACTGCCACCTGGCACTTTCCGCTCTCTTCGCTGGTTGGTCTATTGAAAGTCTTTGTCAAAAGATAGAATGAAACATGGGTGCCTCTATGAGACTCAGACACTGACATGTGGTATGTTCTGCTTAGCCATTATTAGGTACGTGGCACATTTTGCAGCCTTCCCAAAAGTTACAAAAGGGTGTTCAGAGGATGCCAGCTATCCATCTTTGTCTCCCAAAAATTGACACGTGGTGACTTCCACTTGAATTTGATACTTGGGCAAAATGAGACAAAGGAAACAAGAAGGGGAAAAAGACTCATGCTTGAAGGGTGACACTTGGCAGCTTCTGCTGCACTTCGATACTTAGGCAAAATGAACTAGCCCTCTACTTCAAAATTATGTTGCGAGGTCCAAGGATACGTAGGAACCAAAATTTCAGCACTCGAATCAAAAAATAAAATAAATACGATGTAGAGTAGGAAATTACTCTACATTAAGATTATATATTATGTTATGCCTAAGGTAGGTATGTATTTTTATCATGAGATAAATTAAAAAGGTATTTTGGCTTTCCTCAATAATTTTGATTCTATTTTTGAGTTCCCTTTCAATGGAATTAATTCACATATATGCTCATGCCTTGATTTGATAGATGTTATTATATTGTGGATCCTATTTATAAATTACAATGTATTTTGAAATAGTGTACATTTTAAATGTACTATACACTTTTTGTGTATTCTAGATATTGCCCATGCAGTGGGAGCAGTAAGTAGGTACATGAGTGATCTAGGTAGAGAACACTGGAAGGCAGTGAAGTGGATCCTTTAGTATTTAAGAGGGATCCTAGGGGAAATTTTAAGATATGGTGGATTAGACACTACTTTGCATGGTTATGTATGTTCAGACATGGATGGATATTTAGAGAGTAGGAGGACTACAATAGGATATGTATTTATTGTAGGTGACATAGCAGTGAGCTCAATTTCACAACTATAGAAACCTATGGATTTATCAGCCACTAAGGCTGAGTATGTTGCTACCAAAAAAGCAAGAAAATAAATGATTTGGTTACAATAATTACTTGAAGATTTGGGTCATAATCAAGAGGAAGGGAATCTATATAGTGATATTTAAAGTGTTATACATCTATCAAAGAACTCTGCTTTCCACTCTAGGATGAAGCATATATAGTTAAGGTACCACTTCATTAGGATAGCTTTGGAGGAAGAGAAGTTGAATCTATAAAAAAATCATACTATTCATAATCCTATAGACATGATAACCAAGGTGGTCACAAGGGAGAAAATGAAGCTATTTTTAGTTTTGGTTGGCCTTCACAGTTGATAGTGAAGGGTTGAGAACCTTGCTCAGAGGAAATTAGTATTCAATTGGGATATTATTGTGTTATGGAGTGTATTTATAAATTATAATGTATTTTAAAATATTTTATATTTTAAATATACTGTACACTCTATATGTATTCTCACTTGGTTTCAAGGGTTTGGGGGCAGTAGCCTCTGAAGACTTTTCTAGACCCCTTTTAATGGGAAACTATTTTGGGTTGATTTTGCCCATGGTTTTGGTACCCATTGTTTTGTAATACTAATTTGTTGATGTATTACATATAGATAAAATATTTCATAGGTAATACATCATGATAACTAGGGTTTGAGAATAAAAAATAGAGTGTGTGAATTTAGGTGTGAATTTAGGAGGGTTTGTTGAGCATAGCTCCAAAAAAAAAATTGTGTATTGTAATTGTAAAGATAGATATGAGAGTGATTGTACTTTGATGGCTTATAATAAAATTTGAGAAAGTGTTTCTTGGTGGATTTAACCCACATTGGGTGAACCACATTAAATCTGGTCTTCTTATTGTACATGTTTATTTATGTTCTTTATGCATCTCTATTTATATCTATTATTATGATTATGTGAAATTGTTCTACATTAATTTTTGTTTTTATTCCTAATAGATGTTGAATTCAATTTAGTGCCTAAATCTAATGTACAAGACACTTTAGTTGATTATATGATTGACTAGGAATCCCAATGTGTGTGGACATCAACATCATTTGACATTGGATTAAATATCTTTGGTTACACATATGATGCTCTTGAAGTTACATATCTTCTAGAGCATAACTATTTAAAATAATTAGATTAGTCAAATTAAAATAATTAGGGTTTCAATTCAAAAGAACATTAGTAGAAAGATCAATAATAGGTAGTGTATGGGATGATCCCTCTAGGATTAGTAATTGATGAATCTCTCACTCTTGAAATCAAAAATAGTGAGCTCCAGGTAAGCAGAGTTTTTATTCATGATTTGAAAATTCAAGAGTTGATTCATTCAAATAGTGAAGGTCACACTCAAATGATTTTTTAAATGAAGTTTTTAAAGAAAATTTTTTTCATGATTATATTTATGATTCTAACTCTATCTTTGTGGATCTTTCTCATGATGAGTTCACAGAGAATGATGACTTTCAATACTGCAGGTTAGATCTAATATCCTTTTTAGGAGACACTTTGCATGAGTTATTTGATTATTGTATCTAGGATGTCCCAACGAGTAACTCTAATTTTTTGTTCTATAATATGAGGGAAAGGCTCAAAATTCTAATAAATGAATACAAATATGTCCCTACCTATCTCAGAACTTTAATGGGGAAAACCTTATTATTACCAAAGAGTGAAAGTCATACCAAACAAAGTTTCCAAATCCAACCACTATCTTGTTTGGGTTTTCTTTATAGTAAGAGTAGTTTAGGTTTCTTATATTCTATCATTTCCTTTTATATATTAGTTTCCTACTTTCTAGATTAATCTTTCCTGCTTTTAATATTTTTCTTTTTTAGTTTAGTTTCTTACTTTCCTAGATTAAATTTCCCACCTTTTAGAATAGTTGTTTTTTGCTTTCTTTGACGATTGAAATTGTGTTTCCTCTAACTATAACCAAGTTAAAATCCAAACCAACTGATCTTATGACTTTTATAAAGAGGGAACATTAAAATCTTGACACTTTGGGACTAGTTTACAGATTAGGTGTATTTCTATATTTTTTAGTCTTAAAGATAAAGGTATGTAATCATGAACGTATCTGGATACTATCACAATTGAATAATTTTACTAGGAATGTGGAAATTTCCCTCAGAGTAATTCATGCAAATTTATAAAGTTTTTTATTTTATTGGGTCAAATGCACTTATCACATTAAATACCTATTGGAAGTGATAATTTTGGGTTTAGGTGTATCTAGCAAGGATGTTTTAGTAATGATTTATCTTACAATTATACCATCTCACTGGTGTTCCAACTCTTCTCTTTTCCATTTAATAACAAAAGAAGAGAAAAAAAATAAAAAACCAATGAGTTTAAAAGATCAAAAGAAAATCAAAAGGATCACATGATGAAATAAGGTCAATGTATGATGCATCATGATTAATAGATAATAATGGAAAGAGAAGAGAAGGATCTTAAGTTATCTATGTTGGGGACATGGATTCCTAGTTAGAAGCATCAAAATTCCAGAGCTTCCCTTGTTTTTGAGATTTAAGAGATACTGGAATGAAACCTATAGCTTCACCAAGCATTTGAAAAACTCATCATAGCAAGGGTTAAATAAACTACACATTTTGACACATATAGGTACAAGAAATTAGAAGGCAAGTATGTTGTATGAATGAACTTAGGAGTCTCTTTTAGGTTTATTATTTAAGTATCCTTCTATGACACACTTCATGATTGATTTGAGATTTAAAACTAGAGTTTTGGATTCTTGAATATTCAAGAGTATTCCACTAGTGAGTCACCATTTTTGTAACCCAATGTCCCCTCTTTATCTATATAAATAGGGACCCACTTTTTTCAAACTTTGGTCTTGACTTTCAACCCCTCTACTATGTGTTTATACAAATTTTGGGGAAAATACTAATTGGTATTGTGTTTTCATAGGCTAAACTCTTTTATTCTATCGAGTATGTGCTTATCAAGCTTATGCTAATCACTCTTATGTTTATCTAGTCTCTTTACTAGAGTTTTTGTTTGGGGACATATTATTTTTAGAACTTGTTATTTTTGGACTTGTGAAATTTGTATTTTTGAGGTTTATGTTTTAGGTTTTGTATCTATTATCTAAATTCCTTCAGCCTTTATGTTTTAGACTTATTCTGTAGGCTTTTGGCCCATGAACTTATCTTCGTTAGGGACATTATTGTGGATAGTTTGTCCAAAATAATTCACCTAATGAAATTAGGTCTATGGGACTTTTTTCATGGCTAAAATGTTTAAGACATCATTCTTTTAGCCTTTTTGATATTTTATCCTTTGAATATTTTGTCATGATTTTTTTCCCCTTTGTACTTAACCCTCAAGACCATTATTCCAGTTATTTTGACCTTTGACCAATTCCTTTGGATATTTTGTTTGAAATAAATACTCTAACAAATTTCATTTATCCCTTCAACCTTTATAAAGTATATCCTTTAGGACTTTTGTCATGTATGATATACCCTACGAAGTAAACCCTTTGGATTTTTACCCTTTAAATATGACCCTTCAGCCTTAACCCACCTACCCTTTAGCCTTTTTGAAAGTTCCCTTTGGCCTTTTAAAAATACCATTTGGGACTTTTGTCCCAGACCTTTACCCTTTGGCCAATTCCTTCAAAAAAAAAAATTTGAGATATTTTTCACTTTGAATAATTCCTTTAGACATTTTTTTTGAGACAGCATGACCCTTCAAATCTTTCATCATCAGATATTTTGTCTGATGCAAAAAGCCTAAAATAATTCCCCAAAGCAATCTTGCCAAAATAATAACCACAAGGGCACATACCATTCTAGATTTGTGCAAAATACCCTTTGGGATTTGTGTAACCTACCCTTTGAGACTTTATCATGCCCCTTTTGCCCTTCACACCTACCCATTGGGACTTTTATCCCTAGCATTTTTCCCTTCAGGCAACTCCTTCAAATATTTTGTCTGACACATCATACCCTTCAACCTTTTTGAGACCATCACTTAGAACATTCCTTTAGACATTTTTTTGACAAAAGTGACCCTTAAAAATAATTGCTTTAGATATTTTATCTAAGAGAATTGGGTTTCCGAGAGAATTGTTATGAATATTTTGTCTAAAAAATTCCCCCAACATAATTCCTATGGACTTTGTGTCTCAGACATTTTGTTCAATGAAATTAGGTTCCCCACATAAAAATCCTATAAAATTTCCCCCATAACAAATGATTGAAACAATAGACCACAATCCCTATGGAATTACCAAGTATCACCCCTATAGTCAAGCATTTTATTTTATATATATATATATATATATATATATATATACATATTCTAAGTCACTTTTGAAATTATTCTTATAGGAGAAAATATAGAAATGAAAAGTGTTAGTCTCATGGGAAGAAAAAAAGTCAAACACCAAAATATATGGTACATGTTAACTTGCATACCAAAGATCAACAATCTGAAATCAAGCACAGAAACAAAGGGCTTTCCAGAGCGAGTGTGTTGGTGACAAGTGTCACCCTCATAGGAATGTTTAAATAAAGGCTTTTTTCAAAATCTCTATGAGAGTGATAAGTGGAAACATCATGGAAACCCATTACTTAGAGATCTGATGGTGTGAGACCAGGAGAGCCTTTTCAAAGGAATGAGGACATGACAAGTGTCAAGCTTGTAGGAGTTAATGAGTCAAAGAACTAAGATATATGAATTGTGTTAGCTTGAGCATAGAGGATCGATAATGTGAGGTCAATATAAAAAATTCAAAGGTCCCAAAAATATTGAAAGACTAACACTTGGAATAAAAATGTTCAAACTATGACTATAAAGAGTACATAGGCCCTATAGAGCTACCAAATGGCATGGTCATGTTCCATCATGCAACATATTGATGGTGTGAATAAATAGTGGACTTTTCAAATATCTAGACTCAATCAAGAATATGAACATGGATACAAATATGAAATTGAGGATCTGTTAACTAAATAAGATAAGGTTACAGTCATAGTAGATGGTATGTAACATAGTTATTTTTAGCTAACAATAGTGTCACTAGTTTTAAAACATTGGTAAAGCGTACTTATCTTAGACATATGTCTAATTTCCATTTGGAGGTGGCTAATTTGAAATATCTATTAGGTTGTTCTCACAACCTATAAAGGAGGCATGTATATTTTTTTTAATGGAGCATGTATTTACATTTTGCATATAGCTCGATCTATAATTGTAAAAAATTGCCTCTATCTTTATACACATACACATGTTGCATATCTTTGGCAAAGGCTATTTTAAAATCATAACTAAAAATAGACTCTTATATGGTTTTAGACCACATTTATAACTCATGTTAGAACTATCACATGCAATGACCTTGCATGAACTTGGAGGATGAGGAGACCCCTTCCCCAAATCTACAAAAATAAGTGTAATCCAACTTGGATTTTTTATAGAGAATTTTTGAATATAGGAGCAACATCAGTTTTGATCATTAGTGAATGTTTTTATGTAATTTCTTTCTAATTTATATGTAATTAGTTATTATTTTCTTTGGTTGTATGTTTCAATAATCTTTAGTGTGAAAAATCTATGAATGGATTCTTGACTATTTTTTATTGATGTACTAATCCATAGATGTGTAACTACTATTGAAAGATTGGTAAATATATTTGTTGATGTAGGAAATTGCACCCAGTGTAAGGAGATCAAAATCCTGCATTCTCCTCGCAAAATGGAAACTCCCCTCTTGCCTATGGGACCAGCGAAGCTGGAGGGGAGAGTCTCTAGGTAAAGGCTAGCTCCCTTTGATGCATCGTGTTTGTTCCAGCAAGTGCAAATATAGACATATATAGGTATATAAAAAAGGGGGTGATGAAAAGGGAGGAAGATACAGGAAAACAAACTACTCTAAAGAGGTGATGCACCAAAATAAGTTGACCTTCACACATCCACACTTAGAATCAGACAAATACATACATACTCTACACACTTGGCAAACGGACCAGGATGCAAGAAACTAGCAGGGAGGCTTTCATGAAAACACAAGACACAAAAAATCACTGAGGCACTGTGAAATGCACACTATAAGTAACTTCCTCTATTTTGGTCTTCCAAATGTCAGCTCTTCTCCTTTTAGCTATAAAAATGGTGCCTTGTAGACAACAAGTCTGCTGGTGTTGAACCTATGAGAGCATCAAGAAACAATGACTGAACACAGACAAACACTCAAAGCATACTCTAAAAATATCTATCTAAATAAAGGTAAAAAAACTATGTTTATTTGATTCAGGTGAAATTTTTCCAAGGCTACGCCTTAGCAAAATGTGGAAGATCCTTCTCAAAATGAGAAGTTACAATATATATAGAAAAGGAGAAAGGAACTTAGCACTTCTTTGACAAGTTGGTCTGTCGTGTCCCCTCATTGGGAAGAGGAAAACACTATTGTAGATGTCATCATTCTAAAAGAGGCCTACTAGAACCATGTTGTATGAGCACCAAATTTGACTTTGGAAATTTGAGCATTAACGTGAAACACAGATTGCACCCTCTTTTCTACAAATAGATTGAGATTTGTCCCCCTTTGAATGTGCGGGCCATACCTTTTGCTATTTATACCTTCTGGGGATTTAATAGGCAATAAATCACCTTCTATTTGCCACTTGGACTACCTCATCCCTTCCTACAACCTGTCATTATGTCTTGCTTTATCATCTGGGATTTATCCTTTTCTTATCTTGTCTCTTTTGGCTTCTTGGCCCTTGGGGCGAACATCTTGGCTTGTCGCTACATTCTGAGCTCCTTCTGGTTAGCGCTCTCTTTGCTTTAACACAATGGCTATTTCACTTTGTTAAACTTGATGTCCTCATGACTATCATGCTTTAAAAACCAATGGATACTTCACCCTCTTGAATTTGATGGCTTCCCGAATGTCACTGCTTGAAAACCAATGGCTATCTGGCTCTATTAAAATTGACAGCTTCTAGGATGTCACCGGGTCCTTGCTGGCCTTTGCAAACATTTCTTTGCCTTGGCTATTTTCTTGGCACCTTCCCTCTAGCCCTTAAAAAAGTCCCTTTATTTTTTTTGAGAGTTCCCCATAAGGGCATCTGCCCTTCGGGGGCCTTTAGTGGGTCCCTTGGTACTCCGAACTATCTCCCAAGCTCCTGCGGATAAATTGTTCACGGATAATTTCCCCAAGTCAATTTCCTTGAGGCTTTCTTGGCTTGCTTTGTTTTCCATGAACTTTTATCCATGGACATTTCCCATGAAAAAAAATTCTGCATAAATGTCCTGGGTTTGTTCACTATGTTTCTTATGGGCTTTTTGTCTGTGGACATTTCCCATAGACAAAAAGTCTATGGAAATTCCATTTGCCCCTTGCCTTTTTTATTTGAAGCGCGCCTGAAGAAATTTAGAGTTTTGACAAAATTTGGGACTTTGACAAATTTTGAAATACTTACTTGGATCCTTTATAATTGGAGTGCCTACCCTTTGGAAGGGTATTAAACCTTGAAGACTGCCCTTAGGCCACAGACACACCCTTGAACCAAGCTGTTGAACTACAAATGGTTCAACAGTTCAAAGGTTCAACCAAGCGCACCGATTTCTTAATGAACCAAGTTGATGAACCTTCCCATTGAACTTTTTTGTTGAATTGAACCCATTGAATTGAACTCGTTGAACCAAACCCATTGAACCAAAAAATGGTTCAACAGTTTAAAGGTTCAATGGTTCAACCATTGAATGTCGACGAACCTTCGAAGCAATTGAACCAAGTTGCCTTGAATTAAGAGATTGAACCAAAAGCCATTGAACCAATTGAACTAGGACATGAATTGAATTCATCAAACTTGTTGAAACCAAAAATGATTGTCATTAAAAAGCAAGGGAAGAAGGTGACTAGAATTTTTGCCTGTGGGCAAAAATTGGTCAACAAATGGTGACTCATAGGGGAAGCATGCCTGCCATGCTTAGAACCTAGTTGCCTTGTAGTCCATTGGGTGTGGAGTCAGATGTAGCTATGAAAATTTAATAATAGCCCCAAGATATTTGAGAATCAAACATGAAGCTTTACCCCACACATAAAGGGAAACACACAAGGCTAAAAAACACTACATGTGCAACTATACTTAGGGAAAACAGGAAAGACAACTGAAAAAAAACTACTATATATAGCTAACTAGGAATTTTCACCTCCCTCCTAGATCGAAAGGAAAATCTCTTAAGTTCCCTTCCTAGCAAGAAGACTTATGGTGCCATGGAAGTAACTGGATGAAAAGGGGATTTGGTGACTTGTTCCTCCTGCCTACCACCTAAATTGATTGGTATCTGAGTGGATCAAAATTGAACATGCTTCTGACATATATGTACTCTTCTTGTCCTTGGAAGCCTATTGAATGCTATTCCATTCTATTGGTGCTCTACACCAAGAAATCAATGGCTGCTGGCTCATCACCATAAGCCCTTTGATCTACACATTCCTTTTGTGATGTATCATGGTCCGGCCTATTTTCTTTTGCCTCATTGAAAATCCTGTCAGACTTGTCCTCTTCTTCCTCTTGGCCTTCTTGAAGAAGGGTGACTATCATGATGTCTAGAATGGAATCAAAAATAGATTTCTCATCCCACAGAACATCACTTCTCTATTTAAAACTCTCATCTTCAAGGCATTCCTCCAAGAAGATAGACCTCTCTTTTTCCTCCTCAAAGATCAAGACCTCTAGATGTTCAGATATATCCTCCTGATCTTCCTCCAACTCAGTGTCTTCAGTATAGTCATCCCTATCAATAAAACAACAAGGAAGTTCATCAAATAGAGGGGAAGAGAGCTCACCATGCTTTTGTTCCTCTTTGTATTGCTAGAACATCTGCATATATGCAAGACATGCATCTTCTCCATTGTTGATAAGGTCTTCACAAGGAGTATTGATGATGATTTCTTCTTCATTGTCACTCATGATAGCCTCTTGAAGACTTGTAGATTGGATCTCCTGCTCCTCACCTGCCTCCTGTGGAACAGGTTCTTCCTTGAGAAGGGGCAAAGTGGAGAAAACATGTCGAAGAGGTTGTAGTCCTTGAGCTAGGATCGAATGATTCTCCTCTCTCCACTTGGTCAGCACTTCATCAATATCAAGTACAGCCTGATGACTCTCTTGGAAATGTGTAAGTGGGGTGTGCTTAGACGTGGAATGTGCTATTTGGTCTAGGCCATCCATCACACATTGGATGAGGAATTTCTCTCTGGACTCCAACTCTACAATTCTCCTGGCCAGGTCTTCTTGGAAAAGCTTTTCCTAGAGGTCTCTAACATTATCATGAGCAGACACAGCTTCAGCTTCTTCAAGGCTTTGAGAAAAACCTTGCTCTTCTTCTTCTTTTCTGCCCCATGATTCTACTATTCTTCCCCAATTTAGGATCTCTGAATTATAATTTTGCCCCTGTGAATAGGCAGCAACATTGTTTTCCACAAGGTCCTGAGGCTCCTCAACAAGGTCTAGAAATTTTAACTCTCTTTCAAGAAGCAACTTCATCCTAGCTTCTAAATCTTCAATTAATTTGGCTAGGTTGCCCTGAAAGAGTCTTTCTTGGAAGTCACTAGCATGATCCTCTCCAAATCTCAGAGCTGGTTCATGGCATTCCTTCCTCCAACTCAGAATCTACACATTATACTGAAGGACTTAGGGAGGTTGGGGAACGCAAGGAAAATACTGTTGGTGCATTAGAGGAGTCTTTAAAAGAGGGATGTGTTGGCTAGTGGTATCATTCTCAATGGGAGATTCACAATATAAGGAATTTAGAAGGTTCATCTCCATGGGAGGCTATTTTGATGTCTTCTGGTGTTGGAAGGCCAGGTGCATGGGATTGAGAGTGAATGCATTTAATGAGTTGGAGTGGGCAAGTGCAATTTGATAGAAAGGATTTGGTGCAAAAGAGGGGGTTTTTTCCAGAATAGGAGGAGGCACACAAGGCTAACTACCTTAAATAGATAGATTTCTCCATTTTTCTACCTCCTCTTTCATGGGTTGCAAGGGTTGTGCTTGCCTAAACAAGCACTCCTCATTATACATCAACTCCTATTGATATTTGTACTGCTCTTCTAGCCTATTAATCTCTAATTCCAAGGCCACTTCCCTTATCATTACAGGGCAACTAGGGGAGCTACTTGAGGGGATTGCATGAATATCTGAAGGCTGATTATATTCACATGAAGGAAAACAAAACCCATGATTCTATGTAAAAGGATTATACATACAAAAAATGATTTTTGAATGGCACTAGGCTACGCTTAACCAATACATTTAACTTAGAGTCGCTAGATGCTAAAGATAAATTTGATTTGCTGTAACAGGACCAGCATCAATCTTGAAACTTTACTATGTTGTCAAACTGTGTCCCACTAGGCATGCTAGAACTGTTGACATAGGAAATTGCACCCAGGGCAAGGAGGTCAATCTCCTACCTTCTCCTCGCAACATGAAAACTCCCCTCTTGCCTATGGAACTGGCGAAGCTAGAGGGGAGAGTCTCTAGGTAAGGGCTAGCTCCCTGTGATGCATCATGTTTGTTCTAGCAAGTGCAAAGATAGACATATATAGGTATATAAAAAAGGGGGGGATGAAAAGGGAGGAAGATACAGGAAAACAAACTACTCTAAAGAGGTGATGCACCAAAATAAGTTGAAATTCAAACATCCACACTCAAAATCAGACAAATACATACATACTCTATGCACTTGGTAGAAGGACCAGGCTGTAAGAAACTGGCAAGGAGGCTTTCATGAAAACACAAGACACAAAAAATCACTAAGGCACTATGAAATGCACACTGTAAGTAACTTCCTCTATTCTAGACTTCCAAATGTTAGCTCTTCTCTTTTTAGTTATAGAAATGGTGCCTTGTAGACAACAGGTTTGTTGGTGTTGAACATGTGAGAGCATCAAGAAACAATGACTAAACATAGACAAACACTCAAAGCATACTCTAAAAATATCTATCCAAATGGAGGTAAAAAAAACTTTGTTTATTTAATTTAGGTGAAATTTTGCCAGGGCTACACCTTAGCAAAATGTGGAAGATCCTTCTCAAAATGAGAAGTTACAATATATATAGAAAAGGAGAAAGGAACTTGGCACTTCTTTGACTAGTTGGTCAATCACATCCCCTCATTGGGAAGAGGAAAACACTATTGTTGATGTCATCATTTTAGAAGAGGCCTGCTGGAACCATGTTGTATGAGCACCAAATTTGACTTTGGTAGTTTAAGCATTAATGTGAAACATAGACTGCACCCTCTTTTCTACAAATAGATTGAGATTTGTCCCCCTTTGAATGCATGGGCCATACCTTTTACTATTTGCGCCATCTATGGATTTAATAGGCAATAAATCACCTTCCATTTGCCACTTAGACTACCTCATCCCTTCCTACAACCTGTCATTCTATCTTACTTTGTCATCTGGGATTGTGTCCTTTTCTTATCTTGTCTCTTCTGGCTTCTTGGCCCTTGGGGTGAACATCTTGGCAGGTCACTGCATTATGAGCTCCTTTTGGTTAGCACTCTCTTTGCTTTAACACAACAACTATTTCATTTTGTCAAACTTGATGTCCTCATGACCGTCATGCTTTGAAAACCAATGGATACTTCATCCTCTTGAATTTGATGGCTTCTCAAATGTCATCGCTTGAAAACCAATGGCTATCTAGCTCTGTTAAACTTGATAGCTTCTAGGATGCCATCGGGTCCTTGCTGGCCTTTGCAAACATTTCTTTGCCTTGGCTATTTTCTTGGCACCTTCCCTCCAGCCTTTAAAAAAGTCCCTTTATTTGGGCTGAGAGTTCCCCACAAGGGCATCTTCCCTTTGGGATCCTTCGGTGGGTCCCTTGGTACTCTGGACTGTCTCCTGAGCTCCTGCAGACAAATTGTCTGCAGACAATTTCCCCAGGTCAATTTCCCTGGGGCTTTCTTGGCTTGCTTTTTTTTTGGTAGACTTTTGTCTATGGACATTTCCCATGGACAAAAATTTCATGAAAATGTCTTGGGTTTGTTCACTGTGTTTCCCATGGGCTTTTGTCTGCAAACATTTCCCATAGATAAAGTCTATGGAAATTATGTCTACCCCTTGCCTTTTGTATTTGAAATGCGCCTAAAGAAATTTGGAGTTTTGATAGAATTTGTGACTTAGACAAATTTTGAAAGACTTGTTTGGATCCTTTACAATTTGAGTGCCTGCCCTTTAGAAGGGTACTAAACCTTCAAGACTACCCTTAGGCCACAGACACACCCTTGAACCAAGCCATTGAACCACAAATGGTTCAACAGTTCAAAGGTTCAACCAAGTGCACCGATTTATTAATGAACCAAGTCGATGAACCTTCCCATTAAACTTTTCCATTGAATTAAACCTGTTGAACTGAACCCATTAAACCAAACTCGTTGAACCGAAAAATGGTTCAACGGTTCAAAGGTTCAATGGTTCAACCATTGAATGCCGACAAACCTTCAAACCAATTAAACCAAGCTGCCTTGAACTAAGAGATTGAACCAAAAGCCGTTGAACCAATTGAACCAAGCTATGAACTGAAATCATCGAACTTGCTGAAACTGAAAAAGATTGTCATTAAATAGCAAGGGAAGAAGGTGACCAAAATTTTTGCCTGTGGGCAAAAATTGGTCAACAATATTAGTTAAGATATTCAAGTTCAAATTGATTCATAATTGTAATTATGTATGATTTCTTTCTTGGATGTATTTTTCTATGTGTGTGTAATAGCTACCTTAGATACTTCACTAGCCTAAGCCATAATCCCCTAATTAAGTGTGTGTAATAACTACCCTAAAAGGAACAACCTTGGTTTGAGGTTTATGAATTTATTACATATTTATCTCCTTATACTTCTTATCCATGTTTGACTATGTGTATACAATTGCTGCTAGTAATAGGCATAGGTTCTACGAGTACTTGTCCTTTTAGAAACCATCTAGGGAATTAATTCTTAAAAACCATAGAAGATTTCTTTTCTACCTTACCCTTCCCTCCTATTTTGAGTTTGTTTTGAGACCTACCCACTCTATATTAGCAAATAGCCACCCATCTAACTCACATAGATATTCACTACCCTTATTTATAACCACACTTTTGTCTAAAAACCTAGTCAACAACCTACATGCCTTACTATTCCATCAATAGGTTGTAACAAATCACATACCTACAACTCATGCCTTGGAATGGCTTTTACCTCCATTGATATCCTAAAATGTTAGAGTATACCTTGTTAAGGCTATGGTGTGCATAAATCCATATCAACAACTTCAATTAGAATTTTCAAATAACATGGAATATTTTTCCACCTCCCATTAGACCCATTGCAAGTTTTGTTTTCTCAACATACCTTAGAGCTATTGGAACTGATATAGTTGTCATGTTACATTTTGTGGGTGGGTACACTTTGCCTGAAGCTTATGACATAGACATTAGAGATAAGAATGGTTTGATCTAATCTAATAAGCTTCCCCCAAAATTATCTATGCCCATCTTACCTAAATGCTTGTTATTCATTCAAACCTTGTTCTAATTTCAATTCCAAACAAAAAGTCTAAAAATACTCTAAAGAAATCAAAAGATACCATTGATTGGGAAGTAAGATGTAAGGAATTAGATGCTCAAATTAGGTAATCAAATCAATAATTTAGATTTCAACAAAATCCCTACTACTACCCTCTATAATTAAATATATTCCCACCATAGCATAATGTTCAAGTGAGGTGACAAGGTTAGCCTAACCTCAATAGGCCATGTAATGCCTACAATACAAATTCTACTCCTAACATAAGAGTCATGGTTCTAGTCCATAGTAACTTAGTTCAAGTAGAATAATGGGAGCCACAAGGACATTATATGAATGTGAATGAGGGTGAAGGGCAATCTTTGGTTACTCAAGGAGGACCTAATACTTAATTAACAACAAAAGATGAGAGATTCATACAAGCAAAATCAAATAGAGAGAATGGCAGTCAAGGAGTGAGCCTTGCAAACTTCCAAGTGGAAGATACACTAGTCCTAAATTAGATCACTTCAGTTGTAACTAATATAAGGTCAAATATAATATCCTTTGAAGATGTTAAATATGTGTATAGAACTTCATATAACACTCCTTCAAGGTAACAAGATGTGAATGCAAATATGGTAGCCTCTACAATTCTTTCCTCTCTTTAAAATTAGAACTTGAGAAGGGTGACTCAATATTCATTACCTTAAGATCAAGGAACTTCATCACCTACAAGGAATAAATAAAGGGTTAGTGCTTCTTATTTGAATATCATTTACTCCTTGAAGAATACAAATACTAGTATTTCTCTTTGAGTAGTACTCCACATGCCTTGTCAAAAGGAACTAATTTAAGAGTAGTTATCCCAAATCCATATCAGTCCTCAACCATAAAATCATGGTGGTGTATCCCTCAAAAATTAACCTATTCATATTCTTTAACCCTCCACAAAATTGTAAAATCCACCACCTTTATATCTCACCCTCATTTTGGGAGACAAACTAGTCCATAATTGCATTATGGATAGTGGGGCACATACTTTAGTTATGCCCAAGTTAGTTGCAGACAAGTTGGGATTGAAATATGATCCATATATAAAATGAGTGTTTCATCTTGATGGGACACTAACTAAGTTAATATATCTTATCAAATGTTTTAAAGTATTCTTACATGACTATCCAAGCTTTCCAATTTTACAAGATGTAGTCGTAGATCTACCTACACATTTTGTCATTTGCCTATCAAGAGACTTTACCACCAAGAAAAGAGGATATATTTATATTTATTGGTCCTTCTTTGCCTTCACAAAAAATCATGGATCTAAGGTGACTATTCTAACATATCCATTTTCCATGTTTTACATTGAGCCATATATGGGAGCTAGTTCTAATTTGAATTATACTATCCATGAATAAGAAGAACATGTCATAGATGATGGAGCATCTTCCAAACTTGAAGGTATCTCTAATCTCTTTCTAGATGAGTATGGTTCTAACACTTATGAGTATGATCCATACACTTTCATTTAAGGGACATACCTTGGCATATACATCATTCATGATAAAGGTGATGAACATTCTAAGGTAAACCTTGATGATATTTTTTAACAAACTATTAAAGGTAACTATCTTATTCATATGTATGATGATGATACGTCTCCAAGTATGATAGAGCATGAATATGTCAATGATATTGAAAGTATACCTTATAAATATAAATAGGTTCATGGATGTGGTAGTCATGAAGAAGATGATTTATGGAAGTAGTTTCATGCCATAGTACAAGAGTTTAAGCAAGTGAATAAGGGAGGCCTTCCAAAAAATAAGAATGAGTTTGAGAGTGAGGTCATTTGTGAGCCTAAAAAGAATGAAGATAAGTTTTAAATTAATATCAATAAGGTTGTAGTATTGGGAGAGTGTATTGAATTCAAGGTAGAAATTTTTGTGGTCAAGGAGCAGCCTAGGCCTCAATCTGATGTTGATCCATTTATAGACACGATTGATCAATAAGAAGACCATTTTGATGATCCTAGACATCAAATATATCATGTTTTAGGTGAAGGTGAAGTTGAGACAACTTTCATGGTTTCCAAGGAAAATAATGAAGAGAACCAAATGATCATGAAGGAGACCAAGTAGGCTACACTATCAAGTAGTCCTAAAAGAGACCTTGGAGAAATACTCCATGGAGTTTCAAATGGTGTACTTGCAGCTGACAAAGATCCTATGAATGGTAAGTCTTTTGAACATCTTCACATGAAAAAACATTTAAACAATCATCCATCATATGGTGACTTACTCTCATGGAGTAGCTGTGACTCAAGAAACATTTTGTTTGATCATGGTTAAAGCAAGAAAAAAGGTCCCATCACCTCAAACATATTTTAAGGTCTATATTTATTAGGTTAGGTGTGTTGTTTGAGTATTTTGTGTGTGTTTTCCCCTAAATTCTTGGAATAATAATGTGTTTTTCCTTCTTGTTGTGTGTTTTTTGTGAGTTTGAAATATTTTTAAGGTATATAAATTTTAGATTAAGTAGAAGAATGACTTCATAGACTAATGGAAGGAGAAGGTTACTTGTCCTTTAACATTGCAGGCATGCCACCCCTATGAATCATGAAGAATATTGACCAAATTTTGACCTCATGTCAAAATTGCTCACCCCCTATACGTTAAAACTTAATATATGTGTCTAATGTTTTTCATGGTCTCAAGTGGTCTTAGATAGTCTTATGTGGTCATATTTGTTCTTGTCTATCATTGTCCAAATTCTAATCTTAGGCTCACTTTTCTTATCCCATGGTAAATTTCAAGCTCTTGGAATGGTAAAATGTATAATATGGTCTAAATTAATTTTTAAATTTTATTTTAACATCATTTATATCATAGTATCATGTTCTAACCTTTATTTGGCTTTTATATGCAAAAAATCACATTTTGACCACCTTTTGGCCCATGTGGAAGAGATGGATGTGCCATTCCAAGAAGATAACATTTAAGGAAGATTTCAAACATCCATGGTGTTATAAAAAGGTTATATAAGGTTCAGGGATAGTCATAGTCTAACAAAAGCTAAATTTCAATGCCTAATCTTGGTAACATGACACTTTACAAGAACTTGTATGGACTTACAAGATCATTTTTAAGTTTAAATAAGTTTAGAAGTATTATGATCCTTCAGATTATTTCACATATTTTTACTAGGTTTCAAGTCAAATTGACACTCCAAATACCTTTTTCCTCCATCGCTACCTTCACAAGCTCAAGAAGTAAATCTACATTGAATAGTATTATTGAGAGAGAGAGAGAGAGAGAGAGAGAGAGAGAGAGAGAGAGAGAGAGAGAGAGAGAGAGAGAGAGAGAGAGAGAGAGAGATTTAGGAGATAAAAATTTGGAAATTTTTAGAGGTCCAAGTAAGATTTAAATCCAAGTCATTGTTTTATATATTTATATCTTCATCTTTATGAACAATTGCTAAGAGTGATAATAGGTCACTATGACTTATTCATCTAAGAGGGGTTTATTCTTGCACCTATTTCTTCATCTCAAAAATTGATGAAGAAGAATGATTTTGAGGGTGGTTTTTATATTTTTTGGATCTAATTTTCATGGGTGTTTAATTATATAACTCATCTCCATGAATTAATTTCATTTGAAGGAAGAATGTCTTAGTGTATAAGGTGTTTCACTAAATTTTACTACAAGTCTATATTTTATATTCATATTAGTGCTTCTCAGAGGTTTATAGTGCTTAATTTTTCATGTAAACACCCTTAGTTTCATGTATTCCATGTTATTTTTCCTTATATGTTTTTCATTCCATAATCTTCAAGTATGCTTAATTTTGGGAATCTAGTTTATGTTTGAATAGTATACCATAGGTTTAATTGTCAATCTTGGCTCAATTACTAGTAATATATCATAATGTGAGGTTTTGAGATGGTATTATACTCTTATAAGTGAGTAAAGGTTTATGATAGGACTCCAAATGTACACTTTTCTAATGAGAGATTGTTATTTCCTTCATATACATGTTGTATGGACTATAAGAGTAGCTTGAGGATGCTCAAAGTCATGGAAAGATACTTGATACACTTATCCATGAATTCTATAATATTAAACACCTCCCTTTCACCATCAAGAGATTTAAATTTATTAAATTCTCTATGTCTCTCAAATATATCTCTTACATTACTTTATTATACCTACAATCTATACAAGACTAGTCAAGTGAACATTGAAAGTGACATCATGTTTATCACATGATCTATGATACATTGAGGAATGATAAAAGAAGTGTGTATTGGTTTTATAATTTTAAGAAGTTCAAAATCTCAATAAATGTCTCTTTATGTGCCTATACAGTTAAAATGAGACCTACAGGCCCTAGGCATCTAGGTCCTCATTTTAGACCTAAAATCAATGACAAAGCAACACAAATAAATCCAAGATGATGAAACCTTATCCAAGTCTCCTCAAGATAGATATAAATAGTCATCTAACCCATCAAAATAATATATAGGTCATTCATAGTTAAAATTATAATGAGACTAATTTTATACTCTCTAAAGGAATCTACAAGACTATATGAGGTGGGCCAGATATAAGTGATTTGAATATGTCAAAAGGAAGTATGCAAACCTTGTAATATCATGAAATCAACCCTTCTCAAATATTTTGAAATATAATAGCAAGCCTAAGAGTGAGAATATTAGGTTCAAGGCTCAATATATAGTCCTATATTCTAAAATTTCACCTACAAGCCTATCTGAAGATAATTCCTTTTCAAGCTAAAGAGCTGAGGTGTTTGAAAGGTGTTAGAAACTAAATTGAGAGCTCAACTAAGTTAAAGAATATTGGGAGATCCATTTGAGATATGAGTGAGGACTAAGTTTCACAATATGTGGTCATGATTCTTTAATGTCACCTACAAGATATGAGTGTCATAGTGGTTCAAAATTTGAATAAACTGAGTTGAAGAAGATGCACTTGAGTTTAAAGCCACTTGGACCAAACTAGGTATTGTAAATGAAGAGTTTAAAAACACCTATGCACTTGAATGATTGAATATTAGGTCATATGAGTTTATTAAGGCATGTAATATGTTAAATGAGTTTTTTCATATTATTTTAAGGAGAATTAATGGTGAGAATATTCATTTGTCACTCTTTTCATGTAAAAAAGGGTAGTTTTTAGGGTGCTAGTCAAGGTGTCAAGAAAGTTTGTAATCCCTACACTACTTGGAAGGTTGGAACTACTTTATGAGTGAGACACATGTCCTTAGAGTTATATTTAGAGTGTACCATAACTCCCCTTTTGGTTTTAACTCATGAACACTTGTCAATTTATCCTACTATTCCCCTCTCTCTCTTCACCATTCTCTATATAAGAAGCCACTTTTGGCTAAGTTTGTAGATTCCACATCTAGTATGGTGAAGCCTTGATGGTTTGAATACTATTTTTTCCTTTAAATAAATATTTTAAAGATAGATTTTATTTCATAACTTCTTATCTAACTGTGTGAATTAGTGCATGGATGAATGACAAGTGATAACCTTTTATCCTTGTGTTCACCTTACTCTTTCATGTTTTATGCAAGTAGTATACTCTCTAACACGTCACATAAAAGTGTAGTTAGTGCCTTTGTCTATCTCTAAGTGTAAAGTAAATAATTAGTGCCTAAAATAATACATTATGTTCATCTACCTTGAATAAGTGCATTCCATATCACCATCATGTTTGAAATACTTATGTTAGAGCAATCTAAGATTTTGAAGCGAGTCTTGTGAGTTATTTTTAATAATGAAAGTATATGGTATTCTAGTGGATATCAACATGGTGTATCACATATTTTAATTAGGTTAATTTCATGTTTCTTTTATCCTTTTTCACCCCCAAACAATCTAGTAGCATAGGTGATGAGCTTAAATGAATATATCTAGGGAGCTAGCCCTTCAATCTAGAGGTTTATCTCCACTATAGGTAACCCATAGGCCTAGAGGTAATCCAAAGTTATAATCACTTGTGATAAAGCTTGAACTACCTCTCTAAGGGTGAAAATTTGAGAGACAATATTTCTATCATGATCAGTGGGACTATTGTCTCAAGCACATCTTGTCAACATGAATGTTGGTCTTGACAACATCATAGTTGCATAAGTGTTCCTCACTTAGCATTTGGCAAATCCACTAAAGGTAATATCTAGTTTTAGACCAAGTTTTATTTTTTTTTAGTTCATGATTCATGGTCCTTACTAGGTCATTTTCTAGTAGAATTAGCCATCCCACAAATCCACTCCCTCATCCTAAACTTTCTCTTGAAGTTCAATACCCTAAGCTTGTCTTTGAATTTATAGAGCAAGAATATTTTGTAAGTCAAGAAGAGTGAATAAGAGTTTGAAGATAAAATTTCTAGGAAATATGCTTTCCTATCCTTCAATACTAAAAATCCCATAAACCTCAATACCTATGATGATATCCCTCCCAATGCCACCAAGAGTGTTCCCACTTTCAATGGGGAAGCTCCTATCACCCTAAGTGAGCATATTAAAGACGTATCTAACTTCTGTATTTTCCATAATATCATTATAGTTAACATTGAAATCATATTACTCACCATGTCTCCAAGGGGAAAATCCCTTGATCGGTATAGAACATTGTCAGGAGGATGTATCACCACTTGGGACAAGTTTGCAGAGTTGTTGACTCAAAGGTTGTAATATAAAAGTGATCATACATCAGTTAAATTTTATCCAAAGAGGGACTAAAGAAACCATGAATGACTTCAATGAGAGGTTTCAAAGAACATGGAATACTCTACCACCTCCCATGAAACCCCCTAAAAATTTTATTTTCCCAACATACCTTAGAGCTATTGGGACTGATATACCTATCATGTTGCATTCCATGGGTGGATACACTTTGATTAAAGCCTATAACATAGAAATTAGAGATAAGAATGGTTTGATCTAAGCCAGTAATCTTCCCCTAAAATTATTTATGCCCATCTTGTCTAATATTATGTTACTCATTTAAACCTTATTCTAATTTATAATCCAAACAATAAGTCTACAGTTAATCCAAAGAAATCAGAAGATACCATTGATTTGGAAGCAGGATGTAAGGAATTAGAGACTCAAGTTAGGAAGTCAAATTAATAATTTGGATTTCAAAAAAATCCATACTACTACCCTCCACAATAAAATATATTCCCACCTTCGCATAATGTTCAAGTGAGGGGATAAGGTCAGCCTAACTTCAATAGGCCACCTAATGCCTACAATCCAAATTCTATTCTTAACACAAGAGCCATGGTTATAGTCCATAGTAATTTGTTTTAAGGAGAAGAATGGTAGCCAAAAATAGAATATATGAATGTGAATTAGTTTGAAGGGAAAGATTTGGTTTCTCAAGGAGGAACTACTCCTCAATTGACAATAGAAGATGAGATCTTGATGTAAGGAAAATTAAATGGAGAGTATGGTAGTCAAGGAGTGAGCCTTAAAAACTTCCAAGTGTAAGATACACTAGTCCTAAATAATAATACTTCAGTTACAACCAATACAAGGTCAAAGATAATAGCCTTGGGAGATGTTCAATATGTGGATAGAACTTTAAATAAAACTCCTTCAAGGCAACAATGTGTGAATGCAAATGTGGTAGCCCCTACATGTCTTACCCCTCTTCAAAATTAAAACTTGGGAAGGGTGACTCAATCTTCATTTAGTTAAGCTCAAGGAACTTCATTTCATAAAAATATGAAAGAAAAGGTGAATGTTTCTTCTTTGAATATCATTGACTCTTTGAAGAGTAAAATTACTAGTATATCTCTTTTTGAACTACTCCACATGCCTGATCAAAAGGAACTACTTCAAAAGTAGTTATCCCAAATCCATATTAGTCATCAACCATCAAATCATGGTGGTATATACCTCAAAAATTCACCTACTCATACTAGTTAACCCTCCACCAAATTTGAAAATCCCACACCTTTCTATGTCACCCTCATTATGGGAGACAAACTAGTCCATAATTGCATTATAGATAGTGGGGTAAGTACTTTAGTTATGCCCAAGCTAGTTGCAGACAAGTTGGGCTTAAAATATTATCCATATAGAAAAGGAGTGTTATATATTGATGGTATAATAGTGATGCCAATAGGTCTCATCAAGGGTTTGAAGGTATTATTGCATGACTATCTAAGCTTCCTAATTTTATAAGGCACATTTTTCTATTTTTCTATCAAGAGACTTCAATCCCAAGATATGATGATATATTTATGTTTATTAGTAATTTTTGGCCTTAAAAACAAGTTATGGAGCTAATATCACTATTATAACATAGCCATTAGCCAGGTTTCACATTAAGCCATATGTTAAATCTATCTCTAATTTGAATTATACTATCCATGAATAAGAACATGTCATAGATGATGGAGCATCTTATAAACTTAAAGGTATCTCTAATATATTTATATATTATTATGGTGATGACACTTATGAGTATGATCTATATACTTTCATTGAAGGGATAGACCTTGGCACATACATCATTCATGATGAAGGTGATGATAATTTTAAGGTAAACCTTGATGATCTTTTTCAACAAGCTACTAAAGGTAACTATCTTATTCATATGTATGATGATGATAATTCTCTAAGTATGATATATAATGAATATTTCAAGTATATTTCAATTTTTCTTGCTCAATATAAAGAGATTCATGGATGTGACAGCCATGAAGAAGAAGATGATTTATGGCAGCAATTTCATGCCATAGTATAAGAGTTTGAGCATGTGAGTAAAGTATCCCTTCCTCAAAATAAGTATGAGTTTGAGAGTGAGGTCATTTTTTAACCTAATTACCATGAATATAAGTGTCAAATTACTATCAATAAGGCTATAGTATTAGGTGAGTGTAATGAAGTCAAGGTAGAAATTTCCTTGGTCGAGGAGTAGACTAGGCCTCAATCTGATGTCAAGACACTTGAAGACATGATTGATTAATAAAAAGACCAATTTTATGATCCTAGACATCAAATATATCATGTTCTAGGTGAAGGTCAAGTTGAGACAACTTTCATGGTTCCCAATGAGAACAATGAAGAGAAATAAATGATCATCAAGGAGACCAAGTAGGTTACACTATTAATCGGTCCTAAAAGAGAACTTGGGGAACTATTCCATGGAGTTTCAAATGGTGTACTTGTAACTACTAGAGATAATATGAATGTTAAGTATTTTGATCATCTTCACATGTAAAAAAAATTCAACAAACATCCATCATATGGTGACTTACTCTCAGGGAGCAGCTTTGACTCAAGAAACATTATATTTGATCCTAGTTGAATCAAGATAAATGGTTCCATCACCTCAAACATGTTTTGAAGTCTCTATATATTAGGTTAGGTGTTTTTTTGAGTCTTTTATTTTTTGTTTTCCTAAAATGCTTTGAATAATAGTGTGTGTTTCCTTATTTTTATGTGTTTTGTGTGAGTTTGAAATCTTTTAAAGGCATATCATTTTTAGATTGAGTAAAAGAATGACTCCATAGCCCAATGGAAGGAGTAAGATACTAGTCCATTAGTATTGTAGGAATACTACCCCTATGAATCATAAATAATGTTGACCAAATTTTTACCTCATGCAACAATTGGTCACCCCCTATAGTTTTAAATTTCATAAAGTTGTCTAACATTTTTCATGGTCTTGTCATGGTCTCAAGTGGTCTTAAATAGTCCTATGTGGTCATACTTGTCCTTATCTATCATTATCCAAGTTCTGGTCTTAAGCTCACATTTTTACTCCCATGGTTATGGTTGAAGGTATAATATGGTATAAATTCATTTTTAAATGTTTTTTGTATGTCATTTATATCATAATATCATGTTCTAACCTTTATTTGGCTTCTTTATATAAAAAACAAATTTTGACCACCTTTTGGCCCATGTGTAAGAGTTGATCATGACCTTCTAGGAATATAATGTTTTAGAAAGATTCCAAACATCCTTGGTGTTAGAAATATGTCACATAAGGTTTATGGATAGTCAAACTCTGATAGAACTTGTAGTTTAACATCTAATCCTGGTAAAGGACCCTTTACAAGCACTTGTATGAACTTGTAAGATCAATTTTCAGTTGTAAAAGGATTTCAAGTGTCTCTTAGGATCCATCAGATCATTTTCTAGCTTTGTACTAGGTTTAAATTTTAACTAACACTCCAAACACCTTTTATCCTCCATCGTTACCTTCACAAGCTTAGTAAGGCAAATTTTCATTGAATGGTACATCCAAATGAGAGATTTAGGGGATAAAACTTTGGAAATTTTTAGGGTTATAATTAATATTGAAATAAGTGGAATTTTTTTTCATATTTATGGCTTGTTATTTATGAATAATCTCTAAGTGTGATAGCAGATCACTATGGCCTATTCATTTGAGAGGGGTTTGTTCTTGCACTTATTTCCTCATATCATAAATCTATAGAGAGGAATTATTTTGAGGGTAGTTTTTATATGTCTTATATATACTTTTCATTGTAGTTTCATCATTCAAATCATCTCCATGAACTACTTTCACTTGAAGGAAGAATGTCTTAGTGTACGAGTTATTTTAGTGAATTATACTACAAGTCTTTATTTTATATTAATAATAGTGATTCTCATAGGTTTATATTGTTTAATTTTTCATTTAAACTCCATAAGTTTCATGTATTCCATGTTATTTTTCTTGAGATGTGTTTTGGTCCATATTCTTCAAGTATGCTTACTTTTAGGAACATAGTTTGTGTTTGAATAGTTTATTGTAAGTTTGATTATAAATCTTGGCTCAATTTCTAATAATATATCATAGTGTGAGGTTTTTAGATGATACTAAACTCATAGAAGTAATGAAATGTTCAAGAGAGGAGTCAAAATGTACATTTTTCCAATGAGAGCTTCTTATTTCCTTCATATAAATGTTGTATGGACTCTAAGAGTAGCTTGAGGATGTTCAAAGTCATGGAAAGAGATGTTATTCAAATATTAATGCATTATATAATATTGAATACCTCACTATCATTACCAATTGATTCAAATTTATTAAATGTTCCATGTCTCTCAAATAGACCTCTTAAATTAATTGAATATACCTATAGTCTATACAAGAGCAGTCGAGTGAAAATTAAAAGTGACATCACATTTATCACATGCTTTTTGATACATTGGTCAAGGATAGAGGAAGTGTGTAATAGTTTGATAAATTTTAATTTAAAAATCTCAATAAGTGTCTCTTTTTGTGTCTATATAATTAAAATGATACCTATAAGGCCTAGGCTTATAAGTCCTCATTTTGGACCTAAAATCAATGACAAAGAAACAGAAACAGAGCTAAGATGATGGAACCTTCTCCAAGTCTCCTCAAGATAGATGTAAAAAGTGATATAACCCATCAAAAGAAAAGTTAGGCCATTCATAGTCAAAATTATAGTGATACTAAGTTGACACTCTCTAAAGCCATCTGTAGGACTATATAGAGGTGGGCCAGATACAAGTAATTTGAATATGTCAAAAATAATTATGTAATCCTTGTAATATCATGAACTTAACCCTTCTCAGCTAGTTTGAAACACAATATCAAGCCTAAGAGTGAGAAGAGTAGGTTCAAGACTCAGTATACAGTACTAGATTCTAAAGGTTCACCTACAAGCTATCTGAAGATTATTCCTTTTCAAGTTAAAGATTTGATGTGTTTGAAAAGTGTCTAAAACCAAATTGAAACCTCAACTAAGTTAAATAATATTAAGAGAGACATTTGAGATACGAGTGAGAATTAAGTTTCACATTATGTAGTCATGATGCTTGAAGGTCACCTACAAGCTGGAAGGTAGCAACATAGTGGTTCAAACTTGAAGAAAAAAAGCTAAAGAAGATGCACTTGAGTTTTAGGCCAATTGGACCAAACAAGGAAAGGGAAATGAAGAGTTTCAAGACACATATGCACTCTAATGATGTAATTTCAAGTCAGAGGAGTTTCTTAAGGTATGTCATATGTTTAATGAGTTGTTTTAGATCATTTCAAGGTGAATTCATGGTAGTAAGATCCATTCATCACTCCTTTCATGTAAATAAGGGTAGTTTGCAAGGAACTAGTCAAGGTGTCAAGCAAGTTTGTAACCCTTAAAACACTTAGAAGGTTGGAAATACTTTAAGAGAGACACATGGCCTTAGAGATTTGTTTAGACTATCCCATAACTCCCTTTTTAGTTTTAACTCATGAATACTTGTCATTTTTCTCCTACTTTGCCCCTATCTCTCTCTCTTCACCATTATCTATATAAGAAACTACTATTAGGTAAGTTTATAGAAAACACATCTAGTACGTCAAATCCATATTCATTTGAATACTATTTTTGCCTTTGAATAAAGATTTGCAAGCTAGATTTGAGTTCATAACTTCTTATCTAAGTGTGTGAATTAGTACATAGATGAATGATAAGTGATAACCATCTATCATTGTGTTCACCTTAATCTTTAATGTTTTGTGTAATTAGTATTCTCTATAACAAGTCACATAAAGTGTAGTTAGTGTCTTTATCTATCTCTAAGTGTAAATTGAAACATTAGTGCTAATAATCAGACGTTTTTTTCATCCATCTTGAAGAAGTGCAATGCATATCACCTTCATATTTGAAATACTTCTATTAGAGCAATCTAGGATGTTGAAGTGAGTCTTGTCATTCATATTTCATAGTGAAAGTATAAGGTATTATAGTGGATAACAACTTGGTGTATCACCTCTTTATATTAGTTTCCTTTCATGTTCCTTTTATCCCTCGTCAAATCTAAACAAGCTAGTAGTATAGAATATAAGTTCAAATGAACATATCTAGGGAACTATCCCTTTAATCTAGAGTTTTACCTTCTCTATAGTCAACCCATATGCATAGAGGTAATCCAATGTTATAATAAATTTTGAGAAGGCTAAACTACCTCTCTAAATGTGTAAAATAGAGTGACAATAGAACCCAAACCCCCTTAAACCTTCCTAAAACCCTAATAATTATGAAATTTTGAATATATTGGATAAAATACATCCAAATGCATTAGGATGGCCTTTTAAACACTTGGATCTCATTATACGCTCTTAGGGGTTTCCATCCATGGTACTGGTCTATGTGAACTATTATACAAACCCATATAAAACACTCTTTTTGCATGATATAATGATATTTCCAAGGTGCATAACTTGGTCAAGGGTTTTAAATAATTAGATAAGGTACTATGATATATATTTCACCTTCTAATATCATGAAACACTTATAATTCTACCTAAAAATGATCATGTAGGTATGTCCCAAGTAGGCAATCTAAATGTGCTAAAGAGAGGTAACCTAGTCATCTAAGTAAGGTAGGATTATAGGTGTGAAATTCTTGGAGAACTTAAGTCTTGTTGTATAATGTTATGTCAAGATTTAAGAAGGATCACTCAGTCATTTTGAATATTTGACTCAATCCTCATATCCATCCTAAAGTGAATAGTTGAGAGACTAGGATACTTGTCTAATAGGCCTACTTAATCAACAAAAGGGGATGTTCATCGGTGTAAAATGATAGTATGGGGTAAAATTATGGTCATTTAACTTATATAACTACCACATGAGTTGATCAGACCAGTTTCTCATTGACCATGAATATTATTGCAGTTTTCCAAATCATGTTTGTATGCAAGGAAGAGTGGTAACTAAATGCTTCATGGAGGAGGCCTATTAAACCACCTCAATGTTTATAACTATCAAATTCAGAAGGAGTTGACCAGGATTGGTGTACACATTTTCCTCATGATGTCAACTTTGGCTAAAAATAGACATCAATGCCCAAAGATGCTCATTAAAGACACCAATCACCTAAATAATGTATGGAGAAGGAATGGAGGGCTACTTTTAATTTCCAATTGAAAGGATTGTGGTCATTCATGACCTATTCATGTTCTTTCCATGCCTAATTATCTTCTCATAATTGTTCATTATTATATATATTTAGGATTTTATGATATTATAATCATCCCTCAGCTAGGTATGATAAGACTCTACCAAATTGTATCTTGAAAACCTTGTGAATCAATAAAGAAAGACTATTTGCATATTTTTATGTTAGCTTAGTGTGTTGTGCTTTGTTGATTTGTAAAAATCATAATTTTTATTTTCCTTTTTAGGTCCTCTCCTTCGCCTAGTTGCTATAATGTCATCCTATTCATTTTATGTGACATGTTAGAGTGTTGGTAGTTATGTTGAAGAGTAATTTGGTTGATAGTGCCTCTAGTAGACTTTTTGTCTATTACCTTCAACTTACAAGTATCCATCATATAACTCATGTGAAATACTCATGCTTATAATTTCATTAGTCATGTTTTGGTTTGTTAACATGACCCTTGTCAACCCATCAAAGGCTGAAATATGTATCATTTTTTTCCATAATACACCAAGCTAAAACACATTTTCTAGTAATAAGTACTCAACCCAATAATCAACTTATGGCTCACCCTTGGTTAGTTTAGTCTACTACTATCATTCTAGATGTGCATAATTTTCTAAATAATCCTTAGAATTACCTAAACTTTTTTCCCCTTTAGGAGGAAGAATAAATGAAGAACATATCAATTATTTAAAGTTTGCCTTGACATTAATTAATGTTACATATGAAGATGTTGCATGTAGACTTTTCCTATTTACACTGTAGGATGTTACTTATAACTAGTTTTTCAACTTCCCAATATAATTTAATCACTCCATGGAACTCATATCAAAGAATGTTTCTTACTCAATTTAGTAAGGTTATTGCCCCAGGTATTGTGTATTAAAATTTCACTAGTATGAAGAGAGATCCTAATGAGTCAATATGTGCTTTCAATATGAGGATCCATAATATGTACACTTGGGTGAATTTTACATATAGACCAGTAGAGGATTTAACACTATAAATTTAAAATAATGACTTAGATCTGATTGAATTATTATTTATATGAATATTTATAATTTCTTATAATCTAGTTTTAATTTATGAATAAGTAATCAACACCAACAAACAACTCAATCCGTAGACACCAAGAGTTCCTAGCTTTATTATTGGTTTCCTAGTTTTAAATATGATGCCTCATATGAATCATAATGTTCTTATGTATAATAATAATCATTTTTATGTATTACCTCTTATAACATAGCTAAAATCAAAGCAGAATCATGGTTTCATGAATAATCATGCACATATAAGTAATCATCAATAATTGCTCAAAGTGTAGATTATACCAAGCTAGAATCAGATGTTATATAAAGAATGTATCAAAATTTAAATGGTGGCTTTATGAATATGAAAAATAAGATAATTATTGTTTCAAGATAAAATAATAATCAAAATTTTAGGTTCCTACGATATAAAAAGCCTTTCAACAAGTCTTCAAATAATGTAAAACAACAAAAAACTAGTAAGTTACCTAAGAAAAACATGATAGGGATAATCTTACTTAATTGGTATAGAGTTTGAAACATAATGTAACATGGTGAGATTGATTATTTCAAGTTTTGTGTAGCATTTTAAATCTTCTAGAGAGAAGTGGAGAAGAAATAAATAATGAACAATCCACCAGAACCATCCCATGCTCCTAGTTACTCAAGTAAACTATGGTCTTGAAAACTCAAAAAAAATCATTACCAAGTGACTATGAAAACAAACCAAATGAAAAATTTAATGATATCCATGATTTTCATCAAATCCATATAATTAATTAAAACTAAAGGAACAATCAACCATTCACCATATCTACTCCTCCAAACAACATGATTATCTCTCTAAATATGAAGGTTGCTAATAATCCACCTCCCCCAAAATAGATTTATCATCCCTTGGATATATAATCATAGATCAAAGGTAGAAAAAACATTGTTTAATACATGAAGAAGATAAAAGTGATCATAAATCTTCATGATTTGGCTTAGATTACAAAACATAAGGAGATCTTATGGAAGTCTATTACATGGAAACTTACAACAGACAAGCCTAAAGTTGCTCATGCATATATCATACAAAAACATAATCCATAAGTCCTTACCTTTTTATTTACTATCATAGTATCTGGTAAGAATATACATAACTACTCATTTGATTATATGGCTTCAACTCTTGTAATGTCAATGTCCGTTTGTGAAAATTGTGGATTGAATCTAAGCCAATCCAAGAGGATAGATTCATAATTAGACAAGCCAATAGTGCGTATAGTTGGAGAATTAGACAACATGCATATTTAAGTGGAATCTAAGACATACATAAAAATTAATATAGACATACTCATGGTAGATATCCTAGAAGGATATAGACTACTACTAAGTAGGGATTGGTGATGTAGAGGGATAATAAACAATCTCACTTTGTCAAATTTTCTCTATATTTTATCTTGTACTTGTTTAGGTTCATTCTTCATGTAATGGTTTTGAGATTATCATAATGATGTTATTATATTTTTCCATCCCTCTTAATCTCTCATCTTTTCTATATTTCACATACAAGCTTTTATGTCACCTTGTTTGGGTTTATTGACTTGACACTTAGTTCAAAACTCTATTAGGTTCTTTGCATGCTTTGTTTACAAACAATCCACTCAAAACCATACTCACATGTGCTTAGAAATTTTCATTAGTTAATTTACTCAAAATCCTTGATTTTCTTTGGAAACCCTAGTTTATATTTGTAGTCCTTATTACAAGCCCAAGAGCACCTGTATTGTAATTATCATCTTATAAATTCCTTTTGAATGACTAATTATGTTTATTCAAGTTTGTATAACCTTATTATATCTTTGAAACACATCTAATCATCCTACCCAGCCATTCTCCAAAGCATTAAAACTTTTACATGAGCCTTTATTCAAGACTTTATAATATTTATTTAACTCATTACAAATTTAGTTATTATATGCAGACCCAAGAATCTTGAAATGGAATCACAAGACTTCTTATTCAATTTTGAGTGGTTGTAGGCATTTGATTAATATAACAACATTATTAGACATCATGTCTAAGTATCAAATTTCACATTAGAATGATTTTTCATTGACCTCTTCTACATTTGGATAGACTATATACTCAAACATAGATTTTTGCTAACCACCAATTACTCAAGCAATCAACTGTCCACATATTCTTGCTTTACACTTGTGCCACTCAGTTTCATCTCTCATAGAATGTAAAAAAATATAATAATACAAAAAGAATCTCAATGAAATCTACCTTATTATAATTTACATGGGTTTAATACTCAAATTCACTAAGATTTATTTAGAACTCAGTATATATTTTCAATCGAACCACACTTTAAAGTGTCCTTTCCTCTACTCATAAATGTTTGAATTTCTTCAATAATACAAAAAATTATTAATAATAAAGGGGTATATATGAATATTATGTCCTCTATTCATCAAACAATAAATTCATCCTAATTCTTATAAAAAAGACTTTCAATAACATATATGAATCTCTTCAAGACACTACAAATGTGAGAATGAATAATTGAATGCGTTTGTGTCCTTCACTCAATCAAACACAATCAACCTTATTTATTACTCATAAAAATAGGGCATCTTAATTTCCTACCTACTATAAAATTGTCTAATCATTCTTTAAACAATGATATATATTACCATTTTAGTATACTATCATTCTCAAACAAGATGCCACTCAATGACTTATCAAACTATATTATATATAGGGGTTCAATCCTCAAAACACAGTTAACATAGGGTACCACACAATAATTTATCAATTACTCATAAGAATTCATGTTAATTAATTTTTCATAAGTATACACAAAGAATACTCTTTTATTTAAATCAACACAACACTTTGTATTTTCCATTCTTTTTTTGGCATAAAAACATAGTCTACATTCCTATATTGAATACAATCTTAATAATATAATTTAAAAGATGAAAATAGTATACGGAGATTGGTTACCAAAATCAAAAAATTCTTACTCATTATTCTTTGTGGGGTTACATCTTCTTATTTATCCTTGAAACCAACCCCAAAATGACTTTTTTCCTCTCTTGGATGACCTAACTCGCTTCACACTAAAAACTAGTATTTATTTCAAAAAGACTTATAACTAACTTTTTGGAACTTCCTCAAGTACATTGAGCAATTTTTTTAACTACCTCTAAAAACACTAATTATTATTAAGGTACCTAATGACTAGATTGACTCCTAAGACATGAAACTAGACTAATATATCAAGGGGTAGTGATGCTCATGCATCAATTGGTCAAAAACACTAAACAGATATATGGAAATAGACTTTCCCACTAATGGATGCCATGGAAAGGAATTCTAAATCAAATTCAAATTGATCAGGAGCCTAAGATGAAGCATCCCATCATGGAATACAACATGAATAATGAATATGTTAGTTATAAATCCATTAATCCTAAAATCTACACCTTCACCATGAAGTATGAAATACAAGGGCAAGAATTTCATGGACCTTCCCAATTATGAATAATTCATTATGATGGTGCAAGATCTAAATAAATATTAATTGACCTATAGGGTAAGAAGCACCTACTAACATATAGATTATAATTACCTTACATGAATAATAGAGTAGAGTATGAAGCAATCATTTTAGGACTACAATTATCCCTTAAGAATAATTTCAAGTAATGTATGATACATGGAGATTTAGTGATGGTGATTAATTAGGTCATGAATAAATACCAGTGCAAGTTTTCATATATTTAATAATGGAAATAAGTAGTTGATTCATTAGCTTGGGATTTAATTTAAGTATTTAAATAATTTAATAGAGTGGCTATTATAAAATAATAGAACTAAGTATTTGACTCATTAGCTACTTAAGCTATCAATTTGGCACCATTACAAGAATCCAGGGTGTAGATATTTTCTATAGAGATCATACCTTCCCATCAGTTCCTAATAATGTGTAAAATTTACAATTTTTTAAAGATGACCCAGAAATTATCCAATTATTTACTAATTAAAGATAATTTTAATCTCAAATAATTGATAACAAATATTTCAAGTATTCAAGGTATGATAAATTGGGAGAATAATTTATTCAACTTAAGAAAAATCATCTACCTTTAGGAATGGTTTTCTTGGAAATAACATTCGATATGGATCCTCAATCCTAAGAATGAAATCATCCCAAAGTTAATGCATCTAATTTCAACAAAGAAAACTTATGGGATGAGAGCAATCCACAAAATGTCAACATTGGTCTCATCTGCACTCGAGAATAAAAACAAAGGGTAAGAGATTTGTTCATTAAGTATAAGGATGTGATTTCATGGACTTAAAAAAACTTAAAGGTTTTTAACCTGATAGTTATCACACATAAAATACCACTAAATCAATCCCATACCCCATTAAAATAAATATAAATTCCATTCAACATAATATTGGAACCCCTTATCTAAATCCAAGCACAAAAATTATTAACTGCTAGGATAGCATTCCCCATTATACATTCAACCTTTGTTACCAATTTGGTGCTAGTCAAGAAGAATAATTGGGAAATTAGATTATATGTCAACTTTAGGAATCTAAATAAGGATTATAAGAAAGATAACTACCTCTACATTCTCTATCTGAGGTAATATAGGTAGTAACTAATTCTATAATGATGTCCTTCTTAGATGGGTTCTCAGGTTATAACCAGGTACTAGTGGAATCTGAGGATAAAATGAACACTGCATTTACTATAAATTGGGGTACTTATGCATATAAGAGGATTCCAATTATACTAATTAATTTAGTATCTACCTTTCACAGGGCTATGGATCATGAATTTCAAGGACTGGTAGGTAAATTCATAATCATTTATTTGTATGAGCTCATTATTTTATCAAAAGATAGAAATAATCATGTAAGCCATTTACATTCAATATTTGAAATATGCATAAGGTTTAACATTTCACTCAACCCTAAAAATATCATATTCAATTTCAATAAAGGTAAATTTTATGGAAATATCATTACCAAGGATGGGATCACCATTGATCCAAATAGAATTCAAGGAATCTCAAGAATAACATTCCCAAGTAATAAGAAAGAGCTCAAGTCCTTCTTTGGTAAGATCAATTTTATGAGAAATTTTATCTATGTATTTTTAGAGATTATTAGGCCTTTAAAAACAATTATCAAACAAGATGTCTAGGTAGAATGGACACTATAATTCCAAAAATATTTTTAGGATATCAAGGATGCCATTACCAGGGCCTTAGTGTTGATCAAGCCAAACTTCAATAAATATCTATTTTTATATCTGTTTGCTTTAGAACACATAATCACAGTTTTGACTACCTATAAAAGGGATTAAAGAAATAACTTTATTACATTTATGAGCAAAAATATGAAAGAAGTGTATCTCAAATACTATATGATAGATAATTAAATTTTCATTCTTATCAAAGTAGTAAAGAATTTTTTGCATTACATTTTAAGGAATAAAACTATTATGATACAATTGTTAATCTTACATTGGCAGAAATAAATTAGGATAAAGTAGAGGTAAATTGATGATAAATTTGCAAGAACTTGACATAGAAATCAATCCTAAAAAAAATATTATAGTACAAGGCATCATTCAACTTATGACTGAGCTTGATCCATGCATCATAAATTGAGGAAGTCCTCAAGACCCAGGGATCTAAAGTAGACTTATGTTAATATCATTCAATAATTACTCTACTTATCCTATTGAGATAAATAAAGAACCAAAAAGGCTCTTAAGGATTAAATTTTCTCATTGCATGATTAAAGAGTGGATTCTCTACAGAAGAAATTACAAAGGTATCTACTTGAGATGTGTATCATAGGAAACATGCTCAAAAAATATTGGATAATATGAATCAAAATATATGTGGTGGTCATCCATATGGAAACACCATAACACATAATATTCTTATAATGGGCTATTATTGGCCAAAAATCTTCAAGGATGCACACAACCATGTGATAACATGTCATGAATGCCAAGTCTTTACAAAAAGAGAAGTACATGTAAAAATGCCATTACAAAAGTTAATTAAAGGAATACCATTTGATTATCAGGCTTGTATTTCATCATAGTCATCAATCTAAATTCTTGAGTCATCCACAAGTTTGTGCTTATAGTTACATACTCCTACACTATTTGGACTTAAGTAGTGGAAACTAGGAATTCCATAGCACGAGATGTAATCATTTTTCTTGAAGATAAAATCACTACAAGGTTTGGTACTCCTATATCCTTAGTTTATGACAATGGGCCATCATTTCAATTAGATGAGATTACTTAATGAACTCATGATTACCAAATTACCATTAGATTATCATCCAATCATTACTTGTAAGGAAATAGATTGGGTGAAATCTAAAAATAAGAATTTGATTGATGTTATCAAAAATTCAACTAAAAAAATGAAAAGAGTGGCTTCATCTATTGAAGTATGCACTTAGGGCAAATCAAACAAGATGAAATCAAGTCCTCAAGGATTTACCATATATATTAGTATATGGATGCCAACTAGTATTCCTAATTATGCTCAAACTTATAACATATCATTTCATGCAGGAATATATAAAACCTAGTAAGAAAGTGGAGTCTTGATTATTGGACATAATATAAATGAAAGATTCATGGATAAAAGATTTGCATAATTTTAGTGAACACCAGGACTTATTCAAAAGATAGTTCAATAAAAGGTCAAAATTTAAAACATTTATAATATCTAATATGGTGATTTTATGGGACAAATCCCATGAGAAAAAAGGATAACACGATAAGTTCACCACCTTATGGATTGGGCCTTATCAAATATCAGAGATCTTGGGTAGTAACACTTTTCATTTAAATGATCTCCAAGGTAAGGATTTAACATATCTAGTCAAAGTGGGAGAAGAAATAAGAAGCAAGGAAGTATGCAACATACTTCAATGGATGCGTGTGGACAACATTTGAAACTAGTTTTTTCCGACCTAGTTGGGCCCCTTGAGTGTGACTGACAGAATCACGGATCCAATGGAGGACACTATTGGTGGTAGTGCCTCTGGGGATCTATTTAGGAATATATTAGTGGATAGTCCATCTAATAGATGGAAGAAGGCAATTATAGGTGAAAAGATGTGCCCCTCAAAAATCATGGTGAGCTTCCCTATTATCTCGAAGGGCATGACCCTGAATATCCCAGACGATCTGGTGGAGGAAATCATGGCATCCATGGACCTTACATTGGTAGGCAAGTTTTTTTCTTTCCATCCTAATATCAAAATGGTTAGGAAATGGGTTTTGTCTAGGTGAAAAGTTAAGGGTAGTGTTTCGATCACTGCCATGGCAAGAGGCCTATTCCTTTATAGATTTACGAATAGGGAGGACATGATCACTACTCTTTCTGGAGGACCATGGCTATATGGCCCACATTCTCTTGCCTTATGCTCATGGAAACTAGGATTTGATCCTAACTCAGACCTTAATAAGTCTACTCCTGCTTGGGTAAGACTGCCAGGGTTCCCTTTGGAATTTTGGGATTAAAAAATTTTCATAGCTATTGGCAATTCTTTTGGCCAATATGTCACTACAGATCATACAACTAGAACAAAGTCTAGATGTGTGTACACTAGACTTTGTGTCAATGTTGAAATAAATAGGACTCTCCCTATGACCATAGAGCTAAACTCTAAATATGGGACCTGGACTCAGTCGATCACTTATTGAAATGCTACCACATTCTATCAAATATGTAAGAGAAAGGGACATTTAATGACACAATGCACAACAAAGCAAAAGGGGAGGAAAGATGATTCCTAGATTGAAGGGGAGGATCAGGCTCTCAATTATAGAAAGAATAGTAAGTAGGAAATGGAGAGTAATGTGGAAAATCCTGACAATATAGAAAAGGGAGAGGATGAGACAAGAAAGGAGGATATCACTAGTAGTGAGGGAAAAGTTGTCTCAAAGGAAAATATAGTATCAAATGATAGTCAGAAGGTTATATTTAACATAGCCGACCCTCTAGAAAAATAGACTAATATGTCTAAAGAAGGAGAAAAAGGTAACCTTTGATAGAGGAAGTCAATGAAGAAGACAAAGTTCTAAAAGTTGGGCAGGAAGAAGTAACTCCAGAAAGTCCCACTAAAGGAGAAGCAGACCCACAGTTAAGTACAGACATTTTTCATGCTCTAGAAGTCAGAGACCAAGTAGGAAACTACTTAGCAATAGGTGTAACAGGACAAAGTGGTGGTAATGAATAGGAGGAATGGGTTACCCCAAAGAAAAAGAATTGAAAAGGTAAAAAATTTGTAGATGTTGGCACTGAGCCCAAACAAGGGAGGCCAACCCTAAGAGAAACAAGACAAAGAGAGATTGCTAGGGAGATTGCCAATGGTAAATAGAAAACACTAGAGACCCAACCCCCCAAACCCTCTAAATTAGATTATTATCTTAGAACCTAAGGGGCTTTAATAGTCCCTCAAAGCAGTTTGAGGTTAAAAATTGCATTTTAGATAATAAATTAGATATTTTATTACTCCAAGAAGTCAAGATGAATGAGGAGAATTTTATGAAAATTGCTGCCTATATATGGCCTAAGGCAGCATTTTGCATTAGTCCAACTGAAGGGGCTTTAGAGGGGATTGTCACTATGTGGAATAGTGATAAAATCCAAGGGTCTCTTATGGCTTATAGTAAGCACTTCTTGATTACCAATTTTTCTATGAAATCTTTAAATTGGTCGTTGATCAATGTCTATAACACGAATAACAGAGCTTTGAGACAAAAATTATGGATAGACTTGAGCAGTTTCAGGAATAATCCCCAAAACATCAGATGGATGTTAGCCAAAGATTTTAACACTCCTCTATACCCTTTTGAAAAATAGGGTGGAATTATGGATTACTCAAACAGCATGTTCAACTTTGCTGAATTAATCAATGATTGGGGATTATTGGACATAGAGCTGCAAAACCAAAATTTTACCTGGACCAATAGAAAAAGAGGAGATCAAATGATTTAGGTTAAATTAGATAGATTTCTTGTATCAAACAACTGGAAGGATTATCATAATATGCAGGCATAGGCTTTCCCTAGAACCATGTCTGACCACTGCCTGATCTTCTTCAGTTGGAGAGAACAGGGACATTTCGGACCTTCCCCATTCTGTTTTGAAGCTATGTGGATCAAACACAAAGACTTTAGACAAAAGGTGGCCCAAAGGTGGAAATTCCTATTCAAGGTACTCCTTTGTTTAGAATAGTCAAGAAACTCCAGCACATTAAACAAGAAGTTTATGGATCGAATAGATACAACTTTGGGCAAGTCTTCTAGCAGAAGAAAAATATAGTGGGAAAACTCAAGGATATATAGTAACTAATAGATCAAGGGGATGACTCTGAGGACACTTTAGAAGAAGAGAATACCTTGTCTTCATAATGGAAGAATCTTATGGAAAGAGAAGAGGTTTTTTGGAAATAGAAATCCCATGTTTAGTGGCTTAAAGAGTGGGATAAGAACACTGCCTTTTTTCATCTCTCAGCTATGAAACATAGGAAAGCCAACTCAATAACTAAGCTTGTCATGGATAATGGTGACATTATTACTGAGGATAATGAAATAGGGGAACAAGTCAAGGCTTTCTTTTAGAATCTACTTACGAAATAAAATAATAATGACAGAATTGATAGACCTATGAATCAATTCATTGATAAAATCCCCTATTTGATAATGGAAGAAGATAATATAAAGATGTTAAGGCCTATATTTAGGGAATAAGTCCATGCTAATTTATTCTCCATGGGTGATTTTAAAGCCCTGGGTCCTGATGGCTTTCCTCCTATATTCTTTCAGGAATATTGGGAGATAGTAGGAGCAGACCTCATGGCTATTGTTCGTGATTTTTTCATATTAGGTAAACTTTTGAAACAAGTTAATAATACCTTCATAGTACTTGTTCCTAAAATATCACAACCTTCACACCTCACTGATTTTAGGCCCATTAGTCTATGCAACACTATGTATAAGTTATGTATTAAAATGTTGGTCATGAGAATTCAACCTTTGCTAGACAAAATTATTTCTCCTACTCAAAAAGGTTTCATCCTGGGTAGGAAGATTATTGATGCTATGATCACCACACTTGAGACTATTCACTCCATGGATAAGAGTAGAATCCCTGGGATGGCTCTCAAGCCTGATGTTTCTAAAGCTTATGATAGAGTCTCATGGACTTTTCTATTGCAAGTGATTAAAAAAATTGGATTTAATGATAAAATGTCTCACTTGTTATGGAACGTGGTCTCTTCTGCAAAATTCTCAGTGTTGGTTAGTGGTGTTCCTAGAGGGTTTTTCTCATCCTCAAGAGGAATTCATTAGGGAGACCCTCTCTCCCTATACTTATTCATCATTATGGCTGAGGCACTAGGAAGATACATACAAGCAGATATAGCCTCAAAAAAGCTAGTGGGCATCAAACCTACCTCCTCCCTTCATCCTATGGTGGTAAAGTAGTTTGTGGATGATACCATCTTCTTTGGCACCTCATCAGTGATTGAAGCTAGAAGATGGAAGAATATCTTAAATAATTATGCCAAAGAGTCGAGACAAAGGACAAATTTCTAGAAAAGCAATGTGTATTTCTTCAACACTCCTAATGAACTTAGACATATAATCATTGATATATTAGAATGTGATGAAGCTAGCCTACTAGCTACTTACCTGGGTTTCCCACTCTCTGTCAAAGAGGTATCTTCTAGATTTTGGAATGGAATTGTGGAAAGAATGTAGAGGAAACTTCTTGGTTGGAAGGGGAAACTACTTAGTAGTGTTGGTAAACTACAACTTCTTTGGGCTTCGCTGCAAGGTATTCCTACATACTTCCTGTCTCTTTTTAAAAAATTTGCATATTTTTCTGAGAAACTGAAATAGATCCAAAGGAAATTTTTTATGTATGGGAGTGGAAGACAAATAGAGAATGTCTTTAGTCAGATGGGAAAAAGTGTGTCTTCCAAAATCTCATGGTGGACTTAATATTAGGTCCATTAGGAACATGAACAAAGCCCTTCTCTCAAAAGTTAGTTGGAACCTAATCCATAAAAATAATGATTGGGAGGAAATAATGTATGCCAAATACATGTATAGCATTGATGATTATAACTTTATTCAATAGACAGGATTACCCCAGGGATCTGTGATATGGAATAAAATGCTAAAAAGTATAAGCCTTCTCAAATAGGGAATTAGATGGAAACTTGGAAATGGCTAGCATATTAAATTCTAAGATGATATTTGGTTAAAGGACAAGGCTCTCATCATACAAGGAAACTATGGAGAGATTGTTGACTTGACTACCCAGTTTTTTGGAGATAGGGTCAGTGATTATATGGAAAATAATAATGGGATGAACAATATTTTGGATTATTGTGGGCACCAGCCTGAGCTTTTCTCAAGATTTTGAGAGATCCAGTAGTGTGTTCAGGAGATCAGAATCCCTCTCTTCCCCTAGGAGGATGAACAATACTGGTGGCTAGATAAGAATGGATCATTCTCTGTCAAATCTGCTTACCATCTGCTCATTCCTTAAGCTCAGAATAAAGATGTATGGAAAAATGTTTGGAATCATAAACTTATTCCAAAAATTAACATGTTTTGGTGGGCTACTGCTCATAACAAAATCCTTACTCAAGATAACCTTTAAAAGAGAGGGTTTACTCTAGTTAACAGATGTTTCCTATGTGGTTCAAAAGAGGAATCAGTTTCACACCTCCTTATCCACTGTGGGTTTGCCTGAGAATTATGGGGCACAATACTTAACAGCTTTGGTATTAAATGGGTCTATAATTTTGACCTTAAAGAAGTAATTCTCAACTAGAACCCAACCTTCACACATTCTTGGCTTATGGAATTATGGAAGCAAGCTCTGCCATGTTTGAGTTGGACTTTATAGAAAGAGCACAATCACAAAATTTTTAGGGACACTGCTAGAAATGCTTCTCAGGTGTTTAACTCCTTTGCTAAGACCATTATGGAAAGTGTTACAACAGCTCATATTCATGTTGTGGAAAAACCCCTATCTCAAATTGAAAGCCAAATTGCAGCCAAATGGAAGGTTTTAAACTAGATCCCTGGGTATAATAACTCCAAAATACTATAGAGACTTAATACTAAATGGATCACCCCTAAACCTAACTGGATGAAACTCAACTTTGATGGGGCATCCAAGTTGGATGGTAAAGCTAGTGGAGGAGGAATTATAAGGAATGATAAAGGATGGATGTTTGCTATCTATGCTGGTGAAATTGGAGGCCAAAGTAAAAACTATGCTGAAGTAATGGCTTTACTATGGGGATTAAAGTTAGCTATATCCCTAGGAATAAGGAACTTGAATATACAAGGAGACTCTAAGTTGGTCATAGATGCCATTAATAAAGCATCAAATGTGGGAATCAAGCTAAAAGACATTATTACTGATATCCAATTTCTTTTACAAAAGTTTTTTGAAGTTGATATTTCCCATACCTACAGAGAAGGCAACAGGGTCGTTGATGCTTGTGCCAACCTTGGTCAGCAATTTTCAGGTTGGAGGGTGTGGTGACAAGGTGTTCATATTCCCTTAAACATTAGGGAGATCATTCAAAAGGATATTACTTGTCAGGAATCAGTTTCATTGATGACAAGAATAGCTTTTGGAGGTGGTCCATGTGGAGAGGGCCATTAGGGATTTCAAAACTTGATAACCTTAGTACTATCTTAGTAATCATTAATAATTCATTATATCATGAGGTTGAGTTGCGTAGGTCTCATCATGAAAATCAAGGGGAAATTATTTTCAATCATTGGAGTAGACAACATCATGATTGTAGGGCATTTCATAAAATGATCTATCACATCTACATTCTACATAAATGAAAGCAAGGGTTAGCTACCAGTTCAAAGCTAAAGGCAGAACTTTGGAACTCCACTGTTTAGGTTTGCAATTACAGAATGGGGGAGACCATATTAAAATTAAACCTATCTCCTGCTATGAATTTAAAGATAATCTACTAGTTTGGCATTATTGTAAAGAAGGGGGTATCAACGCATATTTGGAAAGGTTGAATGGTTATGACAAAAACTTGTCCAAACAGTTTGTGAGATCTTGATTGAATAGGTGGGTCATAATGGGCGGTATTAGTTTTGAAATCTCTAAAAATGTGATTTCTATAGCCATGGGAATGACCATGTAGGGTATAAAACACCAAAGGAAAACCAAAATCATGGATATGGCTAGCCATAAACTATTTCTAGGTGAGGGAGAAGAACTCATCCCGTAT
The DNA here is from genome assembly GCA_037957365.1 of Torreya grandis. Lineage (NCBI taxonomy): Eukaryota > Viridiplantae > Streptophyta > Pinopsida > Cupressales > Taxaceae > Torreya > Torreya grandis. Next base: position 1,301,901 of record JARHVA010003188.1, read on the forward strand.
CAAGGAGGGTTCAAACGTGTTAAACATTCATATCCATGAGATGGAGTGTGCTTCATTCTCATGAAGTACTTCACTCTCGAGGCATGATTTACCAAGTTCTAAAATTACCACCTTCCTTTGTTAAATCATTTTAGGTGCAATGTTATTATTAGCTTTCCTTTTTACCTGTTCTCCTCTTTGGAACACTCTGTCCTAAGGGTGAGAGATAAAATGGCTAAGAAGCTAGATATAAACCCTATTCCCCTACACCAAGGGCTAATTTTCTGCCTATACAACTTTCACCATGCCCTCGAGCCAACCAAGAATATCAGAGTTGATAGTGAAGACATTCCTTCCAACCCAGTGTCTAGTGATGCTATTGATGAGTCCTAGGTTTCCCTTGCTCCTACTAAAACAAAAGATGTCTCTTTCTCCACCCCTGAAAAGACCCCTATTGATACCCTTGACTCCTTTTCAAGTAAGAAGGGAAAGAAGAGAAAGGTTGATGAAGAGGAAGAAAATATTAAAGAGACTACAGAAGAGACCCACAAGAATTTGGGCAAGGCCATGGGGGGCCAAGGTGGCAAATCTCACAAGCCTTCCAAAATTAATAAGGAAGGATTCCCCTCCAGAGTGCAAAGGTTAGGGTGGATTGCTGGTAAACCAGCCCCAAAGGCCAGACTGATTGATTATTTGAAAAGTGCTTCGAAAGAAGTAACCCAAGAGGAAGAGTCTGAGGAGTTGGAAATCCAAGAAATTTTGAAGGACACTGGAGTGAAGCAAGCTACTAGGGATTTTGAGGTTACTGAGGAGCAGGGTGCTGACACTATGGGAACTACTAACAATAAGGGAAAAATGTATGTCAAGGAAGCTAGTGAGGGAACTGAGAATGAGATTGATTGGAAAACTGAAATTGGGGCCCTGAAGGACCGCATTCAGAAGCTGGAGAAGGTCTTTGCCAAAGGGCTTCGAAATACAATTCTGTTGAACATGTATATGCTAGAAGTGGTGGGTAATACTAGGTATGCTGACAACATAGAGAATGAGAAACTTAATGATCTTATCAAATCAATAGTTATGTAAGGGGAGACATCTCTGAATCTGGTCTTTATGTTGCTTGTTTTTTGTTTTTGTCTGTTGTTCTCAGCTATGTTGTCATCTCTCTGAAGGCATTTTTTGTTTGTTTGCCTTCTTGTCTTTTTTGACTATATAGGGTTTGGCACCTGGTTTGCTGCCTTAATTTATCAAAAACATATCTAGTTAGTGGGTAGTTCTTGAAGCACTACTTCTTGATCGTATTATCTCAAGATGTCCTTGAATGATAGTGAATGTTGTGTTAGAGGTAAGAGTAGAATAGTTTTATTTATTTCCTAGTTAGGCTTCCCATTTTATATTATTTTATTTCATTAAATTAGTTTTCATGCTTTCTAGATTAGTTCTTTCCTACTTTCAACATTTTATTTCCTTAAATTGGTTCCCTATTCTTATAGAATATATGTCTCTTATTTCATGACAATCTGGTTAACTTATTATAGTATAACCAAGATAATATCTAATTCATTATACTTCTCATACTTTTTAAAAATTGTATACTGAGTTAGTGAGGATGGGTCCAAAATGGATAACAAGTGTAGGTAGAGCATATATGGAACACATAACTGGTATGTTTGTCAATTTTACACCTTTGTGTTTGAGCTTTTCAGAATTTAGGTATGCAATGAAAAGTGAACTAAGGTTATATCAAAATTGAATACTTTTATTATGTATGTAAAATTTTCTCTATTTATTTCATATAAATTTAGAAAGCTTTTTCATTTCCTTAGATCAAACACAATTTTCACATTAATACTTGTTTAAATTATTAACAATTGATATAGATGTATTTTATAGGGGTATTCTGGTAAATTATGTTTTACTCATACACACACCAACTCATAGTGGTTCATATTCCCCTTCTTCCATATGTATTCTAGAAGAGAGAAGAAAAGGACCAATGTATCATAAAGAGTGATCAATAAATCCAAATAAAAATTAAAGTATGATCAAAGACACACTTGATGAAATAAGATTAATATATCATGCATCATGAAAACTTATATAAGGAGAAGGGAAGGGAATCAAAGCTATCTATGTCGGGGCTATGGACACTTAGCTGGTAGCATAGTAATGCACAAGTCTTACTAGTTTTTGATCTGATTTAAAGAAACTAGAATGAAACGTACATTTTATTCCAAGTTTTTTTCTAAAATATTCAAAATAAGGGTATAATAACAACACTTCATATCACATAAGTACAAGGTATGAGTAAGGCTAGTATGTTGTATGAAGTTTTGAGAGACTCTTTCATGTTTTTGGTCTAATTATTCTTTTTTGGTATAAATCATGTTTTATTTTTAGTCTATGAAACTAGGGATTTTGGGTTCTCAAATACTTGAAAGTATTTCCTCTATAAATCATAATTTACTATACTCAACACACCCCACTCTAAACAAAATTAATAGGGGCCCATTATTTTTTGAAAGCCTATTTTTTAATTTGATGATCTTTTCCATTGGTGTCAGTACATAGAAAGATTATATGTTTAAAATTTATTAATTCCCATGTAGATGGTCCTTATTAAGTGTGATAATCTATGCCAATACAATTTTTATTTTCACCATATCAAGGTTTTGTCTATGTTTTATGATTTATTCAAACTAAATTATTAATAACTTTCAAAGTTACTACATATATGTAGGTTTTTTATAAATTTAAAAGACAATTATGGTCTAAAATTCCTAAGTGATTTGGTCTTCATCTACCTTACTCTTCATGTGTTTTTAAATTCATATGGTTTGGTATTAAAAAACTTTGGCACTTTATAACTTTTACTCTTCACGACTTTTGGTTTTCTTGGATTCAGGTGTAGACACCTAAAAACTACACACAATAGTTTTCAGTGTTATATTGCCTTTATACCTTCAACTAGACCCATTTATAACTTGACTTCACAAAAACCCCCTTAAATAATCTAAATTCCCCTTTTTTGACCAATTTACCTCTAAGCCCCATGACTGTCGATGATTAGCCTAACCATTAATGATTGGCCTAACCATCGACAGTTGGCCTAACTATTGACGATTGGGTTTGCCACCTTACTTTAACAAATTTAAAATAATTTATATCTCTTTTTATGAGATTATAAAATCTTGTAAGTGTAACTTACCTTTAAAATAAGATTTTAAAGCTATGTGATTTGTCAGCTTTATCCTTGATCAAATTGGTAACTTATTCTATTACAAATAACAATTTTTACTTATAAAAGGAGAAGAGGAGGAAGTACAAAAGGGATCCACAATCAAGTAATTTTCATTAAATATTTCTTACAAGTATTTATCATCCAGATCAGTGAGTGAGAATCATCACTAAGATCTGAAACTCTATCAAAATCACCCTGAAAGGCCCAAAGCATATCACTCTAGATGCATCACTCCAAGATTCCTCTGCTTGGTTCTATGTATTTTATGCTTGTTTCCTTTGATTTATATGGTTTCTGATCCCTTTAACCTATCAAATCCACTAATACCACACTCTATACTTCCCATCCCCATATCTAACCTCTATTTTCCCAAATTCCCCATTTGTACTTCTTGAATTATTCACCCCCAGATTTACACAATCAACTACTAACAGTTACCTAACCACTGACGGTTTACCTCGACCATCGATAGTTGTCCTAACCACTGATGGTTCACTATGGCATCATTTTTCAGGAATAATTTTTCACCCTTTTTCCTCAGATAAAGCTCCACTTTTTGTGTTTTCCCTAACCACAGTATCTTTTTTGATTTTTTGAACCAGACCCCGACCATCCTAACATCAAAATCTTATCATTTTATTTAATAATAAAATTATCTTTACTTTATAACATGAATTTAATTTATTATCATTGAATTCAAATATAATATTTTATCATTTTAGACTTGATTATCATTAAAATTGGATTGACAACCTCCTATCATTGTGCTTCTTAGATCTAGTGCATGCTAGGCAATCCACTCAACCAACCATCTAACAACCCCCTTTCAAGTGTCTATGTTATTTGAAGGTTATTCCTTCCTAGCCAAAGAGGATTTCCCACTTTCATTTGGATTCATGCATGCATTTCACTAGGTATTCTTCTACATACCCTATTACTAGTTTTCTTTTATTTACTTTCAAACTTAGGAAATGAAGGAAACAAACTGAAACATTTTGGCACACCTAGTGGGATCGTAGTTCCCTTTTTTCCCTTTATTGTTTGCTCATCGAATGAAGTCTAAAAATTTATTTTTTGGGGATTAAAATAAATCATCTACATACATTGACTACTTGCCTATTTTAGCTCACTTAGATTTATTAAAGGCAACATAATTGAATCATAGTGTACTTATGTTGCACAAACCAAATCACTTTCATAAAAAAACATCTAAACACACTTGAGACAAGGCATAAATAGGATTTCATCACCTAGCAGAAACCTTACCCCTTCTCAACTATCCTACTTTGATTTCACCATCAAGGGGAGAACCAACTCAACACCCTAGTTGAGTATAAACTCTAAACTTGATATATTTTGGCTAAGCACCTGATACTCTTATCACTATAGGACTATGATGTGAGGGGGTAGGCCCTAATACCAAGCCACATACTAAATTTTAACATAGATATTTCTTTTTAGCACTTAAAAAACCTAAAACCAACTATAGACTACCTCTTTAGTACCTGATTTATAAGCCAAACTCCCTCTTCACACTCTCAATGCATAAGCCAAAAGTGATTTAAAATGAATCCTAGGATAAATGGTATTTTTAGTGTATGCATTGATTAATTTGAATTATTTTGGTTTCTCTTTGTTTGAGGTGTGATTTTGTCATAATCCCCCAATTTCTCATATGGTCTTTACTAGACAATAACTGAGAAATCAAACCAACCAATCACCACCATCCTCTTCTTCCACCATGGAGTACACTTCTGATGTTGAGGGTTCCCCTCATTCTCCTCCTCCTCCTCCTCCCTAGATTTCAATTATTTTTTAGGGTGATGTGGACTTTGTTTCCTACTTTGGGAACAATATAGATGCCCTTCAACATTATCTTAATAGTTTACCCAATTGTGCCTCAATTGCTTTGGTCTCTCCAATGGATCCTCCTCATTATATGCCTTCCCATCTTATGGTGATGATTACCTTGGCCCAACCCTCTCTAATCCAAGCCTCTTCTTCTTCCAGCATCCCATCTACTACCACTACCCAAACCCAATTCAACATTATAACCTCCAACCAAACCCCTCCTACCACACCCCACATTTCACATATAGGTTCAACTCTACCTTTAGTCACCTATACTCCCTCTACCATGGGTTATCTTCTAAACCTAAATTCTTCCCTTCCCTCTATCTTAACAAATCCACCAAATTTTACCCCCTTTTAGAATCTAGTGCTTTTTATACCTCAAAAACTTCCACTTATCAACACTAGAGTCACCACCCAACCTCAACTTACCCAACCTCCACCTACCACCTCAACTATACTTTTAAGATAACCTACATCCATCCACCAACAACTACCTATTAAAACCTACCAATATGGGTACATACCTCCCTCCACCTAATTATTCATGTCAATCAGCTCGTATGTGGCACCATCTCAACCTTGTGTTACTACTTATCTATATGTGGCCTCTTCAATGCCTTCTACCACCTATCCTTACATAGCTACTACTCAACCCTAACAGAATGTACCCCTCAATTATTTATCTTCCCAACCTCAACCGGATTTGATCAAGATGCTAATGGACAAAATGGGTAACTTGGAGTCATCTATTTCTAAGTCTCATAAACTTTTATCTTATTACCAAATTTTCAATGAACTTATCCATCCATTCATTCCCATCCACTCTTATCCTCCTCAATGTGAATTACCTAAATTTTCCAAATTCCAAGGTAAGGAGGATCCCCAACAAAATCTGAGAGCATTCTATCATTATTGTTACTTAATCACATATGATGATGTTGTCATCCTTCGAACCTTCCCAATGTCTTTATCAGGCATTTCCCTTGATTGGTATAGCTCTCTCCCTACACATTCCATATTTTCCTTCTCCTAACTACCCCAAAACATTTTATAACATTTCTCAATAAACATAACTAAAAAGGTTTCCATAACTAACCTCTATTCTATCAAATAATTTGATGATGAGTCAATTGTTGATTTTGTGGCTAGATGGAGAGGCCTCATCAATCAAATCTCCTTCACCTTACCCCAATCCAAATTAATTAAACTATTCTCTAGAGGTTATGCTAAGCATATTGTACTTACTCTTCAATTTCAAACTTTATAAGCATTTGATGAGGCATTCACCATGGCATGAAAACTTGAAAACCATGTTATTGATGAGGGGAAACTAAAATTATAGAATAAGAATTCTAATTTCAAATCTAATGACCTTACCTTTACTAAAACCACTAGCCAATCTAATACTAAGGTAAAAACATCCACAAATTTGTTGGTTCAAAAAATTACCCCACCTCCAAATGTTAACCAATAACATCAAAACAATTCTTCCAAATCTTCTTATCAGCAAAATTAAACCCAAAACTGAGCCCCTCCATGATAGTATACTCCCATTGGGGAGTCATATACATCTATTTTGGATAAGCTACTCAAAGATAAGTGGTGTAATTACCTACTTCTTTGGATGACCGACCCAAAGAAGTAACCATACCTACCTCACCCATTGTGGAACCATCTATGCCCTCTTTGGAAGCCATTCCCTAAAATATTGTTACCTCATCTACCTAATCACCATCTTTGGAGCCTCCCACCAATACCAAAACTAAAACCATACCTTCCACCAATGGTATAAATAATTAAACCATTCCTTATTCTACACCCAATTGCTTAAGCTTTGAGATTAATGATCAAGGAATTACACATGTTTATAAGCTCTTCTCTAGGCTAGTCCAAAGTTTAGAGTTAACATCCCAACCTAACTTTGATAGAGCCACATTTTGGCATAGGCTTAGCCTTCCTTATCAAATCAAATTTGACTCCTCAACTTCCTTGGAACCCACACTTAAACCCATTATTACCACCCCACCAACTACCTCCTCTAAAGTCATAAATAAACCATCTCAACCACCTCCATTTAAAATTTCCAAATCACCTTATGCTTCTTTCACTAAACCAATTAAGAATCTAGGGATTATTCCCACTCCTAGTCACTCTCACCCTCCTTTGAGATTAGACTTAACTCCATCAAACCCACTAAAGACCAATCTAATTAAGTCCCTTAATAATGAAGGACTACCCAAACCTCCACCATAAAATAGACCCATACCACCTCTTTCTATCATACCTTCCATTTTAGGACCCCATCCTTTTACCATTCTCGTTACCTATTCTTATTTCAACAAACCATCTCCTTTTTCTCCACTTATAACCACCAAACATTTTAGTTATTAATCATTCCTACCCAACCTATCCCAATCTACTTTCCCACCTATAACCAAACCTTCATCATTAAAAACTTCCACATCCAACTCACCAAACCCCAAGCCAACCATATCTAATTAAACCCAATCAAAACCCCCAACCAAAATCATTCCTCTAGCTACTTATTGCATAAATAATCCTATGCCTAATAAATTCCTCACCCATTGACTCCAAAAACCCTTACCTACAACACCTTTACTAGATTCCTACACAACTATTTTTTAAAGTTTGTTGCAAGCCTCTTTTATTATCCTACCTTTAATAAAACCTTTTGACCCTACCCATCATAAACCAACCTAATTCAATGATAATTTGATTTGTATTTACAATAGGACTCTTAGACATGATACAAAGAATTTCAAAGCTCTCCAAACACTTGTTCATAGCATTTTTGATGAAGATGATCTATTGGAGGAACCAACATTGAGCCCATCATCTACTGCATTACTTAACCAACCCATCTAATAAGCACCTACACCCTCATCCTCACCCAAGAGTGAAGAGGATGAACCATATAAAATATCAAGTCCCCTTATCCACACCATTCATATGGTTACCCATTATTAGGCTCAACAAAAGGATAAGGAGAAAATGAATGTAACCATCCCCTAGACTTACCCTTCAATCTCTCAACCTACTAGCCAAACCCAAGCATCTCCATGTCTTCCCTCACAACCATCAAAACCTGAAGTCTCCATTTTAAGACATCCATCTCCAAACCCTACTCCATTTATCCAATGGCTTATGCTAAAACAACTTCACTAGACACTGATAAAAATGAGTCTTTATGATATAATCAACAATTCACCTCAACATCATCAAACATTAATGGAGGATCTATATTCCATATAGTTTCAACCCAATGATCTAACACCTCTTGCATCCTTTATTGGGTCCCTTCACCAAGGTGACCTCATCACCTTTTAGCACTCAGAAATCCTACCTCTTCATACCAAAGATCATGATCATTTACTCTTCATCACAACATACATCAATCAACCCCATGTCAAAAGGGTATTGATTGATGGTAGAGCTATCATCAAAAACATCTCCTTCCATGCATAAGATCAACTCCAACTACCCATAAACATCATGTCTAAGATTATAATGGTCTTTTTTTATTTTAATGATACCTTGGAAACCACCTTAGGGACTGTGGTGTTCTACATCTATTTGGGACTATAAACCATTCTTGAGATATTTTACATTATAAAGGGTGATTTTTAATATAATGTGTTACTTGAACACCCTTGGATCCATAAAATGAGATGTGTCCCTTCTACCTTACACCGATGCATCAAATTTGAGCACGAGGGAAAAGTTATTACAATCAAAGCCAATCTTAGTCCCTTTTCCTTATGCAATATGACATATCAGCCTAATGACATTCTTATTCCTCCACCATCCACATTACAACCAGATTCTAACCAAACTACCTCATCACCTACCATTAGTAACATTTCCCCCCACCATAATTATGAAGCGTCCACTAGCTCATCTATTTCTTCTTCAAAAATCTCAGTAGAAGACCCCTTGTAATCAACATTTTAATGACTCTCATTAGGGGAATATCACCTTCTCATTTTAGATGCCTTCTCTACTCCACATGATTATGAGAATCTTCAAAATGACCCTTATTATGACCCCAACATTGGCACCATTATTCCCTTTGGTCTTCCCAATAATCAAATGAATTTCATCTATGGGGGACTTGATTGACCACTTCTAGCTCCTACCACAACTCCATGTATCCAACCCTTTACCTCCAACTTTTCTTACCTAAGAAACCTAACCTTTTCCAAAACCTACCTTTATCTATGCCCTTAGAAGTGATTTAGACTTGGACTCTATAAACAAGGATCTCATGAGTTACTCATTATTAAAACCTAAAAACTTCATGATTTCTTTGGTCTTGGGTTTAAACCACTAGAAGTTCCCACATCACCTAGACCCACTGCTACCACTATCAAATAAATTCCATCCTCACCAACCCCATCTTCCCAATCTGAGGACTCTGATATCATCCTAGATAAACAAAATTTATCAACACTATTAGTCTAGGCTCCCTAACCTATCATAAGGATGGCTAAACTAAAACCCTTCCTCTCATTCACCAATAAATGATAAATCATGATTCTCCCACCATCAACACCATCCAATGTCAAGATGATAATTCTATTCTCACCTACCTTGGTTTGGGGGATTCCTCTATCCATAAATCTCTCCCTCTTAAGAACCAAATAATTTTAAATGAATCAATCATTGATGTTAGCTTGGGAACTCAGGAGAACCCTTTCATCATCAAAATTGGCTAATCTTTAACCCCCAAAGAGCAACAAAATTACCCTTCTTTCCTTCATGACCATAGCATATCATTTGCTTAGTCTTATCAAGACATGCCTATAATTTTTACTTCTATTATTTTCCACAACATCATCACCCATCCTAAGGTTAAGATAGTTTGACAAAAACTTTGCCACATGTATCTATGCATAGCTCTTCTTGTCAAAGAAGAACTTCAATGCCTCTTATCTATTAATTTCATCCAACCCATTGACTATCCACAATGGGTTTCTAACATATTTCCCATCACCAATCCCATGGGGGACCTTTTCCTCTTCACTGACTTTTATGACCTTAACCTCACTTTCCCTAAAGATGGCTTTCCTCTACCTAACATTGACCAACTTGTTGATGTCATTGCCAACCATGAAATGTTATCTCTCATAGATAGTTTCTCAGGATACAATCAAATATTGATTGCCCCTACATACCAACATAAAACTTATTTTATTACCCCATGGGGAACTTTCTACTATCGGGTTATGCCTTGTGGACTAAAGAGCATTGGAGCCACCTATCAATGGGCCATGACCTATATCTTTCATGATCTCATTCATAAAATTATTGAGGACTATGTAGATGACCTTCTTGGGAAGTCTAAACATCACAAAGATCACCTCATTATTACTACAATCATCTTTGAATAGATATTTCACTATCATGTCAGGCTCAATCCCAAGAAATAAATTATTGTGGTCTTATCGATAAAACTTCTTGGCTTTATAATTTCCCTTCATGGAATAGAAATAGACCCAAAAAATGCTAGATCCATTCTGGAGATTCCTCCTCCAACTAACTTGAAATAACTTTACAACCTACAAGGCAAACTTCAATCAATTTGATGTAGTATTTCCTAATTATCTTATCATTATCAACCTTTTCATCACCTCGTAAAGAAAGGCATCTCCTTAAAATGGATCAGTGAATGCCAACAAGCCTTTTATGTAATTATAGATTACCTTATATCTTTGTATGTCCTCACCCCTCCTAAGGATGATCAATCCTTTCACCTATATATCTCTGCCACAAACCATTCCCTTGGTATAATGTTCATGCATCATGATGAAAAAAATAAAGAGTAGGCCATCTATTACATCAGTCACACCCTAATCAAATATGAAACTCGATATACTGATCCTGAAAAAATTTACCTTGCCTTATTCTTTGTAGCCTCCAAGTTCTATCATTATCTTCTTAATCTCAAAACCTATGTCATTACTAACACTGACCCTCTCAAGTATATGCACTCTAAGCCATATCAAAACTAGTCTATGGTTAAGTGGCTCATGATTTTACCTGAGTTTGATCTTGTGTTTCTTCCACAAATTTCCACTAAAGGATAATTCATTGATGACCAATTAGCCAAAGCTCCTCTACCTGATAATCAACCAATACCTCTTAACTTTCTTGATGAGTCTATTGCAACTCTATACCAAGAGAAAGCCCCCCATCAAATGACCATATTTTTCTATGGCTCAAAGTGCCAAAATGGTGAAGGTGTCAGGGTAATCATCATTCCCATTAATTGAGAACATCTTCCTCTTTCCTTTAAACCTGACTTTAATTGTACCAATAATATAGTTGAATATGAAGCCTTAGTCATAAGTCTTCAAACTACCTTAGCTTTGGGAATCAAAATAATTGGTATCTTTAGAGACTCCTAGTTGGTCATCAACTAGGTCAATGGATATTTATTAGTACAAACATGATCCTCTCTTGAAGTACAAACAAATTGTAGATGTACTCTTCGCATCATTTGATCATTACACTATACAATCATTCCTTCAATCCACCAATAAATTTGAAGACACCATGGCATCTATTGCTTCCCAAATTCTATCCCAATCGGCCAAATCTAAACTATTTTTTATCATTCATCATTTTATCACACATTCATATATCAGTTTAGACATTCCCACCATTTTTAATGTGGAAACATCACCTCTTGACAATTGGTATGATCAAACTTTCAATTATCTTAACCTTGGTATTCTCCCTCTAATTTTTCAAATAATGCCTATAGAGCTTTTACCTAGGGTACTTCTCATTACATTATTATATGAGGAATCCTTTATAAACAAGGTTTTGATGGTATCCTCCTCCATTGTCTCCATAGTCATGGGGCTTCTCATGCCATCAATGAAGTTCATGCTGGCATCTATGGGGGACACTTTAGTGGCCTATATGTCACCAAATGTATCCTTCACCTAGGATACTATTGGCCCACATTTAATCAAGATTTTTGTGGATATGTTAAGAAATTTGTCAAGTTTGAATAGCATGATAACCTTCATCACACACCTCCCCATGGTCTTTAGGTATCTCAAGATTATTGGCCCTTCTTACAATGGGGCCTTGACCTTATTGGGTAAATCAACCCCCATTCTTCTCAATGACATCAATATATCATCACTACCATGGAATATTTCACCAAATAGGTAAAATATATCCTACTTATATTAACTAAATCTAAAAATATCATTGACCTCATCAACCACCACATCATCTATCACTTTAGTGTCCCCCTTAAACTCATCACTAATAATGGCAAGTCCTTTAAAAACAAGAAATTCCAAGAGCTTTATGATGCTTTTGACATCAATTTAAGCTTTTCCTCACCTTATGGACAAGTAGAAGCTTCCAAAAAAACCCTCATCAAAATTCTTAAAAAGGTGGTCAGTGCTTTTGGTTGATATTGGCACCTCCACATCCCATTTGCTTTATGGGCTTTTCATACTAGTATTTGTAATTTCTACAGGTGCAACACCTTTTTCCCTCATCTTTAGAGCTGAGGATATCTTGCCTCTTGAAGTCTAAATTCCATCACTTTGTATATCCTTACATGAAATCCTCTCTAAAAGTGACTATCATCAAGAACACTTCACACACCTAGAGCTTCTTAATGAGCATCACCTTACCATACTTAATTATCTTTGTGTCTATCAAAAGTGATTTAAGTGTTCATATAACAAACATTTGAAAAAATGAGAATTCAACATTAGATACCTCATCCTCAAATAAATTTAACATGTCACTAACATGGAAAAGACCAAGAAAGGCAAGTATGCTTTTAATTGGTTAGGACCCTACATTATAACCCATAAGTATGGATCTGGTGCTTACCATTTATCCTCTCTCAAAGGCAAAGTAGAGCTTGATCCTTTTAATGCTTCACATTTGCATCCTTTTTATTATTGAAATATGATCGAAATCACTTCTGTGTCTAACTTAAGCTCATCCCTTGGTTCATGAGACCTTTTTCCACTTTTCACATATATTTCCATTTTCCTATTGGGAACCATTGACTAAAACTTATAACTATGTGATTCATCCATCACATATAAAACCTAATCCTAAGTATGGAACCCCAAATTTACCCATAACATGGTTCTCATGGATACTTTTTATCTCTTTATAGATGGAATCCCATGATCAATTATTTTTCAACCCATCCCTTTCATTTACTAAATAGTATTTTGTGCTAAAGTCTTGCCTCCATATGAGTAGACCTTTAAGCCTAAACAAACTTGTCTATGTCTAAATTCATACTCAAAATTATAGTACTACATACTACTCGCTTAGAGGATAGCTACTTTAACATTCAATTTTTCTTAATAATAGATTGTTCCCTTGAAGGATAACTATAAAAAATCAAATTTAGACCACTCCTTTGAAGGATGGCTAAGCATAATCATTTAAAGCTTCTTGCATTGATCAGCTTCAATAACTCAATAAAAAAGCAAAAATAATAAACAACAAAATCCAAATAAGCCACAATTGGCTCCTATACATAGCATTGGTAGGCTTCCCACATTGATTAGTCTACATCTCATAATAAGGCATGGACTTGTCTACCACAGATCTTTAATCACCTATAGAATGGGCAAGCTAACCCATATTAGGTTACCACATATTATTCACCCTCATACCAATCAACTAAATCTCATTCACTCCTCCCTAAACTCAAGAGAATATGAGCTTACTTGATACGAAGTGATCAAGACACCCTTGTTTTCAATCAAAGCATGTTCATGAGAAGCACTTGATGGGCTAGTGTTTACTAAGCCAGTCCAACTATGGTTTTTTATTGTTAGGTTCTTACTAATCAGATCAACATGCCTCTTCCTTATCCATTTCTTGGGACATGTGGACATGAGTTTTTTTCATTATTTTATTTCCACACAGTCAAATATTCTTATGACCAAAACAATTTTTCACCCTCTCAACACAATAACATTATACCAATACCAATCCCAATCACATCAACATAATAACATCATTCCAATACAATCCCAAAAATATTATCACATCAAACTTTTCCACTATGCTATCACATCATACTAATAAAGCATATTTATATAACTCAATGCATCACCCAAAATATCATCGCATCCATTGTTTAAACTAAATTAAATTAAAATAGTCAAGTCGCCACATTATCATCATCACATCTCAACTAGCCAATCAACATAAGCATAATCATAACCAGAAATACTCATGACATTATCATAATTATACATCAACATCAACATCTTAATCAACATAATTATAACCATAATGACATCATCATACTAAACTAATAGATCATAAATAACAATCATGATTCTAATCATCAAAATCAACATGACATCATAATCTTCATAACCATAATCACAAACATAATCATAAACATCATCATAATCATAACATGAATAATCATAAACAACATCAGCCTCCTAATCCACACGATAAACATAAGCATAAAACATCATCATAAGTAGAATTATAAACATCTCATAATATAAAATAATACATGTGTCTCTCTCATAAATACATCTTACCTCATCAACACATAGTTCAGCATCAAAAAAAGTACTAAATCATATAAGTATCATATCTCAAGGCCTTGGAGTACTAGAATCACAACCACCTATACCTACCCCACCATTTGGTGGTGATCCACTTGATGTACCTACCTATACTATAATCAATGCCCACTGACCCAATGTAGCTACTACTAGACCCCCAACTAGGCTAGCCCTATATTCCTTCTATCTCATCACATCTGGTAGTTGGGATAGCACTATAGCCTCATAATATTTGACCTCCTACATAGTGGACAAATATTGTGCCCTTATAACTAATTTGGCTGATCTTACTACTACTGTGGTCACCCCACCTCTCTATCTCAAAGAGTTCCTCTCCTATGTGACCACACCAAGAGTGGCTCTCACCTAACCATGATCACCTATCAAAATGACAATCTATCCTTATAAAGTAACCATCTATACCTACAATTCCATCACCTATCCCTATAAACCTATCATTTGGGCTTGTACCACTACAAGAGTTACTACTATCTAGTCAATTATTTTTCCACCTTATACTTATGTAGGATCAACATCCATGGGCTATTGTCCCCCATCTCCCCATCCAAAATCTATAGCTACATACCTAGCCTGGAACAATCCCATGTATCCATTTATAACCTCAACATCATCTATAGGATCTCTCACTAGAATATCTTCATAATCCAACATAATTGCATCCAACTATGGCTCTAGTAACGCTACCTCCTCCCTCTTATATTGAGGAACATCTAATGGTGTATCCTGTACTAATCCAAACTACCTCCAAACTTAGTTTATTGGGATGCACTCAATATCTCCATCCCATCTACCATATATCCACCTCTAACTTTATAATGATAACATGTAGTACCTATAGCATATCTAGAGAGTTTAACTCACAAAAGGCCTCCATACAATGTCTACTACCACCAAGCCCTCCAAAGCATCTCAAAGCCACTCTATATCTTTAGATCCACCACCAGCTCCTATAAGTGCATAATCACCTCACCACCTCATGAAACTAACCTTGTAGTCAGTCAGTGCATATCCATCCTAGGGAAGCCTAAGAGGTCTCAGTACCTATATGTACTCATATTCCCAATAATAGAACACAAAGTTGATCCTATATCATCTCTACACCTTGAAGGCCTAGAGATCTCTATATATCTACACCAGCAACACTGGGGCCCATCTAAAAACTATACCCCCTAAAATAATCTTTGTCAACACTCCCAATAGTACATAAGAAAACTAACCACTACTTGAATCAAGCATCATAAAATAGGATATGCCCATCATCATGATGATAAGTAGACATCTATCCTCTAAGACCCTTTAGTATACTAGCCCATAATAAACTCTACCAGTATGGTATCTAGCCTCAACTTTATCTATCCCATATATCCACTCCATAAAGTAATCCTACTCATCACTCTTGATGTGGTATATTAGCTCCCCCTAGATCAAAATCTATAGACATCTCACCAGTCGATAATAAGAATGTATTTATGGTAGGGTCCCATCTTTCAATGTGTGCCATAATCATCACTATGTCTCATGTTAGGTGTTGGTAATGTCTCATGGCCCCTAGGCCCACATCTTCCATCTTCTTCCACTCAACATTAGTCATCCCATCATAAACCTCCATAAATATCCTAAGGACATGGTCCCTCATTGGGATCCACTCATGGGCCTACCACACAATCATAAAAATGTTAATATTTCTAAGTTGACCTCTATTTTCACCCATTTTCACACATCCCTATTAACCTATAATATCTACCTAGGATCTACTCTTTCATATTTTACCCTGCCTTCTGAGCTATCTCTTAGACCCATTACCAACCATCCCTTATTTTTCACCTAGACACCTTTTTAATAACATTAATGCCTTATGGGTTGGCCCTCTTTTGGACAAAAACTAATAGTTTAGGTAACTATCAACTACCCCTAGGTCTATTTTGACCCCTAGAGTTAACCATAGATGATTGGGTCCAACTGTTGATGGTCATTGTGTGTGACCATTGGTAGTGAAACCTTACCACCTAGTCGTAATCTATAATCCTTAAAATAAGATAAACATGCATAAAAATAAAAATTTCTTACTTATCTACTTCCCATTTTCATTTATTTACCCTCCCCCCTCATTTCTCTACCCCATTTTCAATATTTTCACCCATACCTAAACCTAGGGCATCTAGGCCTAGGCTTGTTACTTTCCCAAAACCTATTTCTACTTTACCATAATCCTAACCTCCTCTACCCCTTTCTTATCAATCAATTACTATCATTTTTTGGTATTTTAAACAAAACCTACCTTATTTCATGATCAATGGCATGGTTAAAGCCCTCTCACCACTGCTCGGCCACATCCTCATCCTCCATCATACTCAAACACATGCACTTGATCAATAAATACTCTCTACCTTAGCAAAATCCATGCTCTAAACACCCATCCAAATCACTCGTGATGCTAGACACTATTTTCCAAAGTCCCAATGTGAAAATGACTTCTTGTTTTTACTTTTACCACTCAACTTTTTAGGGTTTCAACCTAACTATCAATGATTAGGGTAACCATCAATAGTTGACACTTGGGGCACCCTAACCATCAATATTTAGGGTCCCTCATCTTTATCTAAAATTTTTCAACTATAACCCTTTCTCCTCAACTAACTCCTACCTAGAACTACATTTGTCCTAAAGTTCTTCTTAGACTCTCTATCCATGGAACTATATAGGTAGCATCTACTCACCTAGCGCAATTAGAATTATCTTGCCACCCCTCACCCCCAGTCCTCCACTCACCACCTATTACACCCTATACACCTTGATGTTGGTTATTTTTTACCCTCTCTCTTCACATCTGATGTGATAACTTTGAATGGTTTGTTGACCACCTTGACCACTTTTGCCAAGTTGACCATTTAAACTTTACACCACCTCATGCATGACCTGACCACTTGTGTTGCTTTTTAGAAACACTTCCTAACCTAGATGCTTGTGACCCACATCAACCCTATTTGGATGGCTTGATAGGCATAACCCAATTAGTTATGACCAATGTTGTGGACTGGTTACCCTCTTTTATCCTTCTAGCTCTTAAACATATTTAAAAACATTGGCAATTTTAATCTTTATGTGATCTTACTTATTGATCTTAATCATATGTTATGCATGGGTTCATATCTCCAATGCCTAATCCCTTTAACATCACCCACCTTATAACACCCATATCCCATTTATCAAACCTTGACCTAATTTCATTTTCACCTTAATCATCTCTCAATTTAAGAGGGAATACCTCCTCTCATACTTGGGACAACCAGACCTAAACACTGACTAGCTTCCTATTTTTGTTTTACAACTTGCCTAAAGCTACACAACAAATAGGGGGAAAATGTAGACACTTAAAAAAAGCACATGATAGTTATTAGTGTCAATTTACCTTTAGACCTTCAACTAGACCCATTTATAACTTGAATTCACCAAACCCCCTTAAACACATCATCTAAATTCCCCCTTTTTTACCAATTTTCCTCCAAGCCCTATGACCACCGATGGTTAGCCTAACCATCAATGGTTGGGTTCCCCACCTTGCTTTAAAAACTTTAAAAGCATTTCCAGCTCTTTATGTAAGACTAGAAATTCCTATAAGGGTAAATTACCTTTAAAACAAGCTTTTAAAGCTATGAGACTTGGTAGCTTTATCCTTGATAAAATTGGTAACTTCTTATATTGCAAATATCAACTTCTACTTATAAAAATATAAGAGGAAGAAGTGCAAAAGGGATCCACAATCAATTACTTTATATTCAAGCTTTCTTATAGGTATTCAACATCTATATCAGTGAGTGAGAATCATCACTAATATCCAAAACTCTATCAAAATCTCCCCAAAAGGATCGAAGCACCATCACTCTAGATACATCACTCCAAGATTCTTCCACTCAATTCCAAGTTTTTTTTGCACGTATCCTTTGATTTATCTAGTTTCTAATCCCTTTACCCTATCAAATCTACTAATACCCAACTTTATACTTCCTAACCTTGTATCCAACCTCTATTTACCCAAATTCCCCATTTGTACTTCTTGATTTATTTACCCCTAAATTTACATAGTCAACCACTAACAGTTACATAACCATCGATGGTTAGCCATAACCATCTATGGTTAGCCATAACCATCGATGGTTACCCAACCATCGATGATTTACCTTAACCAATGATGGTTAGCCTAACCACTAATAGTCCATTATGGCATCATTTTCTAGTAATCATTTTTCATCTTTTTACCTCAGATCAAGCTCCACTTTTTGTGTTTCCCCTAACCACAATATCTTTTTTGATTTTTTGAACCAAACTCTGACCATACTAGCATCAAAATCTTATCATTTTCTTTAATAAACAAATTATCTTTACTTTCCAACACACATTTACTTTCTTATCATTGAATGCAAATATCTATTTTTATCATTTTAGACTTGATTACCATTAAAAGTGGATTGAAATCCTCCTAGCAAGTATTGTGCTTCTTGGGTATAGTGCAACCTAGGAAATCCACTCAACCAACCAACTAAAAACCCCCTTTTAAGTGTCTGTACTATATGTAGGTTATTCCTTCCTAGTGAAATAGGAGTTCTCACTTTCATTTAGATTCACATGTGCATTTCACTAGGTATTCTTCTAAACACCATATTACTAGTTTTCTTTTATTTACTTTCAAAATTAATAAATGAAGGAAACAAACTGAAACATCAGGTCTTCATGATTTTTGGTAATTACAACTTTTTCACATCATGCAATTTGGTATTTCACAATTTTCTTACTTCATGACTTTCGGGTTTTCACTATTTTTGTCTTTGTGGATTTTAGCATCAATCAAATTGGTCTCCTTATCTTCACGTGTTTTTATCTTCACTAATTTTATCTTCATGCATTCACATAAAATTATAAAAGAGTATTTTGGCCTAAATTCTGACATGCAAAATCTATGAGTCTTCATGTTTCATGCATTACATGATTTGGCTAATTTCAAATTGATAAAAGTTATGACACCTAACTTTTAAGATCAGGTCATTTGGCATAACTACAGCAACATAAAACTAACGATTGAGTGAAATTGTCTAGGGATGATAGCATGGCATTTTTTGAATGCATGAGAAGTCTATGTGGCATACCCACCAAAATATGTTACTAAATTTGAATTAAATGAGTAAAATAAGCTTGGATCCATTATAAATTAATGGTGCATGAAATATAATTAAATAATACATCATTGAGGCATATGATAAAATTCTAAAGATACATCTCACTTATTTATTATCAAAGAGTCCAAGTAAACTTGCATTCCATGAAGAGCTCAAATCTCTAGTTTTTGTGTTTGCCTATGAATTGCTTCCTAAAAAATACTAGTTGAATTATCACATGAATTAAAAAAGCAATCCAAACATAAGAAATGGATTCATCATCTATGGCATATAGAGGATATTTATTATTGTCAAAGTTCATTAAATATTTGATTGAGTATATAGATATAATCTTCGACTAGGTTGCGTTCAATTATAACTATGAAAATTAAATAGCTCTATGGTATGTTATAGAGAATTTTGGTTCCCGCTCATTTGAGAAAAATTTAATAACCAAATAAAAATAATTAGTGGCAAAATTAACACCATTGAAATGTCAACAATTTTATTTTATAGCAGCAAATATCGAAGTGATGCCTTGCATCAACCTACTTTAGGACTTGTTCTTCACAAGCAAGGTATCTAAAAACTTCCTATATCATGAAAATCATAAGATAGTCTGGTCTATATTTTATGGGATTATTTTCAAAGGTACCTATTTCTTCCCCTCACATATGCCACATATGATGGGATGAGGTTCACATTATGGAAAAATAGCAACATGGTGGAAGATGCATTAAGAAGCTAGATAATATCATGAGAGAAGGCAAACCTTGAAGCCACTTATCTAATGCCAATCACTAAGTTCATAATGGGAATTCACATTGGGATGGATTTTATAAATAGATTATATGGGTGTGCCATCAGCTTTTATCTTCTACTTGAATGGGTGCCACTATTGGGCTTATTGTTGACATCAAAATTAACCTTTACCTCAGTGAGATAATTAATACCAAACTCTAGGAGTAAATGTTTAAAAAGGATAAGAGGCCAGTCAATGTTTACTTCTTTATGATGTCTTACTTATTATATATTGTCATGATGATGTGAATATCCCTCAAGAACACCTCTGTTAAAAATGGTCTGAGGCAATCATGACATCGAAAGGGGTAAAGGTAGGAATGAGACCTCATGAGAGGATGCCAACAGTGGCCTCAAAGAGGAGAAAATGAGATCCTAAACACCTTTCCCAACTATTTTAGACACCTATGAGTTTAAGGTTTGAGATAATGTCACAATAAAGGCTTATGGGTGAAGGATAATCATTAGAGGATGAGGAGGAAGAGATTACAAAGGTCAAGGTCATGAGTCTCTAATGACTAAAATGTAAGGCACCAGTAGAAATTTAATAATACAAAGGTGTCCATAGAATTTTTGTAAATATATTCACTGATGGGGGGGGGGTGTTCATTAGTGTGAAAAATCCTATTTCATTTCCATATAAAATTCACTTATCAATCAAATAGATCTAAGGATATAATAATGCATAAGAAATTATTCATATGAGTAAGAAGTGAAAGCACAACACATGAGAATAATATTTATGTGGGAAAACCTCTATGGGAATAAAACCCACTAATACACAACATGGACTACTATCCTATAAGAAATGAATCACACTTTTAATGAGGCACCAACCCCATAAGGAGCACCAACTCAGCGAGTGCATTTAGCAAGATTCAACCTATAAGGAGGATCCAACTCACTATGAAACCAAGAACCAAATCAGATACCTTGAATATTTTATCACCCTTGGACACCTATTACTTACTCAACTGAATATGATCTCCTCTGATTTCTCTTCTCACACTTCTCTCTCAAACAACCTATTAGGCCTTCTTACTTAATTAGCCCTCTCCTTTGCAGAATTAGGTCAAATAAGCTTGATAAAAACCTATGAAAACATAGTTACATACTATTTTAATTTTTATCTCATTTATTTTATGACTTTATACTTAATCAAAACACTATATCCTTTGTTCAATAGCTCAATTCTCTAAGCAGTCAAAATATGCTTATTAGGCCTTGATATTATACTTAATTCTTTCTCACACCCATATTGGTTAGATACAAACATCACCATACTTGTATTATAATTTAAATATATCAATATTAAAGTTTCATAAGTGAAAAAAACATTTCATAGGTCATTCATTACCCTTAAGGACTAAAACCACCAATGGGCCTAATAGAGACCTAATGCAATTAGGCCTTCCTTAAGCACATGTTTCAATTAGATATCTTTTTAACACTTTAAGAATTAAAAAATGGATGAAACACTTAATATTTAACTTTAATATACCCTTAATAATCTCTCCTTATGTCCACAACACCATTTGGATCTTTTCTCTCCTTGAACCATCCAATTAGGTCTACTCATAAATAGGCCTTCTCATTGCTAGAAAGTCTATCTTGTGAATTTGAACCATATACATAACTTTGAAACATAACCCAAATATAAAATAATATGAATATTATCTTCATGAATGAAAAAACTTCAAAAAATTCTTCTGCTTCACCACACATGTCAAAAGGCCTCAAGAACACTCCTCTATATGGCTTACTCAGAACCACCAAACATTATCAACAAATAATCAAAAACATTTGACTCTCAAAACTTGAAAAAGTAATTAAAATGAATAAAAACACATTAAAATTATCATAATATATATTTATAACACCTTAAATATCTTTTTATCCTTTAACTTAGTTTAAAATGACTCAGTAACATCCTTTTCACACAGATATAGAAAGTTGCTTGTATTACCAAAAACACAGTCAAGAAAATAAAGTCATAGAACACCTATGGGAATAATTATATGATATTAAAATGGGTTTATATGAAAATTTATCATCCTTAGATAATATTTTAAAATACATATTTCATGTTTATATATCAAAATTGTTTTGATAGACCAATCTTACTACTTCACTCTACACAAACTTCACTATGTTAGACAGAGCAGTTTGATGACAAATTTTTGCTTGATTATAGGAATCATAAAAAATTATAAAAAAAGATGATATGAGGGAAATATCTATAATAATTTCCCCATGCATTATAACCCATCCCTAATCCATTAAAACAAATCCCCAATCTCATTCTCATTCTCACCTAGTTTTCTATTATTTAGCTCATTAGGCTTGTTTAGCAAGAGGCCAACTTTCATGACCATTTTATCACATTTTTTGTTTCAAAAATACTCAAAAACATTCATGTTAATAAAATATAAGTATTATACATCATCCTCAATCCATTTTCATGCTTTGACTTGGTCAACCCTTCCTACTATTTTAAAATCCTTGAAAATAAGGGTTTTCCTATATCTTATACTCACTTTCAAGACAAACCAAAACTACCTAAGGAAACCTTGAAGACTCTCATACATGTGAAAAAAATAAAACTAGGTCAATATGACCATTCTGATATATAGCTGATTAGATATTTCTTATTGGGTCATTATAAGGGTTTTGAGAGGGCTTTGACTAGTTCATTTCTTAGCAATCATTCATAAATGATTTTCCATCATATCCAAAACCAATGATAGTAAAAAAAAAATATAGTTACCTTACCCAACTTAAATTATGTTCTCAATATCTCATGCAAATTTTTCACATGCCAATGAGTACAAGAAATCTCTTCTCGAGTCTGCAACACCCTATTCTATGCACGTAAGGAACCTTGTCATAAGTTTTCATGATTTCTCCTTAAGGTATTAACTTAAAAAAATTTAAAAATAATTAAAATTACCTATAATTCCTATATAAATTCTCTAAATATATATACCATCTTTGTAAATGATCTTGACCCTTCATTAGGCCACTATAGGTCACTTTTGCATATTAGGCCTTATACTGCTAGCCACACTTAGACTATGATCATGCCTTGAAACCTCTTGAAATATCTTTAAAACCTCATCCACATGTCATGTGATCTCATATCCTAATCATACACTACCAAAATTTCTAACACAAGTCTCAAATGGCTCAACTCATCATGCTACTAGACCTATGCCATTTCACTAGGTTCCTCAAATAAAGCTTTATGAACTCAACATCAAGAATAACAAAAACAACACAAAATGAAATCAATGAAAACTTTATTCATACCTTATAAAATATTCTTAAAAAGCTCCCCTTTGTCATTGATGAAACCTAATTAGAGAGACTTCTCTTACTGGGAAACATCTTCTTAATGAAGATCAATATTAATGCAGATTAATCTCCCCCTTTGATAATAATGAAAAAGCACTTAACTATAATAAAACTTAAATATAAAAAAATAAAATATAATGTTATAAAACTACCCTTTTCATATTTCATATCTCAGATAACATCTTATTGATAAATTGATGACTCCCCCTTTGACTTTACAACTTGTGCACTTCTTTTATATTCTTGAAGCTAAAATACCTTCTCATCAACTCCCCCTAGGCACTTTATCTTAATTAATGGATGATAGTAATATGATTCACACCTAATTACTATATTATATGTTCAAAATTAGCTTTTGGAAGAGGCTTAGTCAAGATGTCTACAATCTGATCCTTGGTAGACAAAAATTCAAGCTTAATACTGTGATCACTCACTTGTTCTCTTGAAATGATACTTGATAGGAATATTTTTGGTCCTCTAATTTTAATATAATATTATTTAAAACACTTATGTCACTAGTATTATCATATATAATAGGAATAAGGCCATCAAACCTCACCTTGTAGTCTCTCAAGGTTTGTCTCATCCATAATACTTGAGTACAACATGAGGTTGATACAATGTACTCACCTTAATAAGTAGATAAAGATACTAAATTTTGTTTCTTTCTTAACCCTAAGACTAGACATTTACCTAAGAATAAGGTTGTTCCACTAGTGTTCTTTCTATCATTTATACTCCCAACCTAATTTGCATCTATGTAGGCTAATAGATAAAACTTTTTACTCCTAAGGTACCATAAACAATATTCTAAAGTTCCTTTGAGATACCTAAGTATCCTCTTAACTTATTTTAGGTGAATTTCCTTAGGATATACTTAGAATATTCCCATAAGACATACTAATTTCATGATATCTGGTCTAGATTTAGTAGTATACAATAAACTCCCAATCATGAATCTATATTTTGTCTGATTAAGCTTTGAGGATTCATCCTCATTGCTTAGCTTGTATCTTATTACCATAGGTTTACTTATAGCCTTACAATCTTCCATTTCAAACTTATTTAACATCTCTTTTATATACTTGACCTATGAAATGAACATACCTTTTTAGTTTGACTACTTTGAAGTCCAAGAAAGAAGGATAGTTATCCAATCATAGACATCTCAAATTCTGAATTTAGCACCTCTGCAAAAGTCTTGGTCATGTTTTCATTAATTTCACCAAAGATAATATCATCGACATAGACTATAAAAATAAACTGATGATCATTTTTCATTTTGACATATAGGTTAATATCCATAACTCATCTCTTAAACCCTTGGTCTAAAAGGTACTTATCAAGTCTAGCATATAAATCTCTAGGGGATTATTTTAAACCATAAAGGGCCTTCTTCAACCTACAGACTTAATCCTAGTTATCAGTCAATAGGAAACCCTCAAGTTGTTTGATGTATATCTCTTCTTCTAAGTTCCCATTTAGGAAGGCTGACTTAATATTTATCTGGTATATCTTGAATCCTTTGAAACTCACATAGGAAGTAAACATATTAATGGCCTCTAACCTTGATATAGAATAAAAGGTTTATTCAAAGTCCACTCTTACTTGAGCATTTCTTTTACACATAAGTCTAGATTTATTTCTAGTGACCTCTCCAATCACATTCAATTATTCCTAAAAACCCATTTTGTACCAATGATGTTTTTGTCCTTAGGTCTAGGTAGTAACTACCAAGTTTCATTCTTCTCAATTTCATTTAGCTCCTCATTTATTACATCTAAGCAAAACTTATCTTCACATGATTTTATATAGTTTTTAGGTTCAACTTTTGAAAGTAATGCAACATCACTCACCATTCTTCTCCTTATTTGTATACCTGCACTTTTGTTTCTAATGATTTGAGATTTAGGATGATCCTTTTGAATTTACCTAGAAGGACCTTTTGAGTCTTTTATTTCCTCACTATCTTCTTCATCCTCATATATCTCTATTTCTCCTTCATCATTATTTTATTGAGAATATGGATTCTTTGTCTCATCAACCTTTACATTTATGCTCTCCACCATATTTTTCAACCTTTTGTTATAACATCTATAGGCAAAACTTATTAATGAGTATCCTAAGAATAAACCTTCATTATATCTTGAATCAAACTTGCCTAGGTCCTCATCATCTCTCTTAATATAGTATCTACTCCCAAAAACATTGAAATGTTCAACACTTATAGGTCTTCCATTCCATAATTCATATGGAGTATTATCACCATTGATACTAATATGAACTTTATTTAAAGTCTAAACTATATTACTCAAAACTTCTCTCCAATAACCATCTAATAGCTTGGACTCATTCAACATGGTCCTTACCATTTCTTGGACTATTCTATTATTTCTCTCAACAACTCCATTCTATTTTGGTGTTATATTAGTTGAGAAATATTTTTTTTATTCCATTGACATCATAAAATTCATCAAATTCATTTAACCAAAAATCTTCTCCTTTGTCAGACCTAAGACACTTGATCTTCACATTCATTTCATTTTCAACCAAAGCTTTGAAGGTTTTGAACTTGTCTAGAGCTTTACACTTTTCCTTTAAGAATTCTACCCAAGTCATTCTTGTGAAATCATATATAAGAAACATGAAGTAGTTGTATCCTTGAATACTTTGAATCCTTGTAGGTCTACACATATTAGTATGGAGTAGTTCTAAAGGTCTAGTAGTGAAATATTATTTAGACTTGAATCTTCTCCTAGTTTACTTACCATATTGACATGCCTTGCATAGAGCATCTAAAGTTTTATATATTTTGGGCATATTATTCACAAATCCCTTGGAGCTGATCTTGAATAGATTGTCAAAGTTCATATGACCTAACCTCCTAGGCCACAACCAACTCTCATCTACCTTGATCATGAATAATTTATCTTTAGAAATTTCATTTAGTACATAGAGATTATTTTCAATTATATTGGCTTTGGTAATAAATATTCCTAATTTATCTCTCTTTATCTCACATCATTTTTCATGAAATGTTAGATTATGTCCTTGGGTGCACATTTGAATCACACTCAATAAGTTGTATTTCAATCCATATACATATAACACATTTTATGTCATGGTCTTCCCATTTTCCAAGCTCAAATCATCTTTCCCAACTATGTTATAAAATGTATTATCCCCAAACTTTACTAAACCAATGGCATTCTTATTCAAAGTGATGAATTTGCTTTTATCTCCTATCATGTGACTTGAGCAGCCACTATCTATGTACCATTTCAAATCTTCATTTTGACTGTGAAAAGTAGTTTGGGATATCATATATTCTTCTCCTCTATCTTTCTACTTCTTCTCTATAGGTTTTGCTTTCTTGATCCATTCTTTAGTGTCATGAATCCATAACTTATCAACATGACTAGTTTTCCTTATATGTTTTGTCTTACACTCTCTTGTAATATGTCATCTTTGGTTACAGTTGTAGCATAAAATTTTGCTTCTCAATTTGTAGTTAACATATTTATGTAAAAATTTACCACAAGAGAAATATTAAACCATGAAAGAGTCTACATACTATGATTATTTGGCCTTGTTTGTCTTTTGATGAAGATAAGATGAAACATTACTACTTTTGACATCTCTTGATGGATCAAGGACCTTCTTGACTTGTTGATGTTTGACTTCAACTTTGGCAGCTTCTGTATAGGTCTTGATTTTATCAGTTTCATCACTCCTTGACTGATCAATGTCTATTAAAGTCTGACATTTATTAAACTCATTTTTTTCTTCTCTGAAGCCAAGACCTCTCATATCACGAAAGGATATTTGACTATTTGGGATATTGTTAAGTTTTTAGTACTTTCCTCATACTTCTGTTAAGCCCTTAACTTGATAGAATCTTTCTCAATTTATACCTATAAATTATTTATTTTCAATCTAAGATAGGTACATTATTTCATGTGATCCTTATATTTTGAACTAAATTCATAATATATTTTACTAAATATGGGTAAATTCTCATGGCAATCATAGAAAACACTTTCATTGCCAAGATCCATATTTGTATTCTGAAGATCTCTTTTAGACTGTTAAGTTTGATTAAGGGACCAAGATTTGATACCAATTATTGGAGATATATTCACTGATAGGCTGGTGAATTAGTGTTTAAAATCATATTTGATTTGAATATAACATTCACTTATCAATCAAACAGATCTAAAGATATAATAATACATAAGCAATTATTCACATGAGCAAGAAGTTAAAGCATAACACATGAGCACAAGATTTATGTGGGAAAACCTCTAGGGGAATAAAAACCAACAATTAAAAAATTTCATACTATCCATTAATAAATTAATCAAACTTTTATTGAGGTACCAATCCCATAAGGAGCACCAACCCTACATTTAGTCAAGCACCAACTCAACTAGTGTATTTAGTAAGCTTCAACCTAAAATGAGGCATCAACCCCATAGGAAACCAAGCACCAACTTAGATACCTTGAATATATGATCAGCCTTGGATAATTTTTTCATACTCAATTTAATATTATCTCCATTTCTTTCTCTTCTCACACTTCTTTCTCTCTTAAACAACCTATTAGGCATTTTCACTCAATTAGCCCTCACCTTGGCAGAATCAGGTTAAATGACCTTACTCAACACCTATCAAAACATAGTTATATACTCATGTAATTTTCAAATAATTTAATTTATGATCTTAAATCCATTAATATATGCTCTAAAACACCATATCCTTCATTCAATAGCTCAATTCTCTAACTAGTCAAAATAGGCTTATTAGGCATTGACTTTATACTTGATTCTTTCTCACACCCATATTGCTTATATAAGGAACTCACCATAATTTTATTATAATTTAAATATATCACTAAAAACATTTAACAAGTGTAAAAAACATTTCATATGTCATTCATTACCCTTAAGGGTTAAAACCACTAATAGGCCTAATAGAGACCTAATGCAATTAGGCCTTCCTTAAACACATGTTTCACTTAGATCTCCTTTGAATACTTTGGTAATTAAAAAATTCATATTTAAATTTAATATACCCCTCATAATTTATCATTATGTACCTAGCACCATTTATCTATTTTCAGTCCTTGAACCAGCCAATTAGGTCTACTTATCAATAGGCCTTCTCACTACCAAAAAGTCTGTCTTGAAAATTTGAACCAAATACACAAGTTTGACACATAAAACACATATAAAATAATATTAATTGGATATTAATGACTTGAAAATATTTGATAAATTATTTTCTCTTCACCACACATGTCAAAAATCCTCAGGAACACTCATGTAGATGGCTTACTCAGAACCACCAAACACTATCAACAAATAGTCAAAAACATTTGACTTTCCAAACTTGAATAGGGTCTTAAAATGAATTAAAAAACATTAAAATGATCCTATGATATATTTTAAAAACTTAAAATATATTTTTATCCTTAAAATTAGTGCAAAACGGCTCAAGAATATCTTTTCCACACACAAAAAGTTGCATGCAGTAACAAAAACACAGTGAAAAAAATCAAGTCATAGAACACCTATGGGAATATTTATGTGATATTAAAATTATTTTGTGTGAAAATTTATCATCTTTATATCATATTTTAAAATATATATTACATGGTCATATATCAATATTGGTCTTATAGACAAATATCACTACTTCACTCTACACAAACTTCAATATGTTAGACAGACTAGTTTGATGACAATTTTTTACTTGAGTATAGGCATCATCAACACTTATAAAACAAGGGTATATTATGGATAGGATTTAATAATTAACCCATGCATTAAAATCAATCCCTATTCCTCTGAAAACAATCCTTAATCTTATTCTCATTCTTGCCTAGTTTTCTCATTATTTTACTCATTAAGCCTATTTAGTGATAGGCCAACTTCCATGATCATTTTAGCACATTTTTGTTCTATAACATACTAAAAAAAATTATGGGAATAAACTATAAGTATTACACATAATCCTCCATCATTTGCATGCTTTGACCTAGTCAACCCTACCTTTTATATCAAAATCCCTAAAAATAAGGGTTTCACTGTAGCTTCTACTCACTATCAAGATAAACCAAAACTACTTGAGGAAAATTTGAAGATTTATTTACATGTTATAAACATAAAATAGGTCAATAAGACAATATTTATCCATAAATTATTATATTTTTCTTATTGGGTCATTATAAGGGTTTTGATTGGTTTTGCTTCTTAGCAATCATTCATAAATGATTTCCACGCATCTTCAAAACCAATGCTAAGAAAAATAAGATATGGAACTTCCCAAAATTATATGAATTTATCAATATATCATGAAAAAATTTCACATTATAATGAGTACAAGAAATATCTTCTTACGTCTGTAACACCCATTTTGTGTACATAGGGAACTTTGTCACAGGTTTTCATGCTTTATCCTTATGGTATTGACTTCAAAATTTGTCCACATACTTAACATGACCTCTCACACATATTTAAATTATCTAAATATATTTTCCACCTTTTTAAATTATCTTGACCCCTCATTAGGCTACTATAGGTCACTTTTGCATATTAGGCCTTATACTACTAGTCACACTTAGACTATGATCATGCCTTGAAACCTATTTAAATATCTTCAAAACCTCATCCACATGTCATGAAATCTCATATTATACTCATACACTACCAAACTTCCTCACATAGGTCCCAAATGGCTTAGCTCATCATGCTACCAAACTTATGCCATTTTACTAGGTTCCTTAAATAAGGATTTATGAACTCAACATCAAAAACAAAAAAGACAACATAGAATGACATCAATGACACTTTCATGAAATCAATAAAAAATTTATGCATACCTCGTAACACATTCCCAAAAATACTTATTTTTACTTCTAGTTTACCTTTTATAGTGCATGTTGCCCCTAACTTTGATTATTTATAGAAATATCTAGATTGTACTACAACATTGTATCCACAAACTACTAGAGTAAACATTACAAGTCCTATTTCTATTACTTCTTAAGTTTTTACAAGATCTACTAGGGCCAAGAAAGTCCATTTCACAAAAATTGCATGAGTCCCTATTTCTTATCATGATTCACAACCATCTGTATAATCCACCCATCTAGGTTTGTCTATACCCCAATCTAGCATAGATCAACCAACTTTCATTATGTCATCTGCAATTATTGAGAAGTAGGAAACCTACATTGTGCACCATATTATTTATACTAAGAATTTATATTGGTAAAAAATCATCTTCCTGTCTCTACCAAACCCACTCCAAGTAAGTGTATTAATGTTATCTTCATAATATTTTATGTCAAGGGTAACAAACCAACCCACTTATTCAATTGACACAAGGGAATTTATAATTCTATAATGAGCAGAGGACTTGAGATCCTAAGATACACAAAGGCCTAATCTAGTGATTTTATAACCTCCCACAGTTAGTTGCATTTTAACAAATCTATAGAGATAGTTCAAAGAGTTAGGAAGAGAAAGATTCAAGATGAATCTAGAAGAGGCCTAGTTCTTGAAAAAAAACAAGATGTCTTTTCCTTATCTAAAAAGAAGAATCAGAGAATTGGGGAATCTCCAAATAATGAATATTTTTCATCTTATTTGGAAACACACATAAAGGCCTTGATGGAACTCTATAGAGGCATTAATCAGGCTAGACAAGAGATTCAACAAGAATTAAATCAAGTATTGGAGTAGTAGCAAATTGTACATATCCCTATGGAAATAGAGGATTATGTGTGGAATGTAGCCCTCAAAATGTATGGCATTCCTGACACTATTAATATAACAAATATTAAAATATGTCACCATTTTGTTGAGACTGTTAAATTATTTAATTATTTGAATGAAGATGAGAATAAATAAAACTTTCTTATGACTTACATGATAAATAAGGACTTTGGTCATTTAGATCTGAAAACTCTTCTTGAGGTAAACAATGCCATCAACTTGGTAGTTATAGAAAATAATAATCTTGAAAATAGGTATCTAATACATAAGCATTAACTCCAAAATTGGATAATCATGAGAGACAATCTATGCAAATTTTTTAGGACTTGAAAATAAGTCAAGGGCCATTTCCATAAAATTGATTAATGAGACCAATTTTGATAGGCTGCTCCTAAAAGTTGCTACATATTTCAAGCAAGGTCTACAAGGATACAAAAAGGAGGAGATTGAGCAAGAGATTTATTTTATAAGGAAGAAGTTGACAAATGTTTAAATCATTAAAGTAAACTTCATAACTTCAAAGAGAGATCATGGATGCCTACTCACAGAAGTTTCTAGGGTACATTAACTATATTTTCTCAGCTTGGACATAATAAAATCTCAATATGATCTACTATACAAGTGTTATCTAGACTTGAAATCAAATAAAAAAGCTATAATAGGAACTTCTAGTTCAACTCTACCTACCACTCTTGTTCCATTAACTACTTCAAGTGTTAATCCCTAGATCATGCAAGATCCAATGTCAATTAGACCTTAGTAGACTAGTTTAATATTATATGTGTTTCTTCCATAAGAATTAATGCATGTAACTGAAGCTTGATTCTACTTATACTCTATTCAAAATACATGTAAGGATTAACTATGGAATATTGTAACATGCACATGTTGTATGGTTTTATAATATAAATCTTATTTTAGAGATATAATTTTGGCCATTTTGAATTGTACATGTAGATTCTACATTGAATAAAACTATTGTTCTAATAATTAACATGAAATTCTGATATTTTAGATAGATTTGGAGGATGAGGTGACCCCTTTCCTAAATCTATATATACTTATAACTCTCCCACTTCAAAGGGATTTAAAATTTTAATCAATACATGAAGAAATATTTTAGATTGTCATACAACTATGTTAATGAGTTTCTTCTAAAAAATTTATGTGATTTATTATGATTTCTTCCCTATTATTGATTAAATAATTTGAGGTGTGAAAATGCTACTTAGAGTTCTTTATTTTTATTAATGATATATACTAATATACGATATGTAAAATATATTTGAGAATTAGCTAATATGGGTAATTATAAACAATAAGGTTAACTAATTAAATTATTTTAGTGTGTATAATTATCTTTCATGATATAGCCTTCTAAAGTGATCAATAGTCACTTTAGATATGTCCTTGATCCAAGCCATAGTATTTTGTTATAAAGGCAAGAAACAACCACTTTAAATAGGAGAAACCTTTGGCTAAGATATTAAATTTAACTATATCCTTTACCATCATACTCCCTCACTATGTTTGTGTGTATGTTATAAATATCTATTATCTTCAAGCATTAGTTTCTAAGACATTTGTCCATGTATAAGACCAACCTAGAATTAATCCCTCTTTTGATCACATAACTTTTTTCTACTCTACCTTTCTTCATTTTTAATTTATTTTGAGATCTACCCCAACTCAAATAAGATTATGATTTATTTTATATTTCACTCATTCATGTACATCTAGTTAATGTTAGAGGTACAATCACTGAGAGTGGGGCTGAATCAGTGAGACTAGATATTTTAATTTAAATTCAAATCATTTCAAACTATTAAACAATCAACATATATCAACTTTATCAAGAAACATTAACAAGAGATATCATTAATTCAATGCATAAACAAGATTAAACACACAATAGATAGTTCCTATGGGAAACCCTCATAGGGAATAAAACCAACTCTAAAGCTTATAGCAAATGGACTACTTATCCTATAAAACATCATAAATAAGATACTGATCAATTTATTCTTACTAAGATTTAGTGAAACATCAATTTCATAAGGTGCACCTACCCCTATGATGATCAAGTCCTTTTGACAACCTTTTGGTCAAGTCCTTCTAACCAGCAACCTTGGTCAAGTCCTTCTGACTTAAGGCCTTTAGTGAACCACCTATTTCAAAAGGAGAACCTACCCCTAAGGAAGATCAAGTCCTTCTAGCCTCCTATGAAATGAACACCTCTACCTTTGAACTAATGTCTTCAACACCTGATGATGGATCTCTTATTTTCTAACTCCTGCATAAACTCCCTCTCTATCTCATATAAGCCTCTCACATAGGCATGCCATAATATCTCTCCTTCACTCAAAATTCCCTCATATACATAGTCAAACCTCTTTTCACATATTCAACATTCAAACCTACAAGATAAATATCCACTCTTATTTTCTTCAACTCGTACTCTTCTCTCATAAGCCTCTCCTTTAAGCACCTTTTCACAACTCTCTCATATATGTCTTCTCAAAGTCTAGAAATAACCATATTTAATTTTTACATTTTATAAAGACTTCATGAATTATCAAGTCAAAAATAATTCATTATCTTATAAAATATATGCCTTCACCCTTAAGGCATCTAGCATGGGTCACACTTAAGTACAACTCTCTTTCAAATAAGCCCAAGTCACTTTTTAGGTCTTATGAAGACCCATTCACCTCTTTGATACTTCTCAGAGAAAAATAAGAACACAATAACAATTTAAAAGTATATTTACCCATGACACATGATATATAGGTCCTTATTAAGTGTCCATATCCATCACATCACCCTTTTGTTAACACTCAATTAGCTCAAACACCTTTTTGTACACATAGTCATTATGAATGAAAACATAGTCAAATTTTAACCCTTTAATCATACAAAATATGATTGTTAAAACCTTAATAATATATTTATATATATATATGGTATTAATTGATTATAAAATATACTCCAATATTTATCTGACCTTTAGACATTGAGATACCAACAAGCATAGCTCAATTACTTTTCTCGGGTTACTTGTAGAGAAAACATAATAACATAGACAAATATGAAGCTTCATAAATTTTATTGTACACACTTTCAGACCTTAAAATATATATTTATATATAAATATTATATTCATATAAAAATTCATGTTTTACACCATGAATAAATTCTTCCTTTATCAAAAGATATGACCCAAAACCCAGACACTAGTCTTTCCTTTGTGAAATTTAAATATTTGAATTCAAACCATCACATTTAAACTTTGGTCATTTAAAATGCATCTCTTTCCCTTAAATATTAGATTAAATATGCATCATCTATATTATTCTAAATTTAACTCATAGTGCACTACTTCCCAAATGTTAAACTTTAAATAGTTGATCTCATCTCATGCAATCTTGACCACATATGCACTGTCGATCTCTATGGATTAGATTGGTATTTATCTTATAGAAATCACAAATATATATTTATCATAACCCACATGATAATGAAACTTGTAACCCTCATTTTTTTTTTATCACTTTTAATTTTAATCATTTATCACTTGTCATCATCTTGCTACCTTCTGACACTTTGCAATGAACACGCTCCGCTGATCTCTTAGAAATAGCTTGGTCTTTACCTTTCTAAACCATCAAAAACTTTGACCTCTTTGACATAATGAATTTTTTTTATATATTTTATGAATTCATAAGAACCATTATATCTCCATTTGGCCCTGATATTTACCTTATGCCAAAATTACTAAGTAGGGAACCATTTCAATATGCCTGGAAGGCCAACTTTGGACAGATATATCTTTTGATGCATTCAAATTTATGTTCTCCAATTTTCACCATATGATATTTTTTCATATTTAAATCCAAAAATTTATCAAAATTATCATAAAACCTTTGTGCATGCAATATATAACTCCATTAATCTTCTCACTCATATTTTTTCTGCCACAAAGCCAACTATGTCAAAAACTGCCTGGGAGGTCAACTTTGAACATGCATATATTTTATTGTGATTCAAAAATAAAACTTAAATCATATAAAATTTAGAATAATTTTATAAAAACCATATTACCAACTCCCCCTAACTCATCCAAATGTGTAAATTATAACATCATCAATCTGCTCACTCAGATTTCTTTTTTACTAGACCTAAAAGGTCTAGATGAAAACTATGGACTCAAAAATGAATTCCACTCATACACACAAGAACACAAATAATATAATACCTATTATGGGACCTATTTAAAATACTCAAATCAATATATTCATCCTTAAACATATCTAACCATGCCAACACTGAAGATCGACCTAGCCTCCTTTAAGCATATTAGGACAAGCACATTGGACACTTTGTCATTGTCACTTAGAATATCAAGGAACTTCATCCACTCACATAGATACCTCCATGAAATCATTTAAAACCCTAAAACAATCTCCCCCTTTGTATTTTATGTCAAAAACCATCATATAACAATATACATCTCACTTTCCTTCTCTCTCTTCAAGCACTCACTTAATAGGAACTTTCTCCCTCTTTGACATAATGAAAAAGTGGGCACCAACTAATCCTGAGGAACTAAAAGGACCATAAAAAATAAATTAACACCTTATAAAAATGATAAAAACTCCCCCTTACCTTGATCATAACTTTTCTTTTCTTTGTCAACTTCCTCTTGCCACATCTAACACTCTCTTCAACGAAACATTCTAACCAATAAATAAAGAATACACAAAAGTAATAAAATATAATGAAACATATCAAGAAACATCTAAGAGGGACTCCCCTTAAGATATCTAATCCATTTCACCTTTTTCATATCTTCACATACCATGAAGAACCTTCATATTGGCATTCAAATTTTCTCTCACAAGCCAATCCCATGGTCACCAACAGATGTTTTCAAGCCATACTAAAAACATGTAAGATGTTCACAAATAATAAAAAATCTAATATGATAATAACCATACCAAAAAAATGACCAAAAAAATATAAAATATTCACATTAAGCCTATCTAGTCTCCTTGTAGCCCTACCTAGAACTTGCAGAGCCCATAACTATGTGTAGACATAACTTCAAGACCTAAAAATTCATATATGGAGCACTCTCATATTCCCCCTCAATTCCACCAACTTTAAACACCTATCTCATCATTTGTAACATACTTCCTTCACAAACCTCCTAGCTAATTAGAACTCTATTTTGATAAAAACTTGATTTGACAACCCTCTAAATCTCTATTAAGCTTGATTTGACAACCCATTCAACATATTAATAAGACTAAGATCTCAAATCATAAGGAAAACTACTTTTCTATCAAATCCCAAAACCCTACATTCTCAAAATAAATAAGGTCAACAAACCTCCTTTTGGTCAACACCCTCTTTTAAAACTTATTTCACACCTAGAGACAACCATCACACACTTATGGATCAGAATTTGAGCCTCCATAACTTTGTAAAATTTGACTTCTTATAACCAATTTTATGCCTACTTGCCCTTAAGACAAAACTAAGAAAATTGAGAGCACTCAAAAATCTTTAATTGTCATAAACAGGATCATCAAGATACAAAACTACCTATAACACATCAAAAATAAGTACATATACCTTTTTTAACATAAAAATCTTCTTAACATTACATCAATCTCATTAGGTCACCTATAAACACCCATTCTAACCTTATAGATATTTTATACATAGTAACACTTACTTTTCTACTAAAAGGAATCTCTTGAGAAGCATAGACAGAGACACCCTACTTCACAATGTCATAAAATAGTTTGAAACCAAGATTTGCCCGAAAATCCTCATATTCCTTCTCCTCTTTGGTCATTTGATACTTGTAGTTCTTCTTCTTCTTCTTAGGCTTAAGAGAAGCAACATGCTCAACCACTACAATATTCTCCTTCTCTTATAATATTGAATTGATAATACATGGAGACAACAAAGATTCATGACATACCTTTTCATCTAAAGAAACTTTCTTTCATTTTGGAACCTCATCACTAGGCACTAACAACTGATGCTCTTTTCATAGAACTTACTCAGCAATATAGACACCTAAAACTAGCTACTGATAACCTAAAACACTAGTTTCCATCTAAAGTTCACAACATCATTTTCAAGCTTAATTTGTGCAAAGTTATAATGTAGGATTGGTTCCAAAAAGCTTCAAGAAACTAGTGTTATAATTCTAAATTGATTCCAAACCAATCCAAGCCAAAGGCACAAGGTGCCAAGAGGAGATGAAGGTAGCCACACTCCATTAAAGAAGACCTCTTGAAGCACAATCTAAGCAAGCCACCATTACAAAGACATTTTGAGCATCCAAGGAAGGTAAAAGGAACTCTTTTTTTTTCATTCTTTGATTTTTAGTTATATTTGTCATTTGCTTTTGTTAACTAAACTCTCCCTATTGTCTATGCCTAGAGATGTTATGCTATTAGTGTGTTTATCTCATCTTTTTTTCATTTTGGAACTAACACCATACTAACCATCCTCTCTTGAGTCAAATTCCTAGATCACAAGAAATAATAGGATGTTCACTTAGATCCATACTCACCTTAGAATTAGCCTCAACCAGTACTTTGGTCCTCTCCTTGAGTTTGGTCTCTTTATCCACAACATGAGCAGATAATGAGAGCCCTTGACACTCTTTAAATTCTATAGCATTCTCCACCATATCAAATAGATTACTTGGACCAATAGAACCATCATGACTCATAATTACCACCTTTGGTTTTCATGAGTTAACTTGTGTTCTTCCTTACACTCTAGAAGCTTGATTGAACTCATTTTGATTTGATGGCCTTTGCTTGCAAAATCTAGCAACATGACCAATCTTATCACAGTTATAGCAAACCATTCTTTTTAAAGTGAACTCAACTTTCCCTACCTTATTTGGACACTACTTAGCTAAGTGTCCCTCATAAATAACTATATAACTTAAATTTTTTCACACCTTTTGATTGATGACCCCCATCATAGTTCCATACAAACTCATTTCTAATAGGTCTCTTACATTATCTATCTATATGCCCAAACTAATTGCATGTGTAATATTAACCATTGAAACCTGTATACCTCATGGCATTTGGTTTTTTGATCTGATTTGTATTCAGTCTACTAGCACCATCATTCCTTGTCTAATGATTTATCTTTAAATTTAGATTGTTCTTTTTCACATTAGTATTCATCTTGTCTTAAGTTACATTCTCTAATTCTTCTTTCTATCACTTGCATACTTTTGATCATTCATAATATTGTCTAGATCACTTGATCTCTTTTTAAATATCACAAATGGCTTCACCTTACTAGATGTCTTCTCTAACTTATATTTCAATGACTCATTTTCAATTACATACCTTAAACATTCATCTTCTTTATCTTTCAGGATTGTAGACATGATTTCCAATTGACAATTAAGATTCTTGACTATATCTTCATGCTCTTTGGTGTCTTCATTCATTCTTATCTCATAAATATTTAATTTCTCCTCATAATCTTTGAGTTGAGACTTCATCTTCTTATTAATCTTATTTTCAATATTAAGTTTTTCAAGAGAATTTGCCATTGCAGTCTCATAGTCCACCTCATATTCATCATCATCTGAATCACTCCAAGTAAACTCCTTTTTATGTGAGAAAATTACTTCCTCAATCATGAAGAGGGATCCATATTCAATAGGACCATCATCTTCATGATCACACTCTGATTCATTGTCTTCACTCTCATCAGATGAGCTATAGTCTTTATTGGTGTAGAGACTCTTCTTTTTCTTGAAGAACATCTTCTTGTTGCTATACTTTTTTAAACCTTTCTTCCTCTTATAAGATTTATATGTCTTCATGTCTTCATCTTGGTCTTCATCATCATTATTCTTATTCTTATGAGGGAAATTATTAGCAAAATGTCCTATATCACCACAATTGAAGCATTTGAAGGGTAGCTTACACTTATACTTTCTTGACCCTATTTTTAATTTCCTTGTAAATAAAAAAATTAGTTCATATTCATTAATATCAGATGTGTCATCATCTTTAGGTTTCTTACCTTGGAATTTATTCTTTAGCTTCATTCCTATCTTGAATATTACTTTTTTCTTTGGTGGTACATCATATTTCATCCTCATCTCATGGGAAGTAAGGATGCCACGGAGTTCATCCAACTTCAGCTAAGTAAGATCATGATTTTCTTCTATGGTAGATACTTTAGGATAAAAATTGAGAGACATGGATCTTAATAAATTTTGAACTATATTAGATTCTTTAAGGTTCTTTCCAAGACCTCTAATTATGTTCACAATGTCATCAATACTCTATATAAAAGATGCTATAAAATCTTCTTCCTTCATCTTGAGACTCTCAAATTATCTTCAGTGAGTCTGCAACTTTGCCAACTTAAATTTTGAGTTTCATTCATAAATAGTCTTTCATTTATCCCACATTTCCTTGGTAGATGTATAATGGATTACCTTAGTGTATTTAGTCTCTGAAAGACCACAAGTGATAGCATTCATTTCCTTAGAATTTTTCTCAAACAACTTCTTATCTGTAACACTAGATGGAGGAATAGTACATGCAGAATAACCATCCAAAATAGATTTCCAAATGTCAGAACCTAGGAACATGATGTAGGTCCTCATCCTTAAACTCTAAAAATCATAATTAGATCCATTGAACACTGGTGTTTGCTTAGTAGATAAACCTCATTGATGACTACCCATATTATACCTTAGATAACCTTCAATCTATCAAGCCTTTACCAAAGGACCTACTCTGATACCAATTTTTAGAGTTAAAATCACTAGGGGTGAATTAGTTAGCCCAAATATTTCAATTTAAATTCCAATCCTTTAAAACTATCAAAAAATCATCATATATCAACTTGATCAAGTAACATTAACAAGAGTGCTCATTCATTCAATGTATACATAAGATGAAAAACATAACACATAGTTCCTATGGGAAACCTTCATGGGGAATAAAACTAAATCTCAAGCCTATAACACATGGACTACTTTTCTTATAAGAGATTACAAACAATAGATTAATCAAGTCTTTATGACCAAGATTTAGTGAAACATCAATTTCATAAGGAGCACCTACCTATAATATGATCAAGTCCTTCTGACCACCTTTTGGTCAAGTCCTTCTGAACAACAATCTTGGTCAAGTCCTTATAACCTAAGGCCTTGAGTGAAACACCTATTTCATAAGGATCACCTACCCCTAAGGAATATCAAGTCCTTCTAACCTCATATGAAATAAACACCTCCACTATTGAACTAATGTCTATAACACCTGATGATGAATCTCTAATTTTCTAACTCCTACACAAACTCCCTCTCTATCTCATATAGGCCTCTCACATAAGCATGCCATAAAATCTCTCCTTCTTCACTCAAAATACCATAATATACACACTTATACCTCTTCACACATCTTAAACCTTCAAATATACAAGAGTATTATCCTCTCTTCTTCACTTCAATGCATACTCCTCTCACACAAGCCTCTCTTTCGATTACCTACTCACAAGTCTCACATACATGTCTTCTCAAAGTCTAAAAATCACCATATATAACTTTTACCTTTTTATATAACCTTCATGAATTATCAAGTCCATAATATTTCCTTTTCAGACACAATACATGCCTTCACCCTTAAGACATCTAACATGGGTCACACATAAGCACAACTCTCTTTCAAATAAGCCTAAGTCACTTTTTAGGTCCTATGGAGACCCATTCACCTATTTGATAC
Source organism: Torreya grandis (assembly GCA_037957365.1). Classification (NCBI taxonomy): domain Eukaryota; kingdom Viridiplantae; phylum Streptophyta; class Pinopsida; order Cupressales; family Taxaceae; genus Torreya; species Torreya grandis. The sequence goes on from JARHVA010003188.1 coordinate 1,343,484, forward strand.
TTATTCAAGAAAAATAAGAACATAATAACACTTTCCAAGTACATGCACCCATGCCACATGATCTATAAGTCCTTATTAAGTGTCCATATCCATCACATCATCCTTTTATTAACACTCAATTAGCTCAAACACCTTTCTATACACATAGTCATTATGAATGAAAACACAATAAAATTTTAACCCTTTGATCATACTACATATGATTGGTCAAACATTCATAATTCACATATATGATCCTCATGGATTTTAAAACATACTCCAATATCTATATCACCTTTAAACATTGAGATACCAACAAGCACAACTCAATTACCCTTCTTGAGTTACTTACAGAGCAAACACAAAAACATAGTCAAATTTAAACCTTCATAACTTTGATGTTACACACTCTAAAACCTTAAAATATATTTATATATGTAAATTTGATTCTTATACAAATTTTATTTTTAAACCATGAGCAAATTCTGCATGTTTCAAAAGATATGGCCCAAAAACCAGACACTGGTCTTTCCTTTGTTAGATTCAAATATTTAAATTCAATGGTCATAGTTAAACTTCAGTCACTTAAAACACATATCATACCCTTAAATATTATATTAAATATGTACCCTATATCTTCTTAAAAATTTAACTCATAGTGCACCACTTCCCAAACATTAAACTTCTAATAATTAACCTCATCTTGTGCAATCTTACAATCTTGACCACATATGCACCGTTGATTTCTGTAGATTAGCTTTGTCTTTATCTTATATAACTCACCATTTGATATTTTTCCTAACCCCTATTATCATTAAAATTATCACCCTTTCATTCCTTCTAATCACTTTTACTATTAAACATTGAGCACTTGTCATCATCTTACTACTTCCTAACATTTTGGAACAAACATGCTCCATCGATCTCTTTGAAATAGCTCGGCCTTTACCTTTGTAAACTATAAAATAATTTGACCTATTTAAATAAATTAACACTATTTATCTATAATATATTAATTCCCATAAACCATTGGATCTCCATTTGGTCCTGCTCTTTACCTTATGCAAAAATGACTAAGTATGGGAACCATTTCAATATGCTTAGAAGGCTAACTTTGGATAGATATATATTTTATTGTGCTCATATACATGTTCTCAAATTTTCACCATATGATATTAATTCATAGGTAAATCCAACCACATATCAAAATACTCCTGAAACCTTCATGCATGTGAGATATAACTCCATTAATCTTCTCACTCAATTTTTTTTACCATAGAGCCAACTATGTCAAAAATTGCCTAGGAGGTCAACTTTGAACATACATATATTTATTTATCTTAGTTTAATGACCTAAAACTTAAACCATAGTAACTTTGGACTAATATTATCACAACCATATGACCAAATCCCCTTGACTCATCCACATGTGCTAATTATAACATCATCAATCTGCTCACTCAAATTTCTCTACCACTGGACCTAAAAGGTCTAGATGAAAAACTATGGACTACTAAATGAATTCCACTCATGCACATAAGTAATAAAATAATATAATACATTATATGGTACGTATTTCACATCCTCAAATCACCATAATCATCCCTAAACATGTCTAATCATGCCAACACTGAAGATCAACCAAGCCTCCTTTAAGAATACTACAACAAGCATATTGCACACTTTGTCATTATCACAAAGACTGTCAAGGCACTTCATCCACTCACTTAGACACCTCCATGACATCACCATGACCTAATTTATAAATCTCCAATATTTAAAATCATTCATTATCAATTTATTATTCCACCACATATTTATTTCAACTCATACCTACAACTTGTGCCCTATAATGGAGTTTAATCTCCATAGAGATCCCAAAATGTTAGAGGTTAATTTTTTCATGATTTAGTGTACATAAAAATAAATAAAAACCTACTATATTAAAAATATCTACATTTTCCAAATTTGATGGAAGTGGCAACCCTCACTTACACCTTAAATATTTTCATAAAATGATGAATGACCATAATGGTATTCGAATGTTGTTACAATTATTTCCTAGGAGTCTAGAAGGACATGAATTTTCTTGGTTTCATTCCCTTCCTAGTGGATAATTTTCTATTAATATTTATATAAAATAATAATTTATAATCCAATATATTCACAATAAGGAACCAAGGGTTACTTATGAAAATTTAACCTCTTTGCACAAGTTAAATACAAACAAATTTGTGATTATAGCTTACAGTTTAAAAATTATATGAAAAAACTAATTTACCAACCCATTAATCTAGATGTCCAATATATATTTTTTAGGTATTATCTATCCTTTCAAATATAAGCTACTCTACCATACTTTTGAATCATTTTTAGCTCTTTATTATGCGACTTTAGCATTAGAATAAGAATTGGTTATTATTACAGTTTCAAATCATATGCAATATTACATTGAGATAATTCAAGAAGTTACTCCAAATTAAGTAAAATCACCTAAAATTAATGTAAATACTTATCAAAAATAACAAAAATTCAAACATCATAATACATGCATTAATAAACCAACATACTTCAATACTTTGGTGCATAATTTTGAATCTAAAATGGAACATATCAAAGTATTTCATAAAGGAATAAAACTCCTATAGTTACTACTCATGATTATTATTTCAATTTAAAAAATTTACCACCACTAATACTTTATTACAATGACATCTGCATTATATTTTACCTATACTATTAGATAAAAAGATAATCAAATTTTACCCTAATTACTATCATCCTCCATGTCACTTAGAAAAAATTAGAGTCCAATCATTTTATACTTACCACAACTTTAATGTTCATCATGATAATAAATTTTATGCACTAAGAGAAAAGGTAAATTTACTTATAGATCAAGGAATCATCGCCTTTGAAAAATGCATAACTAAATCAACAAACCTCCTAAAGCTCAAAATATTAAACAAAATTCACTTTAATATCCAAATCATGTTTAATATAGTAATGATCATAAAAATATTATAAACAAAAACATGGTCACATAAGAATATTATATGAGATATATACTAAATTACCCACCTGAGTTTGGGTTCCTAAACCAACACAATTACACATTGAGTACACTAATCTACATACACATGTTAAATCAGATAATACAAAAGCAAGCACTAAAATTCTAAACCCATATTCCACATACATATATCCATCTAGCTTTAAATTTGATAAAAATAAACAAGCTCACAAATTTATCAAGTAAATAACATTGAATAATTCAAAATTTCAAATTCATGTAACTAATAAATCCATAACACATGTTCATACATAAAAAGTTCTCACATCATTAGTCAATAATTAGCCTTTGATTGCTAGCAATAACTCACATGAGTATATTATAACATATGCTCCTCTCTTTTTTCATTATAATAATATCATCCCAACTTATTCATTTTACCATTTATCTTGATTAACTTTATTTAATATTTCATAACTTCTTTATGTTTTCTTTGATTTCTTATTCTCCTACACCTTTAAATTTTATTCTAGCCATTGGATCTATATTTTTGGGGCACTCCCTTCTTCCTTTTTTTCAACCCAATTAAAATAATTTAAGATAATTATATTATAAAACCTTTTAATGCACATTGCTTATAGAAACTAACTTTCTTATTATTACACACTTATACATAATATAGCTATCATTTACACTCCCATGGTCACATATATCTACTTATACATGATTACAAATTACCATGATTACCATCTATGTTATCCTACTATATATCCCTTGCATATACATTGGGGGAATCTCATGTGCCTTCCATTTTGTTATACTATGATTTCATACTTTTTTAAGGATTGTTTGAATTCCTCCTAATTTTTCTACTTTCAAAATCGTTATTCTTTACATTTTTCAAAGCTTTGTTAACTTCACTTTTGTGAAATTGCATTTCAAATATAGAAAAATACAAAAACATTAATAAATTACATTTTTCTCATGTTGTTTTTTTATTTTATTTACATATGTCATTTGTTTTATGTTAAGGAGATAAAATATTTCATTCACTTTTTAATATACAATGCATTTTCACAAGGTATGTGAGTGTGATATAGGACATACTTTTACATGGTTTTGATATTGGGCCAGCCTTTTACCCAATAGCCCTATTAAGTTTGGGGCATCTCATTATTTTAGATGAACACTTTTACAAGTTTTATTTACCCACAACCTATTTTCCATGTTGAAATATATAGTATAAAAATGTTTTTCTATTCACTCATAATTTACATGTGTTAGAATTGATATACTATTTACTAACATTGGCATCAATACATAATCTATATTTATGATTATTCCTATGTTTGTCCAACATTTACATGCCCCTTGTTTATGGCCTTTGAGCCTCATGTGTGGAATTTATTGTTACTATGATTCCATGATAACTCTCATACACATACTATTTAATTTCTTATATGCTTTATATAAAATTCAAAGCTATACTCAATCTCATGATGTCATACCATTTCAATACTTAAAAGTTATTTACATGATTTAATGGTTAATTTAGAAATTCTTTGCAATACAATTCATATTTTAAATGATACTACATTCTCATATCTTTTCATACATGCTATAACACTTTATTTTGAGATAAGTGGCTTTCAAAAAACATCCCTCATCTCAAAATTGGAGATAATTATAGGATTTTATTAAATGTAAGCCCTCAAAATCAACATGTTTTATATTTATAAACATACACTATGAAAATTATCACTAAGACTTTTAATTTTCAAAAATTATTAGGGCATATGACTTGCATATGTACCCCACCCTCATAGATTTTTGAGCATAGATGCATATGTGAAAAAATAATTATAATTTTTTAAATAATTTAACACTCTATACAAAATAGGGGACATGATGTTGATTAATTTATTCCCCTCTTTTTTATTTTTTTATTAAAAAATTTCAATATATTATATAATGAATCTATATCCATTTATAGCAGTATGATTCATATATTTTGGAAGTGTCCCACATTTGAGTTTAGTGACATTTCAAGGTTTGGTTGTAGTTTATCAAACCATGTACTGGATCTCCCACTCCCCAATTTTTTTTATTTTTACCATTATATTTTAGTAACACTTGATGGGTATAATCACCTTTATTTCTTCTTAGAGTGCTCTTAATAATTTAAAGCATATCCATATTTAAGTCAAAAATTTTGCTCATTAAGACTTGATCACTCTCGATTTCACCATAGGTTCAAATCATGAATGTTGGTATGGTTATGGTCTAGTGACACCCAATTTCATACTATTAATCCTATTATCAATTTAAAAATTATTTATTTTCCTTGGCCAAGAAGAAAATGATTTTGAAATCACCTTATCTACACTTAGGTTAACCAGTAACCCAAGACATCAAACTCTTCCTCTGAATACACAATGTGTTTCACACTCTGATTTTATCCCTTTATATTTTACTCTATTGATTTCACTTTATTTCATGACTATAATAAGGTTGGGGCAAAAATAGACACATAAATTTAATCAATAAATGTTTTACAATGTTTATTCTTGACATCCTTACCTTGCTTGGCTTTTATCCATTTTATCAGCTAAAATCATTATAGGTTCCTTCATTATATTAAAAGTATTTATAAAATGCCATAAAAATATTCCCATTTCATCCTTATTTTACTCATATACCCATAATAATAAATTCCATAATTTTTTGACTTTTGGGGACAAGTCCACACTAGGCATACAAATCTACAGTACATATATGTCCTCTAGTTTGCTCATATCCTCTCAGTTCTAATGGACACTTTTTTAAATTGAGACATTTAGTAAAAACTCTCTTGCATTTTAAAAAAATTTGACTCATGAAAATATTTGAAATATTCTTCTGTAAAATCAAATCAAGGCATCTCAATTTAATCATCTAGAAATATGTTTCCAAAAACTTTCTACATTAGGCAAAAGAATATTATTCTTTTCAATTTCAATTATGTTTCTTTCTCTATTCATTGTCCAAGTTTAAGGGTATTTTTATGTAGTTCAAGGTTATATATTTTCAAGCATTCTAATTAGTCTTCTAGTTTCATTCATCATAAATTGCATACTTTCCCCAAAAGGGAAAACTACATCAGCCTAAGTCTTTTTGGGATATGTGAGAAGTACTTAGTCAACAAGGGGATTTTTTAGGATAGCTCAATTATTCCCACTTCCCTTTTTATTTATCCCTTTTTCTTTTTATCTTATTTTGTGTGCTTTTATAGGACTAGGGATTTAATTTTGTAGGTCTTCTATGCATTTACTTGGTTTACACATAGAGTTAGGAAACTTTTATAGGCAAACACACGTGCTCTAATTGAAAAAATGTTTGTATCGTCAACAAAGTTAACATAGTAGGAATTGGATATATTTTCACTCTGGACCTACACTCTTAGTGTGTTCTTTCCCATTTACCATTTAAATTTTTTATGGTGTGACAACACAATCCTGAGTTTGATCTAATTGGTTCTAAATTAGTGAATAGTTTGTATATTTATAAATCATTTGATTTCAATATAATTACATATTTCCCCTTTTGAAATTAATTTTTTATATATTACTTGAAGTTTTTTACTTTATTATATATTAGTTTACCCTATTGTATATTAGTTTATTTCTATTAAAATTCATTATTTCCAGTTCAAAATAGAGTAAACATGTTGGGGCTTGTTTAATTCAATGGATAGGAGCACTTGCTCCACTTTTAGGTGTAATTTGCCTTTTTTCAAACATGATTACTAAATTTCAATTAATTCCCTATTGGCAATTTGAATAACACTTTTGACTTTTAATTTATAAATGGCAACTTTTTATAGTTTATTATGCCTTATAATTCTATTAAAATAACATTTGAGTTTTGGGAAAAGATGAAATTTTACGTATGCACATTTTTACAGAGAAAATTATTATTATTTTGTGATTAACTATTCAAGATGATTTTCTCACAATCGAGCCAAAACAATAATAAATTTAATGTGAAATGGATTAAATAAATTTATTATTGTCATATCCAAATTTAGATTTTATAAAACAAAACCTAGAAACCAATTGTAGAATTGAATAAATCCCAGGTGGTATAGGCCTTAAATTTAAAATATTAGTTTTAAAATAACTTGGTTATTGTAAAAATGGATTCACATCAAAGTTAAAATTAATGAAAGGTAAAATTTGTAAGCATGAAATTAGAAAACAATTGGAGTTTTAGTACCACTCCCTCATTATCCTATAAAACTAAAAATTTATTCAAAAATGTTTTCTAATTATAATGAAATAAATAATTGTAAATTTTGCTTTTAATCATGTTAATAGAAGTAACCTAAAATATAAATAAAATAAAAGCCTACTAATAAATATAGAATTTTAACTACTTGTTAAATGGATTAGAATGAGAAAATAAATGATTATACAATTTTATTATCGATAAAAGCACCTAAAATTGGTTGGATTTGAAAATATTTTTTACAAAAAAATTCCTCTTTTTCTATCTCATTAAAGTTGGTTTGGAGCTGATGTAAAATAAATGTCCAAAAATTATATTTATTGAATTTGAGAATTGAAAAATACTTAAAATTAAAGTTAAACAACTAATTAATTTCATCATTTTATTTTAAAATTAAAATAGTACGGATTCTAAAACTAGTTTTGAGTGCATTTTTTACTTTTAAAAGTCACACAACAATGTTAACTATTTTTATAGCATACTTCCACCAAAAATAAAATCTGATGCTACATTTTTTATTTCGTTAGCTTATAAAATTTTATCAAACCTTTATAATAAATTATTTTTTTATTAGGAAATTTATTTAAAAATAATTTTGTATGCACTTTATTAACAAGGAAATTGCGTGAAAAATACTTGTTTTGAAACTATTCTTTACCTTTACAACTATTTAGTGTTTCTTGTATAGATAAAATATGTAAGTTTCTTCTTTAATCTTTATATAATATAAAAAATGAATTGAAATCATAGAATATATTTATTATCACTTATGCTCTATAAATAGGCATTGATTCATTTATATTTTACTAGCCTAGAATTGATGTATAAAATATTATTTGCAACTGTCATTTACTTTTGTGAGTTGCTTAAATGCATAATTCCATGAATAATATTGATTTATGATTGTTATACACTCTTTTAAGCCTAGGAGATTTATTTAAAACATTATTTTTATTTATTGACTTTAATTTAAATTAATTTTTATGGTTGTTTTTTTCAAAAACTAGGAAATAGATGTTAAACCCTAATTAGATAAAATGAACTAACATAAAGCAAGATGTAAATAATATGCATAAATTAAGTGTTCATTTATTTTTAATTTACCATATTTATAAATATGTTAAAATAGAAAACTTCAAGAAGGAAATCACGTGTGTGTGTGTGTGTGTGTGTGTGTGTGTGTGTGTGTGTGTGTGTGTGTGTGTGTGTGTGTGTGTGTGTGTGTGTGTGTGTGTGTGTAAAATTAGAATTTAGTACTAAGGCTAATGCTACAAAAATTATTGTGGGATTGTGTGATGACATTGTGAATCAAGAACAAGCTTTTGTTCAGATTTGGGACAAATCCATTGAAATTTGATAGGGATATGGTGCATTGGTGTCCTTAGGTCATGTTATTTTCTAGTAAAGTATTTCTCTCTATGATTGACATGGCAAATTTACCTTTACCTATGTGTCATATTTGACTATGAATGAGCTCTCGATCCATCATGAAAACAATTGTATACCTTCTTCACAGAAACCCTAGCTCAATAACATGATAATATTAATACAATCATATGGTAAAAATTTTATAGTAGTTTAATTTGTTTTTTACCTCAAAACCTCTTGTGTTTAGCATTACATACATACCAATACTTTGAAGAGGGATCAATCTTCATGTGGTTCTCCCATGTATGTGTAAAATACTAGTGCAAAATTACAATTTTTTATGCAATCCTTGTGTGAGTAGATACTTCAACAATAAATTATGTTGGATACTAATCTTATTTGGGTTCACTTCAATTTATCCTAAGTATTTTAGGTGTGTGTATATTTTATATTTATATGAATTTTTAATTAACATAAATCTGTATTTTATGATCTCACACCTATTTTTTCCTTTTTATGGAATATTGGTGTTACATGTCACATGTAACTCCATACATAATTGTCACACATTTCCCCTCACCTTATGGGTAACAACAAAATTTTACACACACTAGGAAGGTGGTAAAAATGTCTTTATTATATTTATTTGTAAATCCATCTTCCTTCTTCTTAGACACTTGAAGTTATCTCTTCTTCTATATTCTTATTGCTTATAAGATTGTATTTTGATAATAGTTGTGTTAATGTGTGTTTTATGCACATCAAATATTATTTTTTATAAAGTCCCTCTCATATTAGGATTAGTGAGAATTCACTCCAACTCTTGAGTTATAGGTCTCAATTTTGTAAATAACCACATAAATGAATATTGATGATCCCATGGTTATTTACCTTGGATAGATCATATATGGTGGGTCTCTCACACTTAACAAAATGATTCTAAAAGATAACCTTAATTAGATGGGTAGACCTAAACTAAGGTGAATCTAATTAAAAAAAAAAGATAAAAGGAGGGAAAGGTTGGGTAGAAAATAAGGGTTTCTATGGTCTAATTTAATATTAAACCCTTCCAAACTAACTTACTATATATATGAATGAACCAATATATGTTATAGGTTAGTTTTAAGTACATAACACAATCAAACATAGTAAAAAGTCTAAGAAAATAATTACAATATGACCCACTAATTATAATCAAATATGTTATTAACACTAGATTGTTATACATACCCAATGTCACTAATAAATTTTAAGTATGATATATAACTAAGGATATAATTAATATTAACATAAATTTAAAACCAATCATTGTAAATAAAACACATGCACAACCTCCTATAGATTTTTTAACTTAAATAAATTATTAGAAAAACACACAATTTTGAGAGAGACAACACATTCACACAAAATTAAAGAATAATTAATAAAAAATATTTTATTTCATTATTTAACTCTCCTTTAAAATGTATAAGAGACATGTATATATAGCTTGTGATGGGCACATCCTCATCTTTACATCCCATTTCATATTTACAAAGTATAAAATAAGACAAGTTCTTAATTTAGAATGCAAGCCTTACATGAATACCATGTTTATAAATAAATAAGTGTTAATTTAAATCATCCCATGTGTACAAATGTCATGTCCCCTTCTATTTGACATCTTTCTAAGTAGATGATTATCCTATTATGCGACCCTCGTAGGCTGATGGGATGGATAGAAGGTCTTGATGGAGCTAGGCTTGGCTTTCGTTTGGGCTCTTTCGGACATGAATTAAGGGAGATATTAATATTTGATTGATTTAATCAAATATTAATTATTTGGTCTAATTTTAATTAAGTATTAATTAATTATTAATTATTAATATTTTGGTCTAATTTTAAGACCCTAATTCTAATTTAAGAAGCCCTAAGTCTAATTTAAGGAAATCTAATTTTAGCAAGCACACCTTTGGAGGGTATAAGGGTTTCTCATGGGAGAGAGTTTGTATTCATGATTGATTATTGATATTGATTCTTGTTAAGAATTCTTCTATGAAGACTGAGCCAAGGGTTCTAGGATTCCATTTGCATTGAAGAACATCAACTCTTCATTGTGTGTAATTCAGAAGTTGTGAGAGATCAGCCGATCTATTGCCAAATTGAGAGATAACTTCATACAGAAGTTATCACAGGGTTTTCCAGTTTGAGAGATAACTTCATACAAAATATATCACAAGGGTTCATAGGTATTTCTTTATTTTGGTTTTGATTCAATAATTATCTAGATATAGATCTTTTGTATTAGCCCATAGTTCTTCAGATTAGGATCAAGCATACAAATTGTGCTACATTGGTGGCCATACAAAGTCCGTACAGATTCGTGAAAATCTGTAAGCATCAGCAAAAAGATCAGACACTAACATCGGTAGGTAGAGCCCTACAAAGACCGACATCAGCTGACCTCTCACCAATGTCGGCAGTTTAATGACCCCAGTCGACCGACGATGGCATTATAACCGACGTCAGCGACTATGTTTTTTACACAGCAGGCTGAGATGTACCAGATCTAGATTTATTTCCCAATTTTTAGAATACTCAGGGTATTAAGGCTGTATTTTCAATATTCATTGTATACTTGACAGAGGACCTCTATTGTAAGCATATGAGCAAATAAATAAGAGATTATATTGTGATTTATTTATCTATTTGAAGATATTTTGTAGAAATATAGATAAGCAATTCAGAGCTTTGTCTTGCTATATTCCCTATTAGACAGGGGATATTATAGTGGTATCAGAGCTTTTGTCTTTGGTATCAAAGTTTTTGGTCTTTCATATATCCCTATTGGTTGGGGATATTACAGTGGTATCAGAGCTAAATCCTGCCATCCTAAGGGTTTGACAATCTTATGCAGCCACAAGAGTTGGGACCACATAGGTATAACACATGCAGTAGAGCCTTGCTTAAAGGTACCTAGGTGTTAGAATATCAGCCTATTATCATGAGTGATAGACATGAGGGTAGCCCACCCAGGAGCCACTAACATAATGATGATCAGGGTACCAGAGAAGTCTACTGTGAGATGACACAGGCACTTCAGGCACTTACTACTATGGTAAGGAGGATGAACCCAATTGATAGATAAAATGGGGAACAAGGAGATAATAGGAGTGATATTGTTAATCAAAGACCCCAGTAGGCCCACTCTAGAACAACGGATAGACCTACACGTCTTATGTTTGTTCAAGAGGAACCAGAAGTTCTAGTAGAGGAGGAGGCAGAAGATTCCCCATTTGCAGGTGTTCTCATGGTTGCAAGTGATGAGTGGGACTTATTAGCTCCTCAAGTTTGGGATAAAATGTCCTTTGACCATTTTTATTAATCTGAGGAGAGAGCACTATAGATTGGTTAGACAAGATGGGAGACCCAGACACCAAAACAATGATTTGAAGCATGCTACGAGCAAGCTCACACTAGCGATGTTTGACGGTAGTGGTAAGGTGACAACACAAGCCTGGGTTAGTAAGCTAGATACATTTCTCACGTTGTGACCGATGGCTAAGGGAGATGCTATCAGATATGCGACACTACATCTTGAGGGAGTAGCTCACGATTGGTGGCACCACGGGATGGTGACACTCCATCATGATCAGATCACATCTTATCAGGTGTTTGTGGATAGGCTGGTGGAGTGTCTTGACAGGAAGGATCTAAAATCATATTTTTGAGAGTTGGCATAGTTGTGCCAGAGTGGCAGCCTAGAGTCTTACATTGGTGACTTTTAAAAGTTATCAATTATGGTTCCTGACATTTTAGAGAGGTGACTAGTAGTGCTCTTCATGGAGGGATTGACAGAACCATTGAGAGGTTGGATCAAAGGCTTTGATCCTCCTTCATTATAGGAAGCTATGAAGAAGGCATGTGGTATGGAGATGGCAGCCCCATCAAGTAAATTTAACTCCAGAGGTACTTCTTCATCCAGGGACAGTAAAGGCTTCAACAAGAATAGAGAAAGACCGGGTTTCAACATAGATAAATATGGTGTTAAGAATGAATCAAAGGCTAACCCAGCAACACCACCTTTGGATAGAGAGGCTCTTAATGATCTACGTAGGAAGAAGCTTTGTTTCTATTGCAAAGGTCCCTATGATGCCAATCACGATTGTCCTTTGAGGCCTAAGGGCAAAGCAAATCGGGTGATGTGGGCCTATTATGAGGATGAGGAATCAAAAGATTCTGAACATCATGATTGTTCTGAGGAGCCAGAGGTTGAGGCTTTAGAGCCTAGGGTAGAGGCAGAGTCAGAGCTCCAGATTCAAGAGGCACATCTATCTAGCATCTAGCATGAGGGGTCATTTAGACTCTGTGGAGTTTTGGTAGGATAGAAGGTCATCACCCTTCTTGACACGGGAGCCACACATAGTTTTATTGATACTAGATTTGTGGAGAAGTGTGGACTCACCACAGAAGAATTCGAGGGCATTAGAGTTAAGGTAGTTGATGGTTACACCCTTAGGTGTGAACGGATGATCAGAGATCTCCCATTACACTTGAACAACTATGAGTTTAAGGCTGATTATTATGTGGTGAACATGGGGGATATAGATTTGGTCTTGGGCATGAAGTGGCTTCATTCCCTTGAGGTAGTCACTCTTCGTCTTTAGGACACGGAGATCTATTTTGATGTTGATGGGAAGACTCACATTCTTAAGGCAATACGGGATGGCAAGATCAAAACTATTTCTTTACATCGAATGGAAAGGCTCATGAGACACGACATGGTAGAGTGGGCAGCCGAGTGCACATTAGCACCAATACATGAGGGATAATGGAAGACTGAGTATCATCCTAACATTTAGTAGTTGAGGGTCAAGCATGAAAAGGTATTTAGTGATATATCACCAAGGAGACCTCTAGATAAGGGCATAGAGCACATTATTGAGCTTGAGGAGGGTGTTAATCCCATTATGATTACTCCTTATTGACATCTTAAGTGGTTAAAGGATGAGATCGAAAAAACAATTAAGGAGTTACTTGATATGGGTCACATTCGGCCTAGCAAATCACCATTCGCATCTTTGGTTGTATTGGTGAAGAAGAAAGATGGCACCTTACACATGTGCATTGACTATAGAGCCCTAAATAAGAGAACCATTAAGAATAGGTATCCAATACCTCATATTGATGAGCTTGTTGATGAGCTCCATGGTGCACATTACTTCACGAAGATAGACTTAAGGTCAGGCTATCATCAGATCAGGGTTCGTGAGCAGGACGTGGAGAAGACAGCTTTTTATTGCCATTGTGGACACTATGAGTTTATAGTGATGCCATTTGGGCTCACTAATGCGCTAGCAACATTTTAGTCCACCATGAATAGAGTCTTCCATTCACTACTGAGGAGGTTTGTACTTGTTTTTTTATGACATTCTTATATACAGTAGGACTTGGCAGGAGCATTTGGCTCATCTAGAGACTATACTCAGCATCTTGGAGAGGGAATCCTTATATGCCAAAGAGTCCAAATGTGATTTGGGGATGATCAAATTATTATACTTGGGTCATATTATCAGTGCAGGGGGAGTGCGGATGGATCCTGAGAAGATCCGCAATATCATAGACTGGTCTATTTTGGTAAACCTTACACAGCTATGGGGATTTCTAAGTTTGTGTGGATTTTATCATAGGTTCATGAATGGTTATTCATGACATGTAGCTCCTATGATAGATTTGATGAAAAAGGGTGCTTTTTATTGGACACCTAAAGCACAGGAGTGTTTCGTAAGGTTTAAAGAGTTGATGACTACGTGCCCAATTTTGGCACTACCTGATTTTTTGAAGCCTTTTGAGCTTCAGTGTGATGCTTCAGGTGAGGGCATTAGAGTGGTGCTTATGCAAGACAAGCACCCCATAGTATATGAGAGCCATAAGCTCAAGGGACCAGAGAAGATATATAGTATTTATGATAAGGAGATGCTTGCTATCATGCATGCCTTGGCAAAATTTAGGCAATATCTTATGGGCAGCACATTTTGCATCAAAACGGACCACAACAGTTTGAGACATTTCTTGGGGCAGCGAGACCTCAATGATCATCAGCAGAAGTGGGTGAGCAAATTACAGGCATATGACTTTGACATCTCTTTCATCAAGGGCACCCAGAATGTAGTGGCTGATGCTCTTTCATGCAGGTCATATTTGAGTACTATGGTCCACATTACAGAGGATTGGCTACATATGATTGTGGTAGAGTATGCCAAGGATACATGGGCATCCAACATTGTTGAGGGATCAATGGTTGACACCAGATATACTCTTGTGAATGACTTGATCATTTACAAGAACAGGGTTTATTTGATCCCAGGATCAGTGGTAAAAAACATTCTCATGCGAGCCTTTCATGATGTACCTACTATAGGACATCTCAGGTATTTCAAGACCTATAGACAGATTAGGGAGAGATTCACATGGAAAGGACTCAAGGTAGATGTTCTTCAATATGTGCGTGAGTGCCCTGTTTGTTAGCAGAACAAGTAGGAGAACACATACCCAGTAGGATTATTGCTTCCACTTCCAATTCTTGACAGGAAGTGGGAGTGCTTGTCGATGGATTTCATTACGGGCTTGCCTAAAACCCAAGGACAAGATTGCATATATGTAGTCATGGATCAGCTAACGAAGTATGCCCACTTCTTTCTGATTACCACCACATACATAGCTACACAAGTGGCAGAGGTTTTCTTCTGAGAGGTATTTTGACTGCATGGGTTGCCTCAAAGCATAGTGAGCGATAGATATAGTCAGTTCTTGAGTCACTTCTGGCAGGAGGTGTTCAGACTCTATGGGACCAAGCTTACACTGAGCACCAGTTACCAACCACAAATTGATGGACAGACAGAGATAGTGAACAAATGGGTGGAGGGCTACCTTAGGAACTACATTGTAGGGTAGCAAAAATCTTGGGTCAAGTGGATTCATTTGTGCGAGTATTGCTATAACATGACTTTCCACATGACCATTCAGATGTCTCCTTTTATGGCATTATACAGGTATGAGGTGCCAAATTTTCTAGATTTGCTACTGAGCGATAGTAGAGTGCTGAGTACTAGAGACTTATTATAGGAGAGTCAGGTTACCATGAGAACTCTCAAAGATAATATTGCTAAGGTGAAAAATTAGTAGAAGTAGTATGCAGATCAGTGGAGGACAGAGAGATCTTTTGATGTGGGTGACATGGTCTATTTTATGCTACAACCTTACTATCAGACTACTCTTAGGAAGAGTGGGGTAGAGAAGCTTAAGCCACATTACTACGGTCCTTTTAGGATCTTGAGGTGTGTTGGAGAGATGGCTTATGAGCTAGAGCTTTTGGTAGAGAGTAAGGTACACAATGTTTTTCATGTATCACACCTCAAAAAGGCATTAGGACACCGTGTGATACCTTCTACAGTTTTACCTCCCTTAGATGATGAGGGAAAGTTGATTTTAGTACCTAAGTCTATCTTGGAGTATAAAGAGAGATAGTTGCATAGAAGGACTATCAAGGAATACTTGGTAAAGTGGAGAGATTTTCTAGTGGAGGATGCAACATGGGAAAGCGAGGATATTCTATAGCATCCAGAGTTGAGATTGCTTGACGACAAGCAATTTTAGGAGGGGCAAACTATCATGTCCCCTTCTAGTTGACATCTTTTTGAGTGGATGATTAGCATATTATGCGACCCTCGTAGGCTAATGGGATGGATAGAGGGTCTTGATGGAGCTGGGCTTGGCTTTCATTTGGGCTCTTTCAAACATGAATTAAGGGAGATATTAATATTTGATCAATTTAATCAAATATTAATTACTTGGTCTAATTTTAATTAAATATTAATTAATTATTAATTATTAATATTTTTGTCTAATTTTAAGACCCTAATTCTAATTTAAGAAGCCCTAAGTCTAATTTAAAGAAATCTAATTTTAGCAAGCACACCTTTGGAGGGTATAAGGGTTTCTCATGGGAGAGAGTTTGTATTCATGATTGATTATTGATATTGATTCTTGTTAAGAATTCTTCTATGAAGACTGAGCCAAGGGTTCTAGGATTCCATTTGCATTGAAGAACGTCAACTGTTCATTGTGTGTGATTCAGAGGTTGTGAGAGATCAGCCGATCTATTGCCAATTTGAGAGATAACTTCATATAGAAGTTATCACAAGGGTTTACCAGTTTGAGAGATAACTTCATACAAAAGCTATCATAAGGGTTCACAGGTATTTCTTTATTTTGGTTTTGATTTAATAATTATCTAGATATAGATCTTTTGTATTAGCCCATAGTTCTTCAAATTAGGATCAAGCATATAGATTGTGCTACATTGGCAGCCGTACGAAGTCCGTATAGATCCATGAAAATCCAAAAGCATCAATAGAAAGATTAGACACCGACATCAACAGGTAGAGCCCTATAAAGACCAACATCAATTGACCTCTCACCGATGTTGGTAGGTTAACGACCCCAGTCTACCGACAATGATAGTATAACTGACGTCGGTGACTGTGTTTTTTACATAGCAGGTCGAGACGTACCAGATCCAAATTTAATTCCTTGTTTGTGAAATACTCAGGGTATTAAGGTTGTATTTTCAATATTCATTATATACTTGATAGAGGACCTCTATTTGTAAGCATATGAGCAAATAAATAAGAGATTATATTATGATTTATTTATCTATTTGAAGATATTTTGCAGAAATACAGATAAGCAATTCAGAGCTTCGTCTTGCTATATTCCCTATTGGACAGGGGATATTATAGTGGTATCAGAGCTTTTGTCTTTGGTATCAAAGTTTTTTGTCTTTCATATATCCCTATTGGTTAGGGATATTAAAACAAAGATATAAATAACTATGCCCAAAATTATATCTAAAAGATAAATTTTACAAAGCCTAAGTGAGCCTACTAGTAATAACTACACTCAAACTAGACTAAACTCTAATTGGTAGTGTTTGATTGAATCTGATAAATATAGGAGATGTTGATGTGGCACTAATTATGGAGAGACACAAAATTTATACAGTGAATAAATATATAACTATAGGTTCCACTTAAAATTGGTCTTGACAGAGCATTCAAAGAAGTTGTATAAAAAACTATGGAAAACATGGATCTTATTAAAGTATGAACCATCATGTATGTAGGATAATAATATTTATTTGTTGATGGTTGATCTGGTATATTTAAATATATTTCTTGGGCATCCAATTGCTCTTTATTTTTCTCCTTTCTTATATGTAGTCATGTGTGCTAGAAAATATAGCTCTACAAACTCCAACTTGATGATTTAAAGCTTAAACAAAACTTGGATCTTGTTCATCAATTTCTTGTGTAATCTAGAAAAGTCCTAAAGGATAAATTCATTGCCTTTTATTACGTTATTTTATCTTTAACAAAAGTGGTCAATTGGATAACTTGATCACTACTCCTAAAAATTGTATTATCAACCTCTACTTTGAAACTACTGAAAATAATTAAAAGTGTAATATTAAATAATTGATTCATTACCATTTTCCTTGATAGTGTATATATGTTGTAGATACACATTTCTATAAGTATATATTTGACCTTTTGCTCTTGACTGGTTAGTTTCCCAACCAATTCATGTATTTGATTATGCCACTCTATGAGGTGAATGCTCTTATTGTTCACATAGTTTTATGCCAAAGTTATGTATCTAAGCTCAATAAAATTAAGATCTATATATGATTTTTATCTTACTAATTTACCTATGAAATTTATTTTGGAATCAAATATTTTCAAAGACTTATTAAAATTCACCACATTTCCCCATAATTATTGTGACTCTACTCTAGATTCACAAATAATACAAATAATGTTATAAAGAGTCTTATCCAAACTCGGCACATTATCCAATATGTCCTTTGGGGCCTTTAATTTGAATTTCACCCTCAATATATTATTATTATTCTAATGTAATCCATGAACCATTTTATTAAAACTCCCCTAGTGGCATTAACCATAAAGATGGGATCTTCTTAGATTCTATCATCATCTCTAGACCTAGTTTTCATATTTTAGTCAAATAGAAGAGCTCTTCTTATCTTATGAATTCGATTGGATTTCCTCCAGTGGTCACTATTATTTTTCTTAATATTTTTAAATTATTATATGTTTCATCAATTTTTATAGTTATATTTGGATCTTCAATGATAACCAAGTCTTATTTATATAATTGTTATGTTTGAATCTATTGAATCCATGGAGTTGTCACCATTAGGTTCTAAGAGAAGGTATGATCAAGGTATGAGATGGTAGGATATTAAGATATCTAAAGAGATGTAATAATATTACATGCATCAAGTGAGGGAGATAAACTAGGATATGTGGAATGTGAAGGGAAGGATAGAATGACCATTTTATCTTTAGAAATCTTGGTTTGTTGGGGAGTCTTCATGACATATTTCATGAGATTTGAATACTCATAGACTAAGACCATTTGTGACTCAATTTGAATAATTTGTGCCAATGATAACCCTAATTGAGTATAAAAGTGTGTATTTAATGGATATGTGCCAAAAATAGACTAAGACACTAAATCTTCAAAATGTGGGCTAGTCATTGCATTATATATGTTAGTTATATAAAAAAGATGTTATGTAATGGAATCATGTGTTATATTTTGAAAGAATCATACAATAGGTGTATATGTGATATGCATGGAATTAATGAGAGAATTAGTAGCATTATTAAATAAATAATCCAAAACTATAGTAATTTGAATAGTATAAACTATAGTGGTAGAAATAGTAGGTAAATCCAATGAAGTTACAATAATGGTAGGGAAAATTAAAGTAGATCGGGAAACATAGGAGATAGGGAAAATAATAACCTATGTTGAGACCTATGTATTAGTCATTGAAGTAACCATAGGAGGAAAAATTGAAGTATTTGATGCAACTATTAGAGTGTTAATTATTTTACCTTTTTAGTCAATGGTTTCACCAAAATAAGATCTTGGTATTCTTTCCTAGTTTTTGCTTGCTCTGTATCCTAAATATAAGAAGGACTATGACTATAAGTTCCAAAGGTTCGTTATAGAGGTACTTTTAGAAAATGTCAATGTAGCCTCTTCATCTAGGTCATCTTTATAACTTCCTTCTATATTTGCTTATGTTTAACCCTAAAAAGAGATGAATCAATATGGTATATAGTTAAGAATAAGTAAAAGGGTGATAAACATATCTATATCTTGTTAATAAATTTTCAAACTTAGATAAAAATATTTTGAAATTAAATGTTGAGATATGATAATAATAGAAAGTATAGCTATTAATTGATATTTTAGTGAATCAAAAATAAGATTACTTAACTAGTGTACTGTGCACATATAGATCTAGGTCAAAACAAGTTTGAAGTAGACTGGATCTAGATTTTGAATCAATCATCAGATTATGGTAATTTGTTATCTATGGCATCAAATGCTTGTATTGGATCTAGATAGTTACATTGACACTGGTGTTTGAGTTAGATATTAGTGTGTAGTATGGAATAATGACTAAATCTATATGTGATCACATGGAACTTGTTGGGTTTCTATCAATTTTATTATAGTTTGTTCATATCATGTGCACAATCAACACTTTTTGTAAAATAATCAAAACCTAGTTTCTTCACCCTTGGAGTGACTATGATAAAATGGGTTAGTGGGAACATAGTGTCAAGCTACCCCAAGGATCCCTTTATCAATATGCACTACTTACATAGCCAACATTTTGAAGAGGTATTGAGACTTATATAGTTCTTCCCTACATTTTTGCTTGTGTGTGCATAAGTATGGAATGTGTGATAATCAAGTACATAGAGTGACCTATATTATAACTTGTAAAATATGGCTCATGGGATGATCCTTCATTACTTCATACCTATGGTAATACTTATCATATATATAATATGGAAATAAGGAGGAATAGAGCACATTTTCTCTCTTGAATTCTTGATTGAGTGATTTTGGTAAGTTATCATGTGAGTTACTAGGTGTTTACTAGGTTAGGAATGAGTGACGATTGATCATGCATATACTAATATTTTAAGGAAATATATCACATTAAATAACTTAGGCAGACCATAAGGACATGGTATAATTGAAAATTTGATCACTTTAAGCACTAGACACTTAATTTGGCACAAAAGACTTGTGTTGACATAGGCACATGGTTGGATTGCAAATTTATATGAAGTTATAAATATGTACAGGTCTAGAACTTATAGAGGATGATAATAAGAAATTTTATAACATTTTGATCAACATAGAAGGCTTGGTTATTGTTAGCCAAATTTTGGCTACCATAGACCAAATTTTTTTTTAAAAATTGTCTTCTCAAGCCTTCACCTTGGTTTTTAATCTTGAAAATCCTTTATAAGTCATGGTTAACATTGTTTAAGGTATTTTTTACAAGTTTAAGGTAAGTGTCTTCTTAATGTTATGCATGTCTAGTCATAGTGTGTCTTGGTCAAAGGGGTTCAAAGAGATTCAAATGTTGATATATATTTATCATGTTATGTATTCCAATTAATATTCATTTAATTTTCCCCATGGTCTATACAAGTGCATTAAATGAAGTCAAAATCCATTTATAACATTGTAACTCACTTTGACATGCTTTTTTGATCATTTGTAACATATAAAAAGTGAATATGGTAATAAGGTGGTAGTTTTGTCAAATAATTTAGTGGTTAAAAAATCATCCCATGCCTGTATTATGTATAGGTGTGAGGGATATCGAAGAACACTTGTTGATTCACTTTAGTCAATTTTTATGAAGATAATGACAGTTATTAAGAAAAAAAGGGTGGTTTTTAAAAAAATTATACATTTTTTAGAGAGAGGATCACTTTCAGACACTCTTACATCTTCCTCTAGTAATTATAAGTTAAAATATTTGAATTTAAGATGTTTTAAAGTCAAACAAGGTGAAAATATATTCATCTCTCTCATCACTCTCCTTGGTAGCTATAGAAGGTAATTTAGTTTTTAGTTGGTAAAAGTAAGAGAGATAAATTTGTATTTTAATATCTTAGACATAGGAAATGACCCTAATTCCATTCTAATTTTTGTCATTTTTTGTCTTTTCAAGCCACTTAACTTTATTAACAATTGTTAAGAAGTTAAGGGATAGAAAATGAGCTTCAATTCCCCACCTAGGTTAGTTTTCCTCAAGTGTGGAGTTATAAATTAAAAAAAATGGAAGAAGATGATTAATAATGGTCTATTTAACATTATTATATTTTTTAAACATTAATTCCCTATATGTTTATTCATGATCATGTTTGATGCAACGTCCAATATCCTTGTTTTGGCAATTTGTACATGACAGTCTTATGTGAAGGAAATGAGGTGTCTTGTCTTGTGTATGAGTGAATGAAATCAACCTCTCTAGAGTGTGTTTTAGGTATTTATGGTATACAATTATCTTCCAAATCATTAATGGCTGATAATCTCCAAGATTTGAGATATAACAATGCCTCCTTAAGAGCCTTCCAAAAGAGTATGGTGAGCCTACAAGTCTGTATAATTATAGGTCACCATTAAAATCAAATGTTGTCTTGATGACTTTAATAAAATATTATTAAGATATCATGATATATATTTGGGCACCAAAATATTTCTTTTCAACTCAAATTTCATTTCACTTTTGATCCTAGACAAGATTGCATGCTTGAATAGGACTATGTAAGCCAAAATAAGGATTATGAAAGCTATAACTGGGCATTCAAAGTGCTTTGAATGCATTGTTGGAGTGACGAATACCCCCAAAAAAAATTAATTCATTCTCACATATTTCAAATAGTTAAACCAAAATAAAATAGGATTAAAGCATAGCATAATGGAGGTTTAGTTCTCAAGTTATAGTCAACAAGTCTTGCCATCAACACCTACAATATTGTGTATGCTATGTGGAGTAAATATTGAACTATGTTTTTTTAAGGAGGTATCTAGGTCATAAAAGTGTCAATATAACATGAAATTCATGATAACATCACTCTATAGCATCAAAAGTGCTAATGAAGGAGGAAGACATGCAAACCTATAGTCACACTACCTATGAGCACATACAGTCATGTTTGACAAGTTGGAGAAAAGGTTTTAAGTATTTGTTTGAATGAATCAAGAATTTTAATAGTGAAAAGGTTTTATTTTAAGAATTAAATTATAATAGTTTCATTTAATTTCAATTTACTGATGGATTAAAGACAAAATATGGAATTAGGCCTGCAATCTAAACCACCACCTATAGACCTATCAAGGCAAAATATATAACAAAGTCATGAATTAGTGAAATAAAGGTATTTAGAGGTTTTAAGTAGATTAAAATAATTATAATACAATATATATCCCACTCAAAATTCTCTGAGGTGTCATGAAAAAATAGATATCTCTTGGTTTACATTCAAGAATTTAAATGATCACCTACATTCTGTTTGTAGGCTATACAATAAAAGTGATAAGTTGTATGGAGGGTAAAAGGTTATTTGAAGATTCTTTTGAATTATAAATAAATTATCAATGACCTCCACTCTATTTTAAAACTTCTAAATTTCTAAACACAGTGCCAAGGTGCCAAATTATACACATAATAGTTTCAAATTTAATCTATTACTCATGGTTTCTATCTTGAGACAACCCATCTGTGTACCAAATTTGGGATTATTGAAATATTATAAAAATAATAGTAAAAACCCAAAATATAATTACACAAATAGAAATGGATAGAGGAGATAAATTAGAGTTAATAACACATTCTTACCATCCTTTTTACATTCTTATGCTTTTATTCTAGGATTTGAACTTGTATGATTGAACTTGATAAATGTTGATTGTTGAATTGTTTATGATAGCTTGACAATGGCTTCCAAAAAGATATGGATGTAGATAATGGATTTTATGGAATGCTTGAAGTCTATTATGGATGCTTGACAAGAGGGCTTAATGGCTTATTAGTATATTTTTTTTCATTAATTGGAGAGTGGAGAGAAGGTTTATTTTTATAGGCAAAGGGAGGGAAGATCAATGGTAAAAATTAAAATATGGACCATTAAGATCTATGGCTATATAATTTCCATGGAATTTTTAATTCCATTAAAATATCTACAATTAAAAAATTCTAGAGGAAGGAGCTAAGTCAGGGAAGATTTCTAGAATCGTCCAATTCTAGAAATCTCCCCATAGGTTTTAGGGTTTTAGGAAAGGCTAGTGTAGGGTGGTGGGTGGGTAATTGCATTATTTTTTACTTTAAAATTGGCTAATGGGGTTTATTATAGGTTTAATGAGAGAGTTAATTGATCTTAGGATAAGATAAAGGTTGTGTGGGATGTAGGAATAGGTTATGGGTGTTAGGCTAATAGTTAATATAACTAAGAAATATAGGAATCAGGACAAATTAGAGAGAATTAACATAATTAGTGGGTTGAGAATATTTTAATGTATAAATTTTTCCCCTATTTGAAAGGGAATTATGAGTGGGGTGAAGTGAAAGGAGTAATGGTCTTTCAAATAAAAACCATGTCATAGATGAATGTTAGATGTTAATAGGATATGATGCCCCCTTGAGGGAGCATGTAGGGACAAAAATTCAACTCAGATGGTCACTCAATTAGAAATCCCAAGGTGGGGATCTTAATAAGGGTTAGAATGACCCTGAGTTGATCAAATATATTCACTAATTCATATGTGATACAATAATATGTGCAACTAGGACATGCATAGCCATAGATTACATCTTTATAGAGTCAGGTTGCCAGATTTCTAGGTTAAAATACATAGTTGTAGTCTCAAATTTAGGATTTGACTAGTAAATTGGTTGTGGAAAAGAGGGATAATGAAGCAATGATTGAGGTTCTGAGAGGATAGGGTATGGTAGGGGTGATGGCCTAGATTATATTACTATCTAGGGAAACCTAATATTACAAGATTTTATATGAAGTCATAGTTTCATATGGGCATCATGTAGGGTCATTCTTGCTAGTCAATCATCAGTGTAGTAGCCCTATAAATATGGTAGTGGACCACTAAGGCCACTAGGGGCCCAACCATGATAGTAAATATTCATATCTATATGTATAAGATATTTTTTATATTATAGCTCATTCTTTCCCCATGGGCTTATGTAAGTGTATCATATTTTCTATCATGGATCCCATGTGTATTTTGTATCTTGGACTCATGTTATATATATGCTGATGATTCATGGTGACATGTATGTGGATGTTATTTATTGATTTATGAATATGGGATGTATTTATTTTTTAATGATATGATGTCATTGATGATTTGTGATGATTAGATTTAGATGTTATGGATTTTGCTTACATGGATGTTGTGGTACATGTTGGTGATGTATATGTTTATATGGACTTTAGTATGTTTATTAGAAATGTGATTATGGATATATTATTATATGTATGTTTTTATTTGACTTATGGATGCTACTCATGGGATGTTTTTATTTGGTGATGTGATGGATGTCCATGATTAGATTTTTATATTATGTTACTTTTATTCTTATGAGTATAGATGGATTAATCCCCTATTTTGAACAATTAGTTCCCAAAATAGGAATCCTCCTGAACCATGGAGATAGGGTGGGTAGTTGGATGGGTTAGATGTTGTCTTAGGATAAGGGTGGATATGGAGGAGGAAGGTTTAATTTATAATGGGATTGGTCATTTTTGGAATATTTTCAAGGCATAAGTTCATGAAATCCTTTTCAATGTTGCATCTCTATGCAATGTGCCAAGGTCATGATAGGGCCTTGGCATTATAGCAAAGATGTGTGGGGGAACTCCATTTTAAGGGACGACCCTTTTAGAAATGAACTTTTAAGGGCCATCCAAGCCATCCTAGTTCCCATAAAAACTATCAAGATGTAAAAATTACATATGCAAATTAATCTAAAGAAATTATCTTAATTATATACATGCACATGCATCACACACATGTGAAAACACATAATCACATAAAATGAAGTATAAGACAAATGATGGTGATGATGATAATGATAATTAATAGGAATGGGATAAGATGGATAGATAAGGGAATAGGATTATGTATATAGTGTTTTAGCTATCCTTAGGCATGAAAAACATGGCCAAGTGCTACCTACATAGTCTAAAAAGACCTCAGGCCAATGTAGTTCTAACTAGGAGATAGATGATGATGATGATGATGATGATGATGATGATGATGATGATGATGATGATGATGATGATGATGGAGATGACCAAGGTTGGGTATATACAAGAAATTTAATGATAATATGAAAATTATATACATGATCTATTACACTCAAGAGCTAGTCTATGGTGAAAACTTTAACCAAATTATAATTATAGGAGTCATGATGACCCTTCAAGAATTAGTAACATAATGGATTCTAAGAACCTTAGATAGGGAATTTGTAGGTTATTATGACCCTCCATAATGATGATGGATAGTGGAAAGTCATAGACCCAAGGCTTAGTGATAGAAGGGAATGGAAAAACATGTCATGGACTAGCTAAAGTTAAAAGGAGATGTGTCTATCAAGGAAGATGTGTGGAGGTATGATGAGGATGATGTGGATATGGATAGGACTTGGGGATATATATATATACATATATATATATATAAACATAAACTATGTATTAACAACTCAAGAGAATCCCTCTAACAAATAGATTTTAACTAGCCCTACCATCTCCACTAAAATTAATGATATTACCTTGCTATTTGTGACCTTCTTGATAGATTCCCACTATTGAGACTAGGGTCCAGGTGATTTTACTATGATGCCAAAAACTAGTTTTCATTATGGTACTTTCCCAAGGCACCAACAAGTTAGTTCACCATTGGATGGATTTTTTTTAGATTGATAGGGAGGGGTAAGGAATGGATGGAGTTGATAGAGGATGTCCTATAGATAGAGGATGTGAATACTAGGACTTAGGTGTAAAATTGATTGAGATGCATGATATTCATAGGATCATCCAATTCTTATCCCTCAAGCATGGATAACTTGTATGTTCTTGATCTGAACTTGGATATAATGACATAGGGACCTAACCAATTGTCTTCAAACTTCCCCTTCTTATCTCAATATACATTGGTGTCCTTTTGATTATCTTTGAGGACTAAGTCACCCATGTCAAACTCCCTGGCCTAAATCTTCTTATGGTATCATTATTCTTGAGTTTATTTTGATATGCTCATAAGTGATTTAAGGCCTTCTATCAATTTTCATCAAGGATTCCAATTCATATAGTCATTCTTTCTTAAGATTGTGATCAATTATTATTTCTCTTAACTATAGTCAAAGAGAAGGTAGTTCTACTTCCACTGGTAATATAGCTTCGGCTCCGTAGACCAAGGCATATGGAGTAGCCCCTATAGGTGTGTAGACACTAGTTTAGTAATACCATAATGTTGGATATAGTTGAGTGTGCCAATTACATCTAGCTTGATTAATAATATTCTTTAGAATCTTGACAAGAGTCTTATTAGTTGCTTTTTCCTATTTGTTGCCTTAGGATAATATGGGGAGGATAAATGTTACGTGATGTGATATATCTGACATAAGGCCTTAAATTCTTGATTTTGAATGATTTATCATTATTGGAAATTATTTTAGTATGGATACTAAAATTACAAATGATCTAATTAAGAATGAATTTTGATATTTGGAGGCCTATGGTATAAGTTAGCAGTATTGCTTCTACCCACCTGGTAAAGTATTTTGTAGCCATCATTATAAACTTATGACCATTAAAGGAAATAGGATTAATTTTACTAAAAAAATCAAGGCCCCATATAGAGAAAGGACATAGATTCATGATGGGTTGTAATTCTTATATCGGTACATGGATAAGATTCTCATGTTTTTGGTAGGCCACACATTTATGCACATATTGACAAGCATCTTTATCCATGGTTGGCTAGTAATATCCTGTTCAAAGGAGCTTTTTGGATAAGTCCATTCCACTAATTTTCCCTTCATAGATACCATCATGGACCTATTTGATTTATTTAGATGCCTCATCTAATGTTAGACATCTCAATAAGGTCCCATTGTAAACCTATCAATAGAGCATGTTGTCTAGGATGGTGTATTAGGCAGTGTGATGGATGAAGGCTTTATATTGATGGTAGTTAAGGTTAGGGGGGAGGATATTGTCATAAAAGTACTTATAAATATCATGGTACTAGGGTATACTGGGATCATTTATTGCATAGCTAATGATTGATAGGTTGAAATAATTAAATACTCATTCAAGAAATTTTCTTCTAGGACATCTTCAATGAGTTCAATAAGCGAGCCAATAGTGGCCATAGAATTATTAGCCTTATTAATTCCTCATGGAACCTATTCAAAGGTTATAGACTAAAAACTAGTGTTTAATTTATCCACTAATTATTTATAAGGAAGTAAATTTTTGTCCTTCATTTTGAAGTCATCATTGGCCTATTTGATAATTAATTATGAGTCCTTGAATACTTATAATTGCTAGATATTCCATTAGATAGCTAGTTGGAGTCCAACTATTAAAGCTTCATACTCTAAAATATTATTAATACATGGGAAGGCAAGGTAAAATGATTTTCGAATGAGATCACCTTGAGGGGTGACCAAGAGAATGCCTACCCCAGATATATGAGTAGTAAATGATCCATCAAAGTATTACTTCCAACTCTTTGCTTGTGAGGTATTCAGGATGGACTCATCTAGGAAGTTTGTTGCAATGGGCTCAATTGCTTATAAAGGTGCCTCTACTATTTGATCTATAATGACCTATCCTTTTATAGTGTTTTGGTTTCTATACTCGATGTCAAATTCACTTAGTAGCATTATCCATTTTATTACTCATATTTTAAGTACAATTTTGGATAGTAGATACTTTAAAGGATCAACTTTTTTGATAAGCTACACATGTTTATTCAGCATGTAATGTTGGAGCTTTTATGATGCAAAACTATAACTAAACATGATTTCTCAATAGGAGTATAATTTAGCTCATATGATATCAATGTGTGACTAAGGTAATAGATGGCTTACTCCTTACCTTTATCATTGTGTTGTGCGAGGAGAGCATTGATGGCACATGGCATTGCTAAAATGTAAAAGAGTAAGTGCATTCCAAAAATTGGTGGTGATAAAATAGGTAAATTTTCCAAATATTATTTTAATCTCTCAAAAGCTTGTTGGAATTATCCATTATAATAGAAGGTGGCCCCTTTCTTTAGAAGGTGAGTAAATGGGTGAAATTTATCAGTGAGCTAAGAAATAAATCACTAGATGGCTTGAATCTTTTTTTGAAGACTACAGAGCTACTTAAGATTATGAGGGGGTGACATTTCTATAATTTCTTTAAATTTCAATAGGTCCACCTCAATTCCCCTTCTTGAGACTATAAATCCCAACAAATTTCTTGATATTAATCCAAAGACACACTTTTTGGGTTGAGCCTTACTTTATATTCTCATAATCTTTAAAATATTCTTTGGATAACCACATGGTGCTCTGATCTAAGGCAAGACTTCCTTATAATATCATCGATATAATCTTCTTTGATGTCATGCATCATATCATAAAAGATAATAGTCATTACCTTTTGATAAGTGGCTCTTGTATTCTTAATGTTTAATGGCATTACTTGGTAGCAAAACGTCCCCCATGGAGTGATGAATGTTATTTTATGCTAATCTTTAGGGGCTATTTTGATTTGATTATATCCTTAGAAGCCATCGATGAGGGAAAGCATCTCATACCCAACTATTGAATCTATGATCATGTCAATATTAGGGATTGGGAAGTCATTTTTGGGATAGGATTTATTCATATCCTAAAATTTAGTACATATATGGATTCCCCTTTGTGGCTTTATTATGGGAAAAATATTAGATATCTAATCTGAGTAATCAATTGGGCAGATGAATCTAGCTTCTAGGAATTTTTGTAATTCTTCCTTGACTAGTAATGCCACCTTTGGATGCATTTTGCATAATTTTTGTTTAATGGGTTTTGCATTGGGATATAAAACTAGGTGGTGTACCATAAGAGAAGGATCTACTCCTAGCATGTTAGAGTATCTCCATGTAAACATGTCAATAAACTCATTTAATACCTTAATAAAGTCTTTGTATTCTTTGGTCGTAAGAGATTCCCCCAGTTTCACTATTTTTGGATGCTTGTTGGTTCCAATATTAACTTAAATCACCTCCTAAATAAAAGAGGGTGATTTATCTAATAAATAAGGGGGCAATGAGACTTTTGGATTATCAGAAGTGAAGTAACCTGGTAGTTTAGTGTCAATTTCAAAATAGTCTTCTAGAATGAAGGAGTTATATAGACGTTTTTCTAGTTCTTTGGTAGATTCTCCTTCTTCTTTGGAATATTGTTCCTCACTTTGAATGTGGGATGTCTTTTGTTCTCTAAAATATGCTTATTTATAAATATTTATGGAAAATCCCTTTTTATGATCTTTAGATGCCATATAATCTTGAGCTCCCACGAAGTCTAAAATGGCCTCATCATTCTATAATGTGTCAAAGGTAGGATCTTGCTTTGATTCCTAATATATGAGGGATGGGTAATGGAGGGAGACATTGATGGTGGATGTGGTAGTATCAAGGAAAAGGTTCATGGTAGTGAGCTCTTTGAAGTAGCTATAAATAGAGCCTATTTCAATGTCCTCATCAAGGAGAGATAGCTCGTTGGTCAGGAGAGAATCCAAAATGATATTGATTAGATCATCATCATATGGTTTATACCCTAACCTAAAGTTTGATGGACTCTCTTTAACCATGATAGGTTTTAATCAGCCTTATTCCTATTTTCCCAGTCCTCTTCCTTTATAGTTCATATTTTCCACCATTCACTAGACTTTGGGATAGTTTTGATTAGGTGAGATGAAGACATCATCTAGTATGAGCCAAGAATCATCTTCATCTTTAATGTACTCATTGGATAAAAACCTTCCTTTTTCAAAAAAAATTATCCCAAATTGATATTTGATAGGATTGTCCTTCTTTATACTTGGGGACCCATAGCTACATGGGGATAAGGGAAGATCATTGATGCAAAAGGTTTTATATTCATATTCCCTATAGCCAATGGATGTGATTTTTAGCTTGGTGAGATTAGGTGTTGGAGTAGATGTGGACTCCAATTGGTCAAGAGAGACATATTTTGTAGCCATCAGACTAAGGATAGAATATTTAGTGTTGATATATGGTGATGGGGATATGGACTGATCCATTTGATAGATATGATGGTCAGTAAATCTAAGAATGGTGACCTCCATTTATAAATGAGGGAACTTCAAGCATTGATTTAAGGTGGATGTTACAACTTGAGTTTTGTGAATCCATGGCCTCTTAAGTAACATGTTATATAATAATTCTACATTCACAACATGTACCAAGGTCTGAGGAATTATGGGTCTTATAGTGATAGGAAGATAGATAGTCCTGACTGATGGTATTTCATTTTCATCATATGATTTTATCATTATTAGGGTGGGCCCAAGAAACATTTTATAAGATCTAAATTTCTTTAAGAAATCCAAATTGCATAAATTAAACACAGATCTTCCATCTATTAAGATGTGGGAGACATGATGATGGGTGATGGTGACTTTAATATACAATGGATAGTTGTGATGTGGGCCAACTAGTGGTAGATCCAAGAACTAAAATTAATTTGCTTAGATGGGGATATATGTGCCACTAGCTCTTAAAATTGATTTGTATCTAGATCACTGGGCCTTATTAAATCATTGAGTACTTGGTTTAATATTTCCCTATGTAAGGTGGATGTCTTAAGGAGCTCCATTAGGGAAAATTTGAGTATGGGTCTTGAATAATATCATAGGTGTTATCAAACCTAATTGAGGTTTTTTAATAAGTATTTCCCCTAGGTTTAATAGATAAGGTAGAGGATCTTAAGGGGGTGCCACAAGAATCATAATCTTATTATGTCTAGTGGTGATAATACAATCATCTATAGTCCTATTTATTTTTAAAATGGGAGATAGAGGTGGGGCGGTTTCATGGACTTTTTATATTTTGATTGTATTGATGTAATGATAGGGACACTATGATAATTAGTGTGATTAGAAGATGATGCCTGACCCTGGTCTCATTAGGGTCTTTGGTTCCCTTACTCATGCTTTGGGAGAGGGTATTTATAAATTCCAAGGTGTTGATTTGCTAATTGATTTGACGGTACTTCTCCTTTAATCTCAATATCACCTATTTCTATCAAGTCCTATATATAGTGTTTTAATTACATACACTACTCAGTATCATGTCCCTTTACCTAGTGATATTTACAGAACTCATCTGCATAGTACCAATCAGGTTTTGGTTGATTATTAACCACTAACCTAATTTTAAGTAGAGTAATCATATTAGCAGGGATCAATTATTCTAACACTATTTTTAGTGGTACTCTCAAGCTTTTAAGGGGTATTTGACCTATGCAAGGCTTAGGCTTGCCTTACAAAACTTTTATGGTAGATATATTAGGCCATTATGTGGGGTCTTTCCTTTGTATTGTTTGTACATGTGTTTCTTGGATCGGTCACTCCATCACCCATAGCATTCTTATTCTTATTAAAGACCTTGGGTTTTCCTAAAAAGGAGTATTTTATATTTGAATTTTTCTCATTTTGAGAAAATAATTTGATGGTTCTTTTTTCAATAAGGGCCTTTTTTATCTGCATCCCCTTTTTAATGATCTCATTAAAAAATTTAGCATACTATAGTTTCAATTGGTAGTTTAGCTCTATTTTGATGTTATCCACAAAGATATTGGCTAATTATTTTTTAGGTACATTGAACCTCAACCAGCTTGCCAATCTATGCCATCATTGTAAAAAGTACATAAGGCTATCCCAACTTCATTATTTTGTATTATAAAAATTATGATAGAAATGTCATGTTTGATATTAAAAGAGAAATGTCTGACAAATTGCTCTATTAATTATTTAAAACTTGAGATTGACCCTTTAGGTAGATGCATAAACCATTATAAATCTATCCCTATAAGACTTTTGGGGAATAGCCTCAATATATAAGCATCCTCATAGGCTACATCATGGAAAGCTACATAGGACTCATGTACATCATCTCTTGGATCTCCCTTTCCTTGATATTTTTCAAATTTGGGAACCTCAAAGTGTGAGGGGAAGGGAATATGTAAAATGATAATATCTAATGGTGATGAAAAAAAATCCTCATACTTTTATTTGAGGGCTTGGGATCATGAATCCATTTATTGGAGTGTTTCTTTTATCATCTTCCATTCTTGGGCAAAGGAGGGATCCCCAAGAGGATTGTTAATCTAATTTTGAATACCCTATAGGATATGAGTGTGGTGGGTATTGTTGGTGTTGTTATTATGTCTAGTATTATTGGTGTTGTTGTCATTATCAAGGTTATTGATATTATCGGTGGTATCAGTATTATTGAGATTATTTTGTTATGGGGATGGTGGGTGTTCATTACAGAGAAAGATCTTAATTTTTTATTTTAGTTGATCAAGGTGATCTTAAATTATATCTTATCTCTTATT
Source organism: Torreya grandis (assembly GCA_037957365.1). NCBI lineage: Eukaryota > Viridiplantae > Streptophyta > Pinopsida > Cupressales > Taxaceae > Torreya > Torreya grandis. Next base: position 1,376,699 of record JARHVA010003188.1, read on the forward strand.
AGCCTCAGTATGGTTGTTAATAATGGATGGTTATCATTCTTCTTCGTCCATGAATCCATGGTCCACTTTTATTTCTTCTTGAGGATTATGATGAGATGTTGACAAGGTGAGTCTAGTCTTGATGGATGGATTATTTTGTTTAAGGGGGTATGATCAAATGTGGAAGGTAAGGTGCCCCCTATTTCTATGGCTCATGTTATAACTTGATCATGATTTTCATATAGATATTAGTCTATGATATTTTGAACATCATCATTATGGAGGGGATTATATCTCTTGTTCTCTACCTTAGGTGTCTACATGTCATTATCATTCTCTCCATATTCCTAATTAGGATCCATCATTTATCCTATGGTATTGCTAGCTTGGCAAGAGCCTTGTCCAAGGTGGATTTGAGCTTAGGTGTGGATAACCATTGTGAAAGGATGAAATGTGATAGATGAGGTTGGAAATTTTTAAATACTTGCTTTGGTCTAAAATTTAGAGTAGTAGTGGTCAAATATGATGATGTAGATAGATGAGATGACCAAAAATTACCAAAATACAAAGTCTTTTAAGAAACCAATGTATCAAAGATGAATAAAGAGTGATGAGATCAAAAAGTTGTGTCAACTATCAAATGGACAAGTTGATGGGTCCTAGAGGACAAAGATACCTAATAAAGATAAGGATATTGATGGGTGATAGATTAAGATCTTATAAGGATATGTATAATGATAATTTCAAGTCAAAGGAGGATAATTAATGATTTGATAAGGATGAGTGACCATGAAAATTTTAGCTTTTAAATAAAAACTAGTATTTAGAAAGAAGATGGCTGAAGTGGATGATAAGAATGTGTTATGTATGAAGTGTGATGTGAGGGTTTGGCCAAAATCAACCACTCAAGATAAATTAATGGGATAGGTGGACTCAAATTAAAATAAATGAATATGGATAAAGATAAAATAGATGAGGGATGATTATGAATGATTTATAAAAAGATTAATACATAAAAGTGATTAGAAAGGATTGTATAAGATGGGATGAAAGATCAAAATGGTATGGGAATGGATAAAGTGATGTAAACAAGATGATGTATTAAAGGTGAATAGATTTATAAATATATTTATAGAAGGATAATTAAATCAAGGTATTGGGATGGGATGATACTCAAATGGATAAGAAGGATGGGGTGCCAAAAAGATATTAAAGATAGTATGGATAATAGATGTGTATAGAAAGTTATGTGGATAGAATAGTTAAATAGGAGGGGAGGATATAGGAGGATATTAAAGATATAAGAGATGGACTATGTGGATGATAGGATGATTTAAGGATAAGAGGGGTGAACTAATAGACAATAGTATTTGAAATATGGACTATATGGATAGACTAATTAGGATGAAATGGATTATGATGATAAAATAGGATGAGTGGATGGATAAATGGAGGGAAACTAGACTATATAGATGGACAAGCTACAAGGGGATGTGGTGGGTGAATAAATGTGAGATATGGACTATAGGGAATATGAAAGGGGGTGAGTTAATACAATATTAATATGGATGGATGAAATTTTGACTATATGAATAAACAATTTATTATGAGATATGATGATACAGGGATAAAGTAAGTGGACTATATGGGTATGTTAGGTGGTTTGATGTAAATGATGAATTATAGGATAATATACAGATAATGTGAATGATATCTATGAAAGGTGGACTTATATGGATAGGGTGATATGTAGATAAAATAAATGGAATATGGATTAGGATGATTAAAATAATTATAAAATTTGGGATGAAGTGAAGATAAAATAGGTGGGTGAATGGATGATTTTTGGGAAAGCTGGACTATGTTGATAAAGTAATTACAAAAGGATAAGATTATAAAAGAATAATATAGGTGGAATAAATAAAATTGAAGGATGGATTATATAAATATAATGATAAGATAGGTGGTTTCGTAATAAATATAAGTGTTGGATTATTAGGATGATATGAGGATAATATGGATGGAGTTAGGATACATGGATGATGTGGATAAAGAAGTTTCAAGGAGATGGGATGATGTAAGGATAATATTGAGTGGGGGGATTAATAATAGATATGAGGAATGGATTATAACAAAATGTTATGATATAAGGATAAAATGGTAAATTATCATATAATAGATGAACTATGCGGACAAAGTAAGTGAGTGGATGAGATGATATAAGTATAAGATGGGTGGATAAGTGGATGATTGGTGTAAAATATGGATTATGGGGATAAAAAAATTACAATAAGATGTGATGGAAGGTGGATATTACATAAAGGGGGACATTATAATAACTAATCTACAAAAATAAGAAAGATGATAATTATATGAGACTATAGATGGAGGTAAATACTAGGTGCAATATGATGTGTGTGGATAGTGAGGTGGATATAGATATGAGATGAAAATATAAAGGAAGTATAAAGTGGCTAAACACTATATGTGGGATATATTAGATATAAATAGCATGGTCAATATAAGGCAAATGGGAAGTAATGTGTTATGAAGTGAATAAAATATGGTCAAATATATAAGGATATGAAATAGAAGTGGATATTAAATACTATGGAATGGGTATAGATGAGAGAATTCTTGTAGGATAGATGGAAGTATGATAAGTATTTAATTAAAATTCACAAGGAAGTATGTGAAAATATGATGGTGCTAAGTGAGATGGATCCCATGAGGTGTGGGTAGGATGAGAAAGTGAAAATGATATGGATAAAAGTATATGGGGAAGTGTGATGGTCAAAAGGGATATGACAAAACGTATTGGATGCTAAGTGTTATGGGATGCATGTAGACACAAGAGGCACTATCAACTACGTGTAGAATGATGGAATGATATAGTGTGATTATGGGGTGGTATATGATGGTCAAAATATTGGTTAAAATATATAAATTATTAAGGAAGAAAAGATGATATTAAGATGAATGTGGAAAGTGATAAGAATTGGAAAGGATGTGGACTAACGTATATGTTATTGAGTGAAAAATAGAATAAAAAGAGAGATGATGTGATATGGATAGTCAATATGAGATTATGATGAGATGAAGTAATGATATGAAGGAATAAAGATGGGATAATGTAAGTGATCTTATAGGTTTTCTAAGGTATGAACATAAAAAGTATAGGTGTGGCCGACTCGACTATCAAAAAAATGGGTATGGCACAATATTAAAACAACACGCATAAAGTATGACCCTAATTAGTAAATTGTATGGGAGTGAAACATGATGCCCACACCATTGAATGACTACACAAGTGAGGTTATAGGTTGGTGACCCATTAAAAATTTGATCGAACTCTCTCAACCTTACTTACACTTGATGGTCACTTCAGTGATGTTATTGCTACCTAAAATAGAACACTTATTACAGCCATAGTCCCCTACTCTAAGATATATAAAAATATCTATGGGATTCCTTAATATATAAAATGGTACATTGGGTCCTAAGTCCATGTAGGAGGTTGTTTGACTACCCTGGGTATATGGGCTTGATCACCCCTCACTCCATGGAACCCTTTATGAGGAATTATACTTAGGCCATAATTATAATTTTCCTTATATTTATACTCTATTGAAACATAGATTTTTGTTAGAGTGCATTGGTGAAATCCATGACACTAACCCCTATGTACTAAGCCAAATGCATGGTGATGAAATCCATGCCACATGTTATCCTAAGGGAGGGCTTAACAAACAAGCAATCACATGATATTATTAATTAATCAATATAATTGCCTATGTGTGTTTGGCACTATATGATAAATTATTTAAAAATCAATAAACACACATAAACAAATAAGAAAATATTTATAAACTACTAGTAAAGATTAATGATACACTTAAATCAAAATATTTTTCACAAATACTATTAAATTAAGGACAAAAATGAAAAGTGACACCCTTCCCTACAATCACAAAAGTTTAGGCAACTGATTGGGGTGCCAAAATCTCCGAGAAACCCACAATAAAAGTGTTAGCACCTCAAATTTCAATAATCCCATAAGTTACTGTAAAGTCATGAATACACAGGGAAATCCCAAGACCAGAATGCACAATCTCACAACTAAGAGTTCAGTACTACAAGTAGCTAGTGTTAATTTTAAAAAATGACAACTAACTACTACAATTATTTACAAGACCATGAATATTAGATAATATCTCTACTATGATCGACAAAGCCTCTACTGAGAGGAAAATATGAATAGTGATATTGCAATCCTAAATCAAATCAGTCTATATATATCCTAAATAGATAAAAAGGTCTACCAGATCAAAATAATTATAGGGCCTTGTTCATTAAATATAATTACTTAAGATAAAAATACTATCAAAGGCCTAATGCTAGTCCTAAATACCCCTATTTATAAAGCCACTACTAAAAACAACAATCCTACTATTGATAAGATGAACTCACAATTGAGGTAGTCATGGTATTGTCAAATGGAGCTAAGGCAATCTATAAGATGGATCTCTAGACAATCTTCTTGCTCTTGTGTTTTATCTAAACTCTCTTAGATCGAAAATACCTCTTGTGGGTAGATTATTTTTAGATATGGAAGGAGGTTAAGTTATATATATAAAGGAATGAATAAAAAACTTATTAGAAAAAAGGGGAATCCTTTTAAAATTTGGAACTTATAGACCTTGATCTCCTTGCTATCAAAACTTGAGAGCCTAAAGAATTACAATATAAAGATGACAGGGGTAGTGTTTTACTAGTTTCTAATGAGTATGTAATACTGCTACCAAGAATAACAATCCTGCTATTACCAGGTCAAATCTGCCACTAAGGGAGTCATAGGTTTATCAGAGAGGTGAAAAATTCATCCCCCTACAACTACAACTTGTAAATAGGACAAGCAGAGGATAAAAAGTTGGAACCTAAATTCTATCTAGGATTAGTGAGATATAAATGACAAAATCACCTCTTAATATGATTTTTAACAATACCACTAGTAGAATCTATGATATTACTATTACTAAAACAACCTCGCTATTTAAAGATTCATGGGATTCTTAAAGATGTTTGATCAGCTTGAATTTTGAGGAATGACTTCTTTTCCTACACACAAAGAGACAATACACCTAAAGGAAGTAGAGAGTCACTACAAGCAGCTCAAAATCCAAGGATTACTATGAGAAATCTCAATATCACCACTGGGAATGATGATATCATGACTAACAGTATAATCCTATTACTAGGGGATTCATGCTATTAATGAATATGTAAAACCCTACTAGACCCATAACTGCTAAAAGCTTATTTGATCATATCTCTACTTGAACTAATGATACCATAACTACAATATTACTACTAACAGTGTAATCCTAATACTAACAGTGCAACCCTGCTACTTGCCTAGATCACATCAAAAATTAGAAATATGGCCTTGATTCAATGTGTAGTTGGTTCTACAATCACTTGAAACACTTCCAACAAGAGTATTAGCCTAAATAAGGGAGGTTTCTCCCACTATCATTGCCAAAATGTGTGCCAAATTTGGGATTCTTACAATATTATCAAAATGACAATAAAAACCCAAAATCTAATGACACCAATAGGAATAGATAGAGGAGATCAATCAAAGTTAATAACACATTCTCACCATCCTCTTTACCTTATCATTCCTCCATTCCAAGATTTGAACTTGTATGATTGAACTGGGAAATCTTGATTGTTGAATTGCTTGTGATAGCTTGACAATGGCTTCCAAAAGGATATGGATGTGGATAATGTCTTTGATGTAATGATTGAAGGCTATTATGGATGCTCCATAAGAGGGATTAATGGCTTTCTAGTAAAACTTTTTGATTGGTTGGAGGGTGGAGGGAAGGTTTATTTTTATAGATAAAGGGAGGGAAGATCAATGGTCTAAATTCAAATTTAGACCATTAAGATCTATGTCTATAAAATGTCCATGGAATTTTTCATTCCATGTATATATATAGAATTGGAAAATTCTAGAGGAAGGAGATAAGTTGGGGAAGATTTATAAAATCCTCTAATTCTATAAATCTCCCCATAGGGTTTAGGGTTTTAGGAAAGGCTAGTGTAGGGTGGTGGGTGTGTAGTTGGATTATTTTTGAATTTAAAATTGGCTAGTGGGTTTAGGGAGTAGGTTAGTAAGTAATGGGGTTTATTAGAGGTCTAATGATAGGAATAATTAATCTTAGGATAGGATAAAATTTGTGTGGGATGTATAAATGGGTTATGGGTGTTAGGATAATAGTTAATATAACTCTAAAATATAATAAGTAGGACAAATTAGTGATAATTAGCATAATTAGAGGGCTGATCATATTTTAATGCATACATGATCAAGTATCAATCTCTTTGAGTGCATGCCTTAAGGGGTGCACTAATAAAGGGGTGGGAATATCTTTGGTGCTTTAAAGGATTTTTGTCCCTTATTACCACTTGTTATTAATCCAACCAACTCCCAAACACATTCCAATAAGCTTTACCTCCTATTTTACACCCTCCTTTAGTCATTTACCAGACTTATTTAGCCATTCCCTAGCCTAAAAACCTTTTTTATGGTTTATTTTACACTGTCAGCCATCAACCTTGTACTCTTATCAAGAAAACTTATTAGGGTCTAGGTGGGCCCCAAGCCGACCTAGTTCATGACCTAATTTATCTTTATCAATAATGATACTAGGTTGATTGGGTCGACCTTATTGGCCTAAAATTTCAAAAATGATTAGAGTTAACTCCACCTATATAAACACATCCATTTCACCATTCTTAGAGAGATATCAAGAGTTAATTATTCATTTGTGCTTCTTTACAATCTACTCTTTTACCATTCTACTTAAGGATTCTTAGCTTAGGTTTTCTACTTGGAGAAGATTCTTGTCTTGTGAAAAAGTCTTAGATAATTTGTAATTTATTAGTGCTCCTTATAGACCATAACAACCTCTTAAGAATCACCTTTATCCAAGGGAGAGATTGATTCTTGATAGGATCATCTTCAAGGTAATTATCTCTAAATTTGCTCATCTCTTTAGTAGCTAAAAGTAGTATAAGTAATGGATTTTGAATATATTACTCTCTCAATGAGTTAAGGTCTTACCTATACATAACTTAATTAGGATTATTTTATGAATGTTTACTTTTACATTTACTAACACCACTTTATGCCACAAGCTTTTGTGAGAACTAGATTATACTTTTATTTTACTTGTTATTAGTCTAGTTAATATGAAAACATAGGACCTAGTTAGGTTTATTGCATAGTTTTGCTTGACTTGAGGATTTAGAACCTTCCCTAGTGATATCCTTATGGTAATATATCCCTTGGATAGGTATAGTGGATCCATATTGGTCATGATCTCAAATATCTAGTGTATCCACAATCTAAAGTGTAAGTAGGATTTATATTCTCCGAACTAGGATTGATTTATATATCTATTACTTTTCCCATTTCATACATTTTGGTAAACCTGAAGTGAATCTAACTCTTGTAGGTTTTATTTCATGCTTTCATTTTATATTATCTCATTATATTTTTCTATATTTGTAATACTGTATCAAACCAATTGGTATAGTTATAACTTTATGTGTGAAGGTTTAACACATAGTCACATCAATATGAACCTATTTTGTAAGTGGAAGACTTCATCAGATACAATTTATTGGATACAAAAGGTTAACATAGTACTCTTTTTCAATTCTAGATAAGAATACAAGGTCAAATAGGTAGACTTTGTCATCTTATTCTCTTTGGAAGCATTCAAATCAATAAACTAGGTCAAAAAGGTTGACTTACTCATCTTATTCTTCTTCAGCACATAGGGTTTTTGTTTAACTAGGTCGAACCATTAGAATTAGTTTATAGAATTTGAAATCAGCATTTAAGTCACTTCATCATAAAATTTTAAATCCTAACCATCTTTAAGCCCACTAAGGTTACTTTATTTCCTTTCTCTATCATTTTAATACTTTTTTTAATTCTATTTTATACAAATTAGTAGTCTTCAAAACTACAACCCTATAGCTAACTAAGTCGACCTAGTCAACTTAGTTATATACCCTGTCTTCTGTCTGAGATACATATTTGACCCATTTGACTCTATTCTTTAAGACATTGATTTTGCATAATAATAGTGAACTAGTTGACTCTATTCTTTACTATTTGCATATAGTGTCACCTGAATTAACTATGTACTATTCTTCATCAAAGAATCAATAACTATTTGTTATTAATTAATTCACACTTTATTTTTTAGTTGTTCACATGCTTATAGTAACTCACATAGTCTAAATAGGTAGTTTTAAAAATTATCATTTAGTTACACTAGTTTTCTCTTTTGCACACACTACCAAATCACACAATATTCAAAACGAATTTAAACACTTATCTTCCCAAAGCCTATCTACTTATATTTCATCACCAAGGAGGAATTTGACTTGGTTTTTTGGCCAAGTATAAATATGTGGTTAATGGTATATATTGTAAAAGAACCTAACACCCTTATCACTAAAGGATTATGAAGTGAGGGGATAGGCCCCAATACCAAACCAGTACCATTGCCAACATGAATCCCTTTCAGGCCAAACATCCTAAAACCATTTATATATAGTTTTCTAGTTCCCTATTTTCATCCAACTCTCCTATTACACTTAAATCAATACTTTCTAATAATATAATAACACTTAGGATGACCACTTAGTTAGCATTTACTCTTTCAGTTGATTATTTTCTCTCTAATCATTTGAGTGTTATATTACAAATAATTACATTACCTAGATTTGGTACAAGGTTTGGAATTCTGTGTCCCAATTGGATCACTCATATTGATCCAATTATTTTTGTGTTTGCTTTCATTCTTGATTTACTTATATTACAAAAAAATTACCCTATTTCATAACACAATCATTTTAGTCAATACAGTCTCCTACAGACTTTATTTGTCTTCCTACCAGTAGTACACAATTGAACATCATGATTATGTCTGTTATCTATCTATTCTACCCTATACCTAGTATTACATAGTTGACCCAGTCAACTCTTTACTCTTCTCAAAATTTATCTAGAAGTACTCTATTGACCTAGTCAACCTTGTATCTGATTATTGACGTTACTCATCTATCTATCTAACATAGTTATCTATCCCTAATATTTCATTCTTATTTCTTAAATTTTTTTCCTTTCCTCTACTGTAACATGACATCCCCTATCATAATCTTATTGGACAACTTGAATCCATTTAAACACTATATGGGGTATTATTTTCTCCATTTTTTTACCTTCCAAGAGAGCCCTCACTTTTGGAGCACTTCTTTCCCTCCATCTATGGAATATAACATGTTTAAAATCATGCCTCAAGATGAAGTATGTGGATCCAATCCTTTTTTTACCTATCAAGACAATTCTCATCTTTAAGCTTTTTAACACAATGTGGGAGAAATTGACACAAGTCTATCCAATAATCCCATTGGAAATCCACCTCTCAATAACCCTTCCCATAATATAAATTCAAGGAGTCCTCCTAAAAACAACAACCCACCAATTTATATGACTCAACTTCTTGCACAAGTCATAGAAAATTAATATAATGCAAACTTCTAACACCTCTAAAATGATGAAATTACAACATTATTTTATTAATATAGCTAATCAACCTTCAGTTCTAATTCCTCAAACTAATCAAAATTTTATTCCTCCACCTCTTAGAGATGCCTCAAGAAATGTTATTCCTTAATATATTATGAATAAAAAATGCTTCAAAACATTCAAAATGATCCTTTACCTCATTTCATCATTTCCATTGATATTGGTAACATCTCTTCAACTATAAAGTACGATATAATTAAAGACCCTTCATCCCTTCTTAAAGCATTTGGAAATCTTTATAAAGAGTGGATCTAAACTAATACTTTTTCCACCACTAAAATTATAGTTAAAACCTTCATTGGTGATGTTTTAGATTGATACAACCAACTTCCCCAACATTCCATCTGGCAACTAGAGGATTTAGGCAATCTTGTAGTTAAATAATTTCAACACACTAACCTTCCTAAAATATTTCTTAGCCATTTAATCAATTCTAAACAATATCCCATTGAATCAACTCACAATTTTATCAAACAATGGAAATATTTAGCCCATAATTCTAAACATAACATGACTAATGATAATCTATTTAAAATATTTATAATTGATTTAACTCCTTTGCTTAAATATAAATTTCAATATTTTACCCCTAAAATGCTTAACAAATATCTTGACCAAACCAAATGTCAATACTTCCTCATGAAGCAATTCAAACCTAATACCAAATTACTTAATGGATCTTTTCAAAATTCTACTAATGCCTTCACTATCACTACTCCTTAAATGAAACCAAGAGTTGCCAAATATGATAATCCCCCATCTTCTCCCATACCACTAATTGTACAACAAATGAAAAAATTCTTAGCACCCTCTAAACCCTTTACTTATCCTAATTATCCTCCTAAATGGTTTGACCCTAATCAATTTTGTTTGTTCCATGATAACAGTGGTTATTCCCATGAAACTTGTAAAGGGCTCACAAAATTTATTATCTCCTAAATGCTTGGTGATTATTTCAATCATGAAGCCAGGATCTAACTCCATCACCAATAATACAACACTACTTCTCAAAAATTACAAGTTCCTAGAGCTTCTTATTCTAATACCCAAAAATCTTTCCCCACATATACCACTCAAAAAACTACTAAGGATGTTTGGGATATTAATGTCTACTATGACCAATATTACAAAAAATCTCAATATCTCAATGTAGCTAAGGTCAATTATCACCAAAAACTATCTCACAAAGATCATATCACTAAAACTAAAAAATCATATTTTTAAGAACAACTCCTTAATGATATTATGACCACTCATATAACTTAGGAAGCTAATGAGGAACCATCTCCTTCTTTATAACCACCAACCACTTCCATTCCTTCAAATTATACCTTACTTTATAAACCTTGCACTAGTTCTTCTTCTAAAACCCATTGGAACTTTCTCAAAGAACTCAACTCCATGCCTTGAAATAATCCCCTTATGGAGTTATTTTTTACCTCCCCTTATCATCATAAGTTCCTCATACAACAATTACAAGAAATTGAAGATACATATTCTATAGATGAATAATGTAATGAAATTACTTAGATATTCATATAGAATGATATTATATTGTGCAGAATAAGAAAATATGAGAGATTACACATTGATAATTGATAGTAGAATAAAACACTGGATAATATAGCAAATCTACTTTGAGGGGGAAACCTCCACAATAATGAACTAATAGTAGAATAATTCACATGATGTTTAAAGACTAACCACTACCTCCTATATATAGTCTACTTAGGTAAGGTTATTCCATAGGCTGACCTATCTAAAAACATAGAGAAATGTAACAAGTAAATAAAAAAGGTATGTAAGCCACAAGTCAGCCACACATATCCCTAGACACACCAATGGTTAAGGGAATAATAAGCCCTTTCCCTTGAAAACAACATTGTCCTCAACATTATGGCAACTCAAGATGCTACTACAAAAATGCTTCATCCTCCCAAGTGGCATATTTAAATGGTAGATTCCTCCATTTGATCAGGGATTCTATAATTGCTCTAGAATGTAGTTATTTGGTGCATTGTTTAAGGATCACCTCAGGATCAAGAATAACTCTACCTTCCTCATCCAATTCTAGTATTTTTTTTTGAATGGTAACTCTATGTCTAATGACTTTATTTAGGCATGATATATGAAATACTGGATGTATGCGAGTGGATGAAGGAAAATATAACTTGTAGGCCACACTGCCAAATGTTTGCAAGATCTGATAAGGCCCATAATACTTAAGGGATAGTTTTTTATCTTTTTTTTGTTGCTTTCATGATATATATTTGTATGGTTATAAGTGAACAAATACCCAATCATCAATCTCAAAATTCTTCTTACTTCTATTTTAATCTTCTTATTACTTCATATGATTCTAAGCCATAGCTAAATTTTCATGAAAACTTGCAAGGACCTCATGTTGATGGTGAATATGTTCTTCAACTGCACAAACCTTAGGATGGATCTTCAAATTTGAAGTGATGGATGGAGGGTGGTATCCATATAGTGCCACAAAAGGAGACATTTTGGAAGAACTATGAATAGAATTATTATACCACCATTCAGCAAGTGGCAGCCAATGAACCCATTTATCCTATTTATTAGAAACAAAATAATGGATATATTCTTCAAGACATTTTTTGACTACCTCAATTTGTCCATCAGATTGAGGATGATAGGATAAACTATGAGCCAATTGAGTGCCTAAACATGTAAACAACTCAATTCAAAAATTACTAGTAAAAATGGGATCTCTATCATTGAAAATTATCTTAGGGGTCCCATGCAGAATCTAAACTATATTGAGAAAATCAGAAGCTACTATACTAGCAAAAAATGGTTTGGATAATGAACAACAATGAGCATACTTACTGAGATGATCTACAACAACCATGATAACATTTTGACCATCAGATCTTGGTAACCCTATAATGAAATCCATAGATACCTCTTCCCAATGTTGGCTAGGGATAGATAAAGGTTGTAAAAGACCTAGAATTTTAATGTTTTTGCCTTTGTTTTGTTGATAGATCATATATTCAGCCACATATTTTTGGACATCCCCCTTGAGACCTTCCCAAAAAAAATCTTGCTTGATCCTGTGATAGGTTTTCAAAAATATTGAATGACCCCCATTTGTAGTTGCATGAAGTTCTTGAAGGATTTTTTTGTTTAAGAAGAGAATTCTTACATAAGGATAATCTATTTTTACACCATAGTGCATTACCTTTCCATGTGAATTTTTCAAATCCATCTAAACCTTGTTGAAGAGTTTGAATCAAATCATGAGTAGTACTATCATGTTCCCATTATATTCATGCTTCTTCTATCCAATATACCTATAAAATGGTTATGGCACATAACAATGCCTCAACTAATTCATCTTTTCTAGATAGTGCATCTGCCACCACATTGTCCTTGCCTTTTTTGTATACTATTTCAAAATCATTGCCTAGAATCTTAGTTACCCATTTTTATTGTTCTTCAAAAGATAACCTTTGTTTTAAAAATTATTTAAGACTATCATGATTAGTTTTTACCTGAAAGTGATGACCTATTAAATAAGGTCTCCATTATTTGATTGCATACAAAATGGCCATCATTTCCTTCTCATAGATGGGCTTGTGTTGATTTTTACCCTTGAGTTGACAACTTTCAAATTACAATGGTCTACCTTCTTAAATGAGTATAACACCCATACCATACCCAAATGCATCACATTCAACCACAAAATTCTTAGAAAAATTAGGAGTGGCCAATACTAGAGTAGTGCACATAGCCAATTTCAATTGTTCAAATGTCTGAGTCGCTACATTAGTCCATTGAAAGGAGTCTTTATTTAACAAAGAGGTAAGTGGGGCTACAATATTACTATAATTTTTGAAAAATCTATGATATTAATCAGTTAGCCCTAAAAATCCTTGAAGTTGCTTAAGTGTCTTAGGAATTGGCCAGTCCACCATTGCTTGGATTATTTTAGGATTCACTTTCACTCCTTCATAAGACACAAAATGACCCAAATATTCAACCTCACCAGCCCCAAAAGTACATTTATAAGGTTTGGCATAAAATTTATTTTGCTCCATAATGGAGAGTACATATTTCACATGTTATAAATAGTCGACCCAATTTTTAATATAAATGAGGATATCATCAAAGAATACCAAAAAAAAATTCCTCAAAAATGGCTTAAAAATAGTATTCATCAAACTCTAAAAATTGTATGGTGCATTTGTTAGGCCAAAAGGCATAACTAAAAACTCATAATGGCCCTCATGACTCTTGAAAGTGGTTTTGGGTATGTCTTCATCATGGATATTGATTTGATGATACCCAGAATGCATATCTAACTTGGTAAAATAAAGAGCATAATTCAATTCATATATCAAAGCATCAATGATATATATTAGACACTTATCTTTGATAGTGTACTTGTTGAGTTCTCTACAGTCAATGCACATCCTCCAAGTGTCATCATTCTTTCTCACCATGACAACTAGTGAAGTGTATTCACTTTGGCTATGGTGTGTCATGTCCCCTTTTTAATTGACATGTTCTGAGTTCATGGTTAGCCTATTATGCGACCTTCGTAGGCTAATAGGATGGATAGAGGGTCATAATGGAGCTTGGCTTGACTTTGATTCACAGGATTTCTACATTTGATTCTCATTCAGGTTATTTCAGACATATTTGTCCAGGGCTCCTACTTTTTAGGGATATTTGATATGCAGCGGAACACCGTTATTATGGTATGGTTATGTGTGGAATCACTCCTTGATTCACTAGCTTCGATCGGTTCGTCGATCTGACATGTATTGAGGGAGATATTAATATTTGATTGATTTAATCAAATATTACTTATTTAGCCTATTTTTAATTAGAAACCCTAATTCGAATTTAAGAAACCCTAATTAGGGCAAGCATATCTTTTGAGGGTATAAGGGTTTCTCATGGAGGCCATTGTTCATTATGCTATTGATTATTGATATTGATTTTGAGAATTTCTTCTGTGAAGACTGAGCCTAGGGTTCAAGGATTCCATCTGCATTGGAGAACGTTCCCTCTTCAGTGTGTGTAATTAAGAGGCTGTGGAATATCAGCTGATATATTACCAAAGTGAGAGATAGCTTCATTCAGAGGTTATCACAAAATTTTAGGTTTGAGAGATATCTTCACACAGAAGTTATCATAGATATTCTAGGTATTTATTACTTTATGTTTTGATTCAATAAATTATATAGCTAGAGATCTACTGTGCTAGAGACATATATTTCAGATCAGGGGTTAAAAACAGGGGAGTTGTGCTTAATTGGTGGCCGTACAAAGTCCGTACAGGTCCGTATTGATCAACTCAAGAACCGACCTCGGTAGACAGAGGGTTTTTAGTGACCGACATCGATCGACTGAAGACCGACGTCGGCAGAAAGCTGACCGACAGAGACCGACGTCAGCAAGATATCGACTGATGACGGCGATTGTGTGTCAACACAGAAGGGTCGAGACCTTCCAGAATTCAATTTTCACTTCCATTTTTGATAAGCCAGGGTTTTTAAGTCTGTATTTCATATTTGTATGCATGAGAAAGGACTACAATTGTAATAGTTTAAAAGGACAAGTGATAAGATTTGTAATTGGCTATTCAGAGACTATATTATTGTGATCATTCTGAATTTATTCAACTGAAGTTATATCTTGTTTAAATTTTTTTTGTGTTGCTATATTTCCTATTTGGAGGGGATATTACAGTGGTATCAGAGCTAAATCCTACCAGCCTGAGGGTGTATAGATCTTATGCAGCCACAAGAGTTGGGACCACACAAGTATAACACACGCAGCCGAGCCTTGCTTGAAGGTACTCAGGTGTTAGACCAGCCACCGACCATCATGAGTGACAGACATGAGGGCAGCCCACCCAGGGGCCATAGGTATGATGCTAATCAGGGCACCAGAGATTTTCAGCGTGCTATGATGACAAGCCAACAGCAGATGGCTCAGACACTACAGGCACTTATGACTATGATAGAGAGAATGAACACACCTGATGGACAGAACGGGGACCAAAGAGATGACAGGAGTGCTATAGTTAATCAGAGGCCATAGCGGACTCACTCCAGAACAGCTGATAGACCTACACGTCCTACTTTTGTTCAAAAAGAACCAGAGGCACCAGTAGAGGAAGCAGGGAATAACCCATTTGCAGATGTTTACATGGCTGCAAATGATGAGTGGGACTTATTACCTCTTCATGTCCAAGAGAGGATGACCTTTGATCATTTTGTCAATCTTAGGAGAGAGCACTACCGATTGGTTAGACAGGACAGGAAGCCTAGAGCTCAATTCAGTGAGCTGCAGAAGGCTACTGGTAAGCTTTCTTTGACTACTTTTGACGAAAGCGGTAAGATGACAGCTCAAGCTTGGGTTCATAAGCTTGACACCTTTTTGGCATTGAGACCAATGTTAGAGATAGATGCCATCAAATACGCCACTTTGCACTTGGATGGAGTAGCACATGATTGGTGGTACCATGGTATGGTAACACTTCAACATAATCAGGTAACAGAGTACCAGGACTTTGTGGATAGATTGGTTGAGCGGTTTGATAGGAGAGATCCCGAGGTTTACTTCTGAGATCTGGCTCAGTTGAGACAAAGAGGTAACTTGGAGTCCTTCATTGGTGAGTTTCAGAGATTGGCAGTCATGGTACCCAATATTTCAGAGCGTAGATTGGTAGTTCTCTTCATAGAGGGATTGACAGAGCCATTGAGGGGTTGGATCAAAGCCCTTGATCCTCCTTCATTACAGGTAGCTATGAAGAAGGCACGTGATATGGAGATGGCAACCCCATCCAATAAATTTAACGCCAGAGGTACTTCTTCTAGAGACCATAAGCACTCCCACGGGGATACGGAGAGACCGGATTTTAACATAGATAAATCCAGGGTAAAAAATGATTCAAAGGCCAATCCGGCAGCACCACCTTTGGATCGTGAGGTGCTTAATGATTTACACAGAAATAATCTTTGCTTCTACTGCAAAGGACCATATGATATCCATCATGATTGTCCTTTGAGGCCCAAGGGCAAGGCAAATCGTATGATGTGGGTATACTATGAGGATTCCGATTCTAAGGATTCTGAGTAACAGAACAGTTCTGAGGGGGCAAAGGTAGAGGCTTCAGGGCCTAATGCAGAAGCAGAGTTAGAGCTTCACATTTAGGAGGCACGCATATCTAGTATTCAGTCAGATGAGTCATTCAGACTCCGTGGAGTTTTGGCAGGGCAGAAGGTTATCACCCTTCTTGATACAGGAGCCACACATAATTTCATAGATGCTAGATTTGTGGAGAAGCGTGGGCTCACTACCGTAGAATTTGAGGGCATCCGTGTTAAGGTAGCTGATGGTCACACTCTTAAGTGTGAGTGTATGATTAGAGACCTCCCATTGCGCTTGAATAATTATGAGTTCAAGGCTGATTATTATGTGGTAAATATGGGGGATATAGACTTAGTTTTGGGTATGAAGTGGCTTCATTCATTTGAGGATGTTACTCTTCATCTCAAGGACATGGAGGTTCTCTTTAAAGTTGATGGGATGACACATATTCTTAAGGCAATACGGGGCAGCAGCTTCAGATATATGTTTTTTCATCGGATGGAGGTAGCTATACCACATAACATCATAGAGGGTGATGACGAGAGCACATTGGCACCAACACAGGAGAGGTATGAGGATGAGCTTGGTCTTGGGGTGAGTTTAGTTCAGGAGTTGTCACATGTGGTGAGGACTCAACTTTCTGTTACAGTCGGGTGACAGGTTGATGATGATATGACTATTTCTAGTCTTCACTATCCAGTTTCAGATATTATTCAGGTAAGGAGTTTGCTTGCTGATTTTCATTTATGGATTGGATGTTGGAGTGCTTATCTTAGTACTAGAGATGATGTGACACCATTACATGAGAGTTGGGATGGACATAGCATGCGGGTCGTGTTCATTGACAGTGGTAGAGATCAAAACTATATTTGGGATCCAGGTGGATTGATCGATTTGTCATTCAGTGATTGCTTGAGGGCAAGCAATTTCAAGAGGGGCGGATTGTCATGTCCCCTTTTTAATTGACATGTTCTGAGTTCATGGTTAGCCTATTATGCGACCTTCGTAGGCTAATAGGATGGATAGAGGGTCATAATGGAGCTTGGCTTGACTTTGATTCACAGGATTTCTACATTTGATTCTCATTCAGGTTATTTTAGACATATTTGGCCAGGGCTCCTACTTTTTAGGGATATTTGATATGCAGTGGAACACCATTATTATGGTATGGTTATGTGCGGAATCACTCCCTGATTCACTAGCTTCGATCGGTTCGTCGATCCGACATGTATTGAGGGAGATATTAATATTTGATTGATTTAATCAAATATTACTTATTTAGCCTATTTTTAATTAGAAACCCTAATTCGAATTTAAGAAACCCTAATTAGGGCAAGCATATCTTTTGAGGGTATAAGGGTTTCTCATGGAGGCCATTGTTCATTATGCTATTGATTATTGATATTGATTTTGAGAATTTCTTCTGTGAAGACTGAGCCTAGGGTTCAAGGATTCCATCTGCATTGGAGAGCATTCCCTCTTCAGTGTGTGCAATTAAGAGGCTATGGAATATCAGCTGATATATTGCCAAAGTGAGAGATAGCTTCATCCAGAGGTTATCACAGAATTTCAGGTTTGAGAGATAACTTCACACAGAAGTTATCACAGATATTCTAGGTATTTATTGCTTTATGTTTTGATTCAATAAATTATACAGCTAGAGATCTACTGTGCTAGAGACATATATTTCAGATCAGGGGTTGAAAACAGGGGAGTTGTGCTTAATTAGCAGCCGTACAAAGTTCGTACAGGTCCATACTAATCAGCTCAGGAACCAACCTCAACAGACAGAGGGTTTTCAGTGACCGACATCGGTCGACTGAAGACCGACGTCGATAGAAAGCTGACCGACAGAGACTGACGTCGGTGAGATATCGACTGACGATGGCGACTGTGTGTCAACACAGAAGGGCTGAGACCTTCCAGAATTCAATTTTCACTTCCAGTTTTGATAAGCCAGGGTTTTTAAGTCTGTATTTCATATTTATATGCATGAGAAAGGACTGCAATTGTAATAGTTTAAAAGGACAAGTGATAAGATTTGTAATTGGCTATTCAGAGACTATATTATTGTGATCATTCTAAATTTATTCAATTGAAGTTATATCTTGTTCAAAGTTTTTTTGTGTTGCTATATTTCCTGTTTAGAGGGGATATTACATGGTGAATGATTCCTGCATCCAACATCTCGTATACCATCTTTTCAATTTCACTTTTTTGGGCATAGGGATACCTATATGGCCTAATTTTGGGTGGTGTACTACTAGGAATAAGTGTGATAGCATGATCATGTATGCAATTAGGTGGAAGTCCTTTTGACGTGTCTCCAAAAATAATAGAATGAGCATCAATTATTTGTTATAGATCAAGAGGTGAAGATAGCTGAGTTGGCTATACTTCCATAGAAAACAAGTGAGCTACAAATCCCTTAGCACCCTTACATATAATATTTATCATTTGATGGGAGCTAAAAATTTGGGGAGGTTTAGCCTTTAATCCTCTTAGCTCAAATATCCTTTCTTTAGAGTGAAAGCACATGAATAATTCTTGAAAATTCATCTCAATAGTGCCCAAAGTGGTGATCCACTAGACTCCTAAAATAATATCAGCTCCACCCATTAGAATAGCAAACATAATAGAATCCAATAAGTAGTCTCCCATAGCCACCTTAATACTATGACATTTTCTTGAATAGTTGATAGTGCCACCATCTACAATCATAACCTAAAATTTTGTAGCTGGATAAATGAAATAGTTTAAATGAGTAGCCAAATTATTGTGGATGAAGTTGTGTGTGCTCCTAAAATCAATCAAGATAGTGACCTTATGTTTCTTAAGGAAACCCATCACCTTAAGATTTTGGGGAGTACTAATACCTGATAGGGCATGGCCTAAAATAGTAGGTTGAGAGTCTTCAGATTCCTCCTCAATAACTTCTACCTCTACATCATGTAATGTTGCATCATCTTCATCATCATTGGCACCTTCAATGTAAAATAGCTTCTTTTCAACACAATGATGGTCTTTGCTCCATTATCTTTCACAACCATAACACAACCCTTTGGCTTGCTTCTCCTCATTTTGTCATTATGTTTATCTAGTGGGTTGTGTAAATGATGGTGTTGGAAAGTTTCAATCATGACCAGTAGTGAAATTTTTCCTTTTGACCATCTCTTTTTCTTCTATCATGTGTGCCTTAGGGATAACTTCTAAGATAGATGTCAAGCTAAACATTCAAACCTCATATTGTATTCTATCTTTGAGGCCACATAAAAACATATCCATTAAATTTCTCTTAATGATATTTTCCACCTGTTAAGATAGATTCTAAAATTGATGAATATAATCCTTCATAGGTCATATCTATTGTATCTTAGCTAATTGGCTGAAATAGTTCTCAGAGACATTATTCTGATAATGAGCTATCAACTTTTCAATAAAAATAATCTATGTAATAGGAGCACCATATTTTTATTTTGAGCACATAACCAATGATACCAAATGAATTTCTTAGGTTCCATATATAGGGATGCCACCATCACCCTCTAAGAATAAAGGGTTTGATGTAGCTCAAATAAATTCTTAATTTTGTTGATCTAAGTGAGAGGATCCTTACCATCAAACTTATGCATGTCCACTTTTGGCAACATCAATTTCATACCAACATGGGAGTTGTTGAGAGGAGGATTTGAATGCTAAAGTGGAGGCTTGTTAGGCTAAAACTAATATGTGATGGGAGCCAATTGCATATTGATATACTACAATTCATTGTGAACTCCATTAATCTCTCCATGCATCCCTAAAACATCAGCTTAGACTGCAACAAAGTCATCATGCCTCATCAAGTTTTTTATGTCCTCTTGAAGCTAATAAATTGTTGGATCTAAAGTTCCAAATTCCATGTCATCATTAAAAGGAGTCTTAGGAGTTTTTGGTGCCCAATTTCTTCCCCAAGTTGAAGTACCTACCATAAATAAACTCTAGGAGGGTTTTGACCCCCCAAAAAAAGTATATCAGGAAATGGTACCATTGTGATCACCTTGTCAAGATGAATCCAATGATTACCTTTACACACTAGAGTAAAATTTTTGGTACCAAAAAATTTTATCGATAGAATATACCATTATGATCATCTCATTGAGATGAATCCAAAAACTACAAGTGTGCAAGGGGAAAAAAAATTCCAAACTTTTTTTAATATTTTTTTTCAAAAAAGTATTTCAAGCAATACTGCGCTAATAGAAAAAATAATTCTTCCCAGATGGCAAGTTATGTTTTTTCACTTTCACTGCTCCCAAAAGCCATGCCTCACTATATCTAAAAAAATTCCCCAAGAAACTTTCTCAAATCAAAGCTCTAATACTACTTGTAATGAAATTACTTAGATATTCACATAGAATGATCTTATATTACATGGAATAAGAAAATATGAGATATTACACAATGATAATTGATAACAGAATAGAATACTAGATAATATAGCAAATCCACTTTGAGGGGGCAACCTATATAATAATGCACTAATAGCATAATACTTCACGATGCTTAAAAACTAATCACTACCTCCTATATATAGTCTACTTAGCCAAGGTTATTCCATAGGCTAACTTATCTAAGAACATAGAGAAATGTAACAAGTAAATAAAAGAGGTATATAAGTCATAAGTCAACCACACATATCCCTAAACACACCAATGATTAAAGGCATAACAAATAACCACCCCCACTTGAGCTTCAACCTACTAACATGCATACCATTGAATCTATTTATCCTTATTCCAAACCTTCTATTGATTTTATTTAAGAAGACATGATTAATGATGAAATCATTTTTTGTGTTGATGATCCACCCCTATTTGTTAAAATATCCATTAATACTACCCTTTTTTATAAATTTTTAGTTGATGAAGGGTCTAGTATTAATGTGGCATCTTTGTGGCTCATCTAACAACTTGTCTATAATAAGGATCATCTCAAGAAAAACCCACCTAAATTATCATAGATTTGATAAAAACTAATCAAAATCCACTTGGTTGTATGTGTCTTCCCCTTATAATAGGACCTACAACTGTTCAAACTAAGCTTATGGTCCTTGATTTGCCCTTATCTTACAACATACTCATAGGCCAACTTTGGACTCATAAGGTGAGGGCCACCACCCCTTTTTATATCCAATGCATCAAGTTCCTGCATAACAACAAAAGGTATAAACATGAGGCCGATCCCAACCCTTGGATTATTTAACTTCCCAATCTAAAATATCAATATCACATTCCCACCATCCAATAATCAATAGTGTTCCCTTACCTGATTTCATCAGTGTTAATCCAGACTTATAGGTCACTCTTGATGATTCAAATTTTTATGAACCTAATGACTTACAACATACTTGCAACACTACTAAGTTACCTCCTTATATATTGAAGTGGCTTCCTCATTCATTATTACCTCATGATCCAATATTCCTCTCATTTATGAGATCACTAATTTCCCCCTCCATGTAATACTCAAGATGTTTCTTCCCTATAAGATGCCTTCACTTTCAATGATTATAGAGTGACCGAATTATTCCAAGATCCTTTAATCATGTCTCCATTCAAATTCAGTGATCTAGGAATCTCCCCTTTTGAAAATCCTCATGAATCTCAGGCATGTACCATTTCTCTAACCTATGATGATAAATACATCATGTCCCAATATAAATCTCGAGAATTAGATGTTTAGCATTATCAAAAAAATTTAGCCCGAATATATGATTTCAACCATGATGTTCATACTATTTACGCTTATTTTGAATTAGCTTCTAAAGGTTATGTACTTCCTATTAATTCTCCACTTATTGATACTCCTTGGGTGGTAGAATAAATCCCACCCTCTAAACATCTATAATTTAAATCATATTTTATAACACCTATAGATCCAATCATTGCATCTAATTCTCCCCCCCCCCATCAATGAAATTAATGATACACCAATCTCATTTGATCAACCTCCTCCCCCTACTCCTGAGATTATGTTAAATGCCAAGGCCACAGATGTACATCAGATACATTATTAATATGATCACCATGGTAATCAAATTCTTGATCGTAAAGAATATGTCAAGTATTCTGGTCCTCTTCCCACTTTGCCTAGCAATGAATCCATTCTTGAATTTCTTCATGCATGAGAACCTCAACTCCCTATAAAACATCACAAACTCAATAATTTCAAAAATAAATCCCCTTATTTAAACAACTTCATCAATAGCATTGAACCTAAAGCAAATTTAATTTCCTCTTTACCTAATACACCATGTCATTTCAAAGATGTAAATGTTATGATTATCGAAGAAACTACTCGAGTAAAATATGGCATCCCATCATGCCCTTGAATTATAGTCTCTCATGAACTCATAGAAAATGAACATGATAACTTTAGTTAATTTTTAATAAATATCATGAAATGTTTGCCTGGTTCTATGAATACATGCATGGTATTGACCCTAACATCATGGTGCATAATATTATCACTTACCCCAATGCCAAACTCATGTAATAAAAATAACCAAAATTTTCACCAGAAGTTTCCCCTTTATGCCATAAATAAATTATCAAACTTCTTGATGCTAAGTTTTTCAAACTCATGGAATATTATGAATGGGTCTATAACATAGTTCCTATTCAAAAGAAGGTCACCATGGTCATCCACATTTGCGTTGATTTTTGTAATCTTATTAATGTTTGTCCCAAATATAATTTCCCTCTACCTTTAATAGATGCCATCATTGATTCCATAAGTGGTTATGAAATGTTGTCTATTATGGATGGTTTCTTGGGTTATAACTAAATTCAAATTTTCCATAAAGACCAACATAAGACAATTTTCACCATAAAATGGGGCACCTATTGCTACGTTAAAATCCCCTTGTGCCTCAAAAATGATGGAGCTACCTATCAATGGGAAATGGATCACATCTTTCATGATCTTATTCACAATATTGTATAAACCTATGTGTATGACCTCATTGCCAAATCCAAAAGATGCATGACTCATCTTTTTGATCTTGTCATCATATCTGACCACCTCTTTAAATATAAGTTAGAATAAATTCCCAAAAATGTGTTTTTAGTGTCACACTCAACAAGCTATTAGGCTTTTTAATCTCTCTTCATGGCAACAATTTCAATATCAACAAGATAAATTCTATCCTCAACATGCCCATCCCTCAATCCATTCCAAACATTCATACTTACCTTGGTAAACTTAGGGAAATTAGATGATTCAATCCCAAAATGGCTTATCATATCTAATCTATCAATTCTCTTCTTAAGAAAGGTAATGCCTTAGAATGGATAGATCCTTGTAAAAAAGCATTTGATACTATGAAAAAATCACTGCTTCACCCACCTACTCTTCATCCACCATTAAATAAGTGACCTTTACTATTGTATACCTCTTTCACACCTATATCAGTTGGGGCAATACTTGCCCAATGAGATGATACTAAAAGGGAATATGCCATCTACTATATTACTCGAAGCCTCATCAATTATGAGAAATATTATATAAAATTCCAATGTGATTTCATCTACATATATTTTATCACTAAAAACTTTGACATTATATGCTTTATCAAACCACTTATGTTATCATTCATTTTAATCCCCTTCGTCACTTCTTATCCAAAGCCTTTCTTCATGGAGATAGAATTATAAAGTGGATGGTCCTTCTCATGGAATTTGATCTCTAAATTATTACCCAAAAATTCATCAAAGGATAAATCATTATTGATCAACTTATCGTAACTCCTATGCTAGCTACCGATCACCTTCAAGATAGTCTTCCTAAAGAAAGTATTCTATATATTAAAGGTCTCAACTAAGCCATATCTCTTAAGCATTACCTCCATAATTACACTACTAACCTTGAAGAAAATAATCTCAAAGTGTCCTTTATTTTCCCTAACACTACTAAACCAAAAGTAGTTATTAAATAACTTTCTAAAATTAATGTCAATTTACACAAAGATACTTGGACCCTTCATTTTAATGGCACTAAATGCCTTCAAGGAGTTGGGGTAGGTTGTATCCTTACTATCCCTCTTGGAAAAATTATCATGTTGGTATTTCTCCTCACATTCAATGTCACTAACAACATGGTGGAGTATGAATATTTAATCGTAGGCATGAGAGTATCTGTTGATATAGATATCACATATCTCTATACTTTAGGTGACTCCCAACTCATTTTCCATGAGGTTAATGGTGATTATCAATGCAAAATAAAGAATATCATTTCTTATCATCAAATCATAACTACCTTCACCAAATATTTTACTTATTTAACCATATATCCTAACCCTCAAGATCAAAATTCTATTTTTGATTCACTTACTTCCTCAACATCTCTCTTTCATTTGCACCAGTTCTTATCAATCTCACTTTTCTTATCCAAATAATAAAATCCCCATCTTATCATCAACCACAATATTTGTTAATCTGCCACATTGAGGCCATTATCATTAGATAAACCCCATAGTACAAATATACAAATATATTATTCAATTTATTTAATGTCAAACTTATCCTCCAAACCTTTATTCCTATAAAAACTCACATTCACATATAATATTTTAAGTATGTATTTCAATATAAAATCCTATATTATCATAACATTGAAGGTACCTTCCTTTATTGTGTTATGAAATAAGAGGTTCTTCCTCTTCTCAAACAAGCACTTGAGGTAATTTGTGATGGCCATTATAATATACATGCTATAACTTACAAGTGCTTATGTTTGGGATACTTTTATCCCATGATTTAAAAGGATACCATAAAATTTACTAAAAATTATACTCCTTTCCAACTTCATAATGATCTAATTCATGAACCTCTATCTAAACTTTAAGCGATAGAATCTCCCTGGCCATTCTCCATGTGGGGATTAAATCTCATAGGAAAATTACCTCAATCTCAAGAAGGGCATGTATTTATAATCATAACCATAAAATATTTTACCAAATGGGTCAAGGCTATGACCCTTGTCAATATAATTGGTACCACCATCTCCAAATTCATCCTTAATAAAATCATTTTCCATTTTGGTGTCCCTTATACTATCATTTTAGACAATGGTGGTAATTTTAGAAACAAAGATGTTAAATAGCTTTGTGATAAACTTAAAATTAATCACAAATTATCCACACCCTACCATCTACAATGTAATGCCCAAGTTGAATCCAATAATAAAATTATCCAAAATAAAATATATGACACTCACATGGATTAGTATCTTCATCTTTATCCTGCTCTTTAGGCCTATCACACTAGCATATGCACCACCCCTAGGGCCATGTTATTTTCTCTAATATTATCACTTACCCCAATGCCAAACTCATGTAATAAAAATAACCAAAATTTTCACCAGAAGTTTCCCCTTTATGCCATAAATAAATTATCAAACTTCTTGATGCTAAGTTTTTCAAACTCATGGAATATTATGAATGGGTCTATAACATAGTTCCTATTCAAAAGAAGGTCACCATGGTCATCCACATTTGCGTTGATTTTTGTAATCTTATTAATGTTTGTCCCAAATATAATTTCCCTCTACCTTTAATAGATGCCATCATTGATTCCATAAGTGGTTATGAAATGTTGTCTATTATGGATGGTTTCTTGGGTTATAACTAAATTCAAATTTTCCATAAAGACCAACATAAGACAATTTTCACCATAAAATGGGGCACCTATTGCTACGTTAAAATCCCCTTGTGCCTCAAAAATGATGGAGCTACCTATCAATGGGAAATGGATCACATCTTTCATGATCTTATTCACAATATTGTATAAACCTATGTGTATGACCTCATTGCCAAATCCAAAAGATGCATGACTCATCTTTTTGATCTTGTCATCATATCTGACCACCTCTTTAAATATAAGTTAGAATAAATTCCCAAAAATGTGTTTTTAGTGTCACACTCAACAAGCTATTAGGCTTTTTAATCTCTCTTCATGGCAACAATTTCAATATCAACAAGATAAATTCTATCCTCAACATGCCCATCCCTCAATCCATTCCAAACATTCATACTTACCTTGGTAAACTTAGGGAAATTAGATGATTCAATCCCAAAATGGCTTATCATATCTAATCTATCAATTCTCTTCTTAAGAAAGGTAATGCCTTAGAATGGATAGATCCTTGTAAAAAAGCATTTGATACTATGAAAAAATCACTGCTTCACCCACCTACTCTTCATCCACCATTAAATAAGTGACCTTTACTATTGTATACCTCTTTCACACCTATATCAGTTGGGGCAATACTTGCCCAATGAGATGATACTAAAAGGGAATATGCCATCTACTATATTACTCGAAGCCTCATCAATTATGAGAAATATTATATAAAATTCCAATGTGATTTCATCTACATATATTTTATCACTAAAAACTTTGACATTATATGCTTTATCAAACCACTTATGTTATCATTCATTTTAATCCCCTTCGTCACTTCTTATCCAAAGCCTTTCTTCATGGAGATAGAATTATAAAGTGGATGGTCCTTCTCATGGAATTTGATCTCTAAATTATTACCCAAAAATTCATCAAAGGATAAATCATTATTGATCAACTTATCGTAACTCCTATGCTAGCTACCGATCACCTTCAAGATAGTCTTCCTAAAGAAAGTATTCTATATATTAAAGGTCTCAACTAAGCCATATCTCTTAAGCATTACCTCCATAATTACACTACTAACCTTGAAGAAAATAATCTCAAAGTGTCCTTTATTTTCCCTAACACTACTAAACCAAAAGTAGTTATTAAATAACTTTCTAAAATTAATGTCAATTTACACAAAGATACTTGGACCCTTCATTTTAATGGCACTAAATGCCTTCAAGGAGTTGGGGTAGGTTGTATCCTTACTATCCCTCTTGGAAAAATTATCATGTTGGTATTTCTCCTCACATTCAATGTCACTAACAACATGGTGGAGTATGAATATTTAATCGTAGGCATGAGAGTATCTGTTGATATAGATATCACATATCTCTATACTTTAGGTGACTCCCAACTCATTTTCCATGAGGTTAATGGTGATTATCAATGCAAAATAAAGAATATCATTTCTTATCATCAAATCATAACTACCTTCACCAAATATTTTACTTATTTAACCATATATCCTAACCCTCAAGATCAAAATTCTATTTTTGATTCACTTACTTCCTCAACATCTCTCTTTCATTTGCACCAGTTCTTATCAATCTCACTTTTCTTATCCAAATAATAAAATCCCCATCTTATCATCAACCACAATATTTGTTAATCTGCCACATTGAGGCCATTATCATTAGATAAACCCCATAGTACAAATATACAAATATATTATTCAATTTATTTAATGTCAAACTTATCCTCCAAACCTTTATTCCTATAAAAACTCACATTCACATATAATATTTTAAGTATGTATTTCAATATAAAATCCTATATTATCATAACATTGAAGGTACCTTCCTTTATTGTGTTATGAAATAAGAGGTTCTTCCTCTTCTCAAACAAGCACTTGAGGTAATTTGTGATGGCCATTATAATATACATGCTATAACTTACAAGTGCTTATGTTTGGGATACTTTTATCCCATGATTTAAAAGGATACCATAAAATTTACTAAAAATTATACTCCTTTCCAACTTCATAATGATCTAATTCATGAACCTCTATCTAAACTTTAAGCGATAGAATCTCCCTGGCCATTCTCCATGTGGGGATTAAATCTCATAGGAAAATTACCTCAATCTCAAGAAGGGCATGTATTTATAATCATAACCATAAAATATTTTACCAAATGGGTCAAGGCTATGACCCTTGTCAATATAATTGGTACCACCATCTCCAAATTCATCCTTAATAAAATCATTTTCCATTTTGGTGTCCCTTATACTATCATTTTAGACAATGGTGGTAATTTTAGAAACAAAGATGTTAAATAGCTTTGTGATAAACTTAAAATTAATCACAAATTATCCACACCCTACCATCTACAATGTAATGCCCAAGTTGAATCCAATAATAAAATTATCCAAAATAAAATATATGACACTCACATGGATTAGTATCTTCATCTTTATCCTGCTCTTTAGGCCTATCACACTAGCATATGCACCACCCCTAGGGCCATGTTATTTTCTCTAGTCTACGTTTTTGAATCAGTACTCCCATTAGAAGTTGATATTCCATCTCTTTTTATATCTCTTCATGGTATCATATCCAATGAATAATTATGTGAATATCACCTTTATACTCTTGATATCCTTGATGATCATCATCTTTTTGCTTTACAACATAATCACCAATATAATGCCCATATTATCAAACAACTATTAGAGAGTTTTCAATGATGTTATAATGATGTCATGGAGGTTTCCAAGTGATTGGATGAATTTCCTTTTTTGTCTAAGTGATAATGACAAAGTGTGCAATGTGTTTGTTCTAGTATGCTTGAAGTATGATTGGTTGATCTTTAGTTTTGACATGGTTAGAGATGTTTAGGGATGAGTATGGTGATTTGAGGATGTGAAAGAGTACCCTAAGATGTTTTATATGCTTTGATTACTTTTTTTCATAATTTTAATTCATCTATTAGTCCATAGTTTTCATCTAGACATTTTGGGTCTAGTAGCAAAAAATTTGAGTAGGTAGTTTGATGACATCATCATTACCATGTATGGATGAGTCAGAGAGAATTGGTCATATGGTTGTGATAGAATTAGTCCATAGTTTATTTGTGATAAATTTTAGATCATTCACTAAAGTGCATAAAAATATATGCACGTGAAAATTTGGGCTCTCAGGTATTTTGACAGTGGTTTCCCATACTAAGTCAAATTTGCATGAGGCAAGAAAGAGTTGAATAAGTAGTTTAGTGATGGTATATCTCACATGTGTGGATGTTTCAAGAGAATGTGGTCATATGGGTTTGTTTATTTTTGTGCTTATTTTATTTTTTTTAACTTTTAAGTCAATCACTCAACTGTCACAAAAGTTAATCATGTGCAAATTTGGTCTTTCCAAATAATTCTTGACATAGTTAGCTCTATGAACTGATAAATCTAAGGAGGCATTTTAATGTCATTATATCTCATAGTGTGAGGGATATAGGATCATATTGTTATATTGTTGTATTATTGTATTTTAGTAGATCATATGGTCCAAATTTGATAACTTGTGAGTGAGCAAAGCAAAATATATGATTGTGCAAAATTGGCCTTCTAGGCAGATAAGTAAGGTTCCCATACTTAGTCAAATTTGCATAAGGTAAAGTTTGAGAAACATATATAGAGTGATTTTACTCCAAGATGTTAGGATAATTTTATATGAGGATAAGTATTTTATTCTTAATATTGAGTAGAGTTAAAGATCGATCTTCTTCTAAGGATCAATAGTTTGTGAGAGTTTATACATCTAGATCTATGGTGCATAGTAGGTCAAATGGGTCAAAGTGTTCGATGCTTAAACTAAATAAAGATTGATATCCTTAAAAATGAATAAATGGATCATTTTTATTCTAATATTTCTAGAATTAGTGAGATAATGAAAAGTGTTTGATGTTTAACATCAACCAAAGATAAAGACCAAGCTACATACAGGAGATCGATGGAGCGCATTAAATCAAATAGTCAAGATGAAGATCCAAAAATGAGTGATAAAATGTAAATATCAAGTTCTTAAAAATAATATTAATAGTGCATGATTTATCTAGGAAATAAGGACATGAGATGCGAGCAAAGTGATCAAGGTTTAACTGTGATTGTTTGTATTTGAATATTTATACTTAATAAATAAAAAAACTAGTGCTCTATATTTTGGCTATATATTTCAATCTATGTAGATTTTTCTCATTGTGTAAAAATTGAAATTATAGAGGAATCCAAGATTCATATAAAAATATAAATTTAAAGGTATGAGAGTGTGTAAAATAAAATTTATCAAGGTTCAATGTTGACTGTGTTTTCATATATGTTTTGTAAGTGACCCATGAAGGATGTTCGAGTTTTTTTATATTGTTTCAATATCTCTTAATGAATTATATATTGGGGAGTGTTATAGAATCTATGAGGATAATTTTTTTTTATGATTTTGTTTTTATTTTTATATAGTATTAAAAATGTTTAATAAGTTGATTGTGTTTTTATTCATAATGTTCATGTGTACCAAGTTAATGTTTGAGTTGTTTGAGCATATGCAGAATTGAGAAAAGTTTAATGTGATCATTTAATAATGTCAAAGTGTTAATTTAGAATGGAAATATGAAATTTAAATAGGTTATATTTTCTTATTTTTCTTGATGAAGTGATAAATGGGTGAATAGGTCTCTATGAGACCTATAAGAGCTACAAGGGCCTAATTGAAAGGTGTAGTTGCTTAAGGGTGACTCATAGATGCTATGGCTGACATATGAAGATTGTATTGAGATATTTATTCATATTATATATGCCTTAAGGGTTAAGGCATGCCTAATGGTTGACCAAGATGTTGATAATCATGATATCTCTATAAATGGTGAAACCAAATGTGTTAGTTTCTAGACATATGGGAGAGACTTATGAGTGGAATGTGCATTTGAGGGCATATTATTATGAAGCAAAGGAAAAGGTGGGTGCCCAATGGATGATTTGAATATAATAATAGATTTAGGACTATTTTTATGACTTTTAAGTCATAATTTTATTGTTATAATAGTGCTCTTTTAGATTGAGTGTGAGCAAAGGTGAAGAGTGATAATCAGAGGTTCATCATCAAGTGTTGAAGACATTAGTTAAAAGGTGGATGTGGTCATAGGTGTTGTTGTGGTTTGTTAACATCTAAAATATTTACTTCTTCTTTGTAAGGTAAAACTTCCTAAAGGTCTAGTTGTTGTGGCAGCCCAGCTAGATAGGTGTGGTATCACCTTTTATGGGATTGTAGTTCCTTAATTAGTTGCAACTAGTCTAAATTGGTTATTTTTTATAGGATAGTAGTCTTATTATAGGTTCTAGTGTGTTTTCTCCATAAAGAGGGTTTCCCACATATTTCATGTGTTATTTTCTTGATCTTACATTATCTCTCTCATTCATTTCTATGAATGATGTGTATGTTTTTTGAATGTCTGTGGTAACTGATTAAGTATTTATGAGGATTGAAATTAAATTTGGATTATTTGGGATCACTAATTCACCCACCCACTTAGTGATTGTATCTCTAATAATTGGTATCAAAGTAGGTCCTTTAGAGGAAGCTTAATAGCGTAAAGGAGATCCTAAGTAGCACAATATGGCTCAGTAGTTGAAGAAAGAAAATCTTGAATTGAGATCAATGGCCAAAAGTCTTGAAGAATAGATTAGCCATATTAAACAAAAATCATGTAGAATGAAGGATGACTTGGTTAAATAATTTAAGAGGGATAAAGAGACTATCCAAGTTCCTATAATTTAGTTAGAGGCTACATGTTCAAGCATGAGAGCTAAAGGAGATGAATATGTTCAAATGAAGATTGATCTAGTTTCCCTGAAAGACAAGTATGAAAAATTCATTATCAAGATTGATAATCCTAAAAAAGAATAAAAAGAATTAGAATAAGTCAAAGAAAATGAAAAATAGATCAACAATCTCAAGGATCAGTTAAGAGTAACTAATCCAAATATGAAGATAAGAGAAAAAGAATACAGACATATTAAGACTCAATTAGATAAATAAAATGTCAGAATTACTTTAAACCAAGGTGAGCTTGATGAGATGGAAATTGAGATAAATTTATTAAATAATGAGCATGAACAACTCATAGACAATTTAAACAAACTAAGAAAATAGCATGATAATTCTAAGTAAGTCAATGAGAATGCAAACTTTGAAAGCAATACAAAAAGGTTTGTTAGATAACTAAATTCTTCAAGGTATGATAATTTATTCCATGGTCATTGTTATACATGTAATAAGTATGGTCATAGAGCTAAGGACCGTAAAATTAAGTTAGTCAAGTATCAACATTCATGGAGCTATGATAGAAAGATATTTTGGCCAAAGATTGATCACAGTTCAAATCTATCAATAGTTCAAAATTCTACAGAGACTAAATACTAAATGGATTCCCCCAAAGCCTAACTGGATGAAACTCAACTTTGATGGGGCATCCAAGTCAGATGGTAAAGCTAGTGGAGGAGGAATTATAAGGAATGATAAAGGATGGATGATTGCTATCTATGTTGGTGGAATAGGAATCCAGAGCAATAACTATGATGAAGTAATGGCTCTCTTATGGGGGTTAAAATTGGCTATATCCCTAGGAATAAGGAACTTGAGTATACAAGGAGACTCTAAAATGGTCATATATGCAGTTAATAAAGCATCAAATATGGGAATTAAGCTAAGAGATATCATTAAAGATATTCAAATTCTTTTGTAGAAGTTTTTTGGAGTGGAGATTTCTCATATTTATAGAGAGGGAAATAGTGTTGTTGATGCATGTGCCAATCTTGGTCAACAATTTTTAGGTTGGAGGGTATGGCGACAAGGCGTTCATATTCCCTTAAACATTAGGGATATTATTCAAAAGGAGATGACCTATCAAGGATGAGGTATATTTATGACAAGGATATCTCTTGGAGGTGGTCCATGTGGAGGGGGCCATCATGGATTTCAGAACTTGATAACTTTGGTACTCTTTTGACAATCATTCATGATTTATTGTATCAAGAGGTTAAGGCACGCAGGCATCATTATGAAGATCAATGTGAAATGATTTCCAAGCATGGGAGTAGATAACATCATCTTTGTAGGGTATTTCAAATAATGAGCCATCACATCTTCATTATGCATAAGCAAAAGCAAGGGTTAGCAACCATTTCAAAGCTGAAGACTGAATTTAGGAACTCCACAGGTTGGGTCTGCAAATCCAAAATGGGAGGAGACCAAATTCAAAATGAACCAGTCTCCTAATGTGAATTCAAAGGTAATCCATTAGTTTGGCATTATTTTGAAGAAGGGGGTATCAGCCCATATCTAGAAAGGCTTAATGGGTTTGACAAAAAAATGTTTGAGCAATTTGTGAGATCTTAGTTAAATAGGCAGGTCATAGTTGGCAGAATCAATTTTGAAATCTCCAAAAAGGTGATTGTTATGGCCATAGGAATGACCATGTAGGGGATAAAGCTTCAAAGGAAAACAAAAATTATGGATCTTTCAAGCCATAAACTATTCCTAGGAGAGGGAGAAGAACTCATCCCTTATCAAGGAGGATTCAAGCATGCTAAACTACCTGAGCCATGGGATAGAGTGTGCTTCACTCTCATGAAGTACTTCATGTTTGAAGGTTGATTTACCAGGTTCTATAATTACCATCTTCCTCTGTTAAATCACTTTAGGTGTAATGATATTATTAGTTTTCATTTTTACCTACTCTCCTCTTTAGAACACTCTGTCCTTAGGGTGAGAGAAAAAATGTCTAAAAAGCCAGATATAAACCCTATTGCCCTACACCAGGGCATCATTTTCTACTTGTATAACCTTCACCAAGCCCTTGATCCATCTAAGACTATCAAAATTGATAGTGGTGACATTCCTTCCAATTCGGTGTCTGGTGATGCTATTGATGAGTCCTATTTTTCCCCTGCTCCTACCAAAACAAAAGATGTTTCTTTCTCCACCCCAGAAGAGACCCCTATTGACACCCTCATCTCCTTTTTGATCAATAAGGGTAAGAAGAGGAAGGTTTATGAGGAGGAAGAGAACATTAGGGAGACCACAGAGGGGACCCACAAAAATCTGGGTAGGGCCACAGGGGCCAAGGTGGTAAATCTTATAAGTCTACCAAAGTTAATAAGGAAGGCTTCTCTGGAGTTTGTAGGTTGAGATAGATTGTTGGTAAACCTACCCCAAAGGCCAAACTTATTGATTATTCAAAAAGTGCTTCAGAAGAAGCAACCTAGGAGGAAGAGTCTAAGGAGCTGGAAATCCAACAAATTTCTGAGGACACTGGAGGGAAGCAGGAGACTAGGGATTTTGAGGTTACTGAGGAGCATGGTGCTTACACTATGGAAACTACTGACAATAAGGGGAAAATGTATGTTAAGGAAGTTAGTGAGGAAATAGAGAATGAGACTGATTGGAAATCTAAAATTGGGGCCTTGAAGGATCGTATTCAAAAGCTAGAGCAAAATTTCACCAAGGGACTCTGAAATACAATTCTCCTAAACATGTCTATGTTGAAAGAAGTGGGTAATACTAGGCCTACTAACAATGTGGAGAATACTAAGAAACTTAATGATCTTCTCAAATCAATGGTTATGTAAGGAGAGACACCTCTGATTCTGGTCTTTTCGCTTCTTGTTTTTCTTATTTCTATGTTTGTTGGTTCTCAACTAGTGTCGTCGTCTCTCTGAAGGCATATTTTGTTTGATTGAGTTCTACTTTTTTGCTCTATGAAGGGTTTGGCCCCTAGTTTATTGCCTTACCTTATCAAAAATAGGTATGAATGATGTTATTTGTTTCAATTGTCATAAGAGTGGACATATTACTAGATTCTATCCAAATGGTGTTAATAGGTCTTCAAGGTATGTCAAAGTATATAGAGATCTTATAAGGTCTAAGAAAGGATAAACTTACATATGAAAACTAAAGGTAATAATTATCAATTATTTAAGTCATAAGGTTGATAAGAAAGTTTCTCTAGAAGGCTATATTGCAAATTAGGATAAGCTAAAGAATCAAGTAAGTAAGATGGTTGTAGAAGAAAAAAGGATTCAAACTTTGGTATGGATACATGAGGGAGTAAATACTAAGGATATTAACCCTATTAAGTCTAAGAGTCTCGATGGATTGTTTGCCAAGGTGGAAATAGAATAATAAATGAAGGAAAGTCAAGAGTTTATGTTATCATCATTTATTGACATAAATGAAGCAAGGAATAAAGTCAGGAATCCATTCAAAATCAATTAGATGATGAGGCTGAGAGGATCCTCCTATAACAATTAATAAAAATGCACAAATAATAAGAATTAATAACATGAATTAAATTTGAAGAACACTTGAAAATATTGAATTGATCACAGACCACTTTGAGGGGGCAACCTCCTTTGAGCTAGCTCTACACAATAATTTTGTAAATGCCTTCAATGGCCTCAACACTTAATTATATATAAATTCTAAACTAAGAAACTACTACTTCCCATGAATATGGTATAAAACAAAATTCTCACAAGATGACTTAAAAAGCATATGCATCCATAGCAACTAATACACAAACAAAGAAAAGAGATATCACAGGTTCATAACATTCCCTCCTGCTTAGAAAAAGCTTTGTCCTCAAAGCTTTAGATGTGGGAATTAGTGTTGAATATAAAATAGTGGTTCCCATGTTGAATTCCATGTAATTGAACTAAAACCTCAGTGATAGAGTGGGAGTGAATTTATTATGTGCACCTATCCAAGATTGCATTTGGTTCAATAAGAATGGATCTTTTATTATCAATTTTAGGTAAAATAGTATACACTCTGATGTTTGTGCCAATAACATTCTTTAAACAAGAGACATGAAATATTAGGTGAACTTAAGAAGAAGGTGGGAGATCCAACTTATAAACAACTAACCCAATCTTTTGAAGAACCTTATACGGCCCATAGAACTTAGGGCCTAGCTTATGACACCCTTTGAGTTTTAGAGAGGATTGCTTTTACAGATATAGGAAAATAAAAACCATATCACCCACTTGAAAAGTGCACTTATAATGGTGCTGATTTACCTATTGTTTCATTTGATTTTATTCCATATAAATATTTTCTCATAGGGTACTAATAATATGATCTCAAGTTTGAAGAAGTGTGTCAACTGCTTGGACTGATGAACTATTAGGGTTGTACGAAAGGAACAATAGTGGTGCTTGATGATAAACTACTTCATACATAATCATTTTCATTGAAGTGTGGTAGGAGGTATTGTACCACCATTTAGGGAGAGGGAGCCACTTTGCCCACTGATATTGTTTAAAGGTGAAGCAATGAAGGAACATTTCCAAGCATTTGTTGATAATTTTAGTTTGGCCATTTATTTGTGGATGATACCCAAAACTCATCTCTGGTAGAGTGTTAGTATGCCAAAATAGTTCCATCCAAAAATGGTTGGTGAAGGTTGCATCACGATCAAAGACAATAGATGAAGGAATGTCATGAAGATGGAAAATCTAGTCCAAGAAAATTTATGCAACTATGACGGTGGTATAAGGATGGTTGAGGGCATAAAAATTACTATATTTGGAGAGGAGATAAACCACAACCAAGATCACTATTTTCCATCTAGAGTTAGGGATCCCCTTGATAAAATTCATAGAAATATTTTTCTAAATCTTGGTAAGGATGGGTAAGGGTTTGAGTAACTCAGGGATGAATGTTGTTTCACCCTTGTTACATTGGCATGTATCACATTCAACCACCATCTGTTGAATTATCTTTTTCATTCCCTTTCAAAATAAGTTACGTCATGCTTGCTCATAAGTTTTTAGAAACCCTAAGTGCCCCATGGATGGGGAAGCATGGAGTTCATAAAATATAGCCTACTATAGATCTATGCTCTAGGGAAGCACTAAATTACCTTTATATCATAGAAAAGCACCATCCCAAGAATAATACGATATAGTCGAGGGGTCAGTGGTCAACTATTGAATGATTTGAGATAATGAGGAGTCATTAACATACCCCTATTGTATAGTGTACAACCAATTTGGTATAGGCATGGAAATAGCTAAAAATGAAGCTTGATCCACAAATGTACAAGATAGAGCATTAGCCACAATATTCTATTTAACTTTCTTGTAAGTTATCTCATTGTCATAACCCATGATTTTGTTAACTTATTTCTATTGTGATTGGGTAGACACACATTATTCTAGGAAATATTTCAGACTTTGATGATCAATTTTGATGCAAAAATGATTACCAAATAGGTATGGTTAGCACTTCTATATTGCACATAAAATGGGCATCATTTCCTTCTCATAAGTAAATAGCCTAAATTCATGCCAAAAGGGCTTTACTGGTGAATGCAACTAGGAATCCTTCTTAGAGGAAAATAGCACCCAATCCATTATCACAAGTATCACTCTCAATAGTGAAGGTCTTGGTAAAATCTAACATAGATAGAATAGGTGTAGTACACATAGCTTATTTTAATGCTTCAAATGCACACTCAGTAACTTCTATCCAAGTAAAAGCATCCTTTTATAACATAGTTGTCAATAGAACTGCAATATTCCCATAATCTTTGACAAACTTATGATAGTATCTAGTTGTCCCTAGAAAACCATAGAGGCTCTTAAGTGTCTGAGGATATGGCCAATTTATCATAACAGTTATTTTTTCAAGATCCACCAAAACCCCTTGGACTAAAACAATATTCCCAAGATACTCCACTTCATCTTGTCTAAGATTACATTTGGACTATTTTACACAAATATAATGGTCAGAGAGAGGTTACAATGTGAGCTCCAAATGTTGGAGATGCTCAGACCTTGTTTTACTAGAGATGAGGATAACATCAAAGAAGACTAGAATAAATCTTTGTAGGTAGGGCTAGAATATTTTATTAATTAATGCTTGGAATGTTGAAGGAGAATTAGTGAGTCCAAAGGGCATGACTAAGAACTCATAATGACCATCATGCCTATGAAAAGTTGTCTTAGGGATATCATCCTCATAAAGCCAGATCTAGTGGTATCTAAAGCAGAGATCTAATTTGGAGAAAAAATGAGCACCATGAAGCTCATCAATAATAAAGATTGAGAACTTATCCTTGATTTTGATGTGATTAAGTGCAAAAAAATCAATGTAGAGATGCCATGATCCATATTTTTTATAAATAATGAGAACTAGGGAAGAATATGGGCTGGTATTGGGGTGAATAATACCTTATTTTAGTAAGTCTTGAATGAGCATCTTGATCTCAATATTTTGTTGAACTGGGTAGTGATAAGGCCTGATGTTGGGAGTAACACTTCCTGGAAAGAGATGAATATGATGGTCCTTTATTCATGAAGGTGGAAACCCCACTGGTTCAACAAATACATAGGCATACCTCTAAAAATGGTTTGGAGGTCAAAAGGATTAGTGGAGACTATTGAGGGTTACATTTGAATAGAATGGAGATGGGCAATGACACCATGTAAATTCTACTTAAGAAACTTTTCCATGTGATGTGAACTAATGATGCTGAGATATCTACGTTTTAAGCCTTTCAATGTATTTTTTGCCCATTATTTGAAAATTGCATCCAAAGTTTAGTAAAATCCCATAAAATGGGTCCAAGTGTGCATAACCATTGGGCTCCTAAAATAACATCACATCCACCTAAGGGCAAGGCAAACATGTTGGAGTATAAGGTATAATCTCTAATAGATATATGCACATTATGACACTTCCCTTTGCAAGGTAATGTGCACCCATTAGTAATCATGACTTCAAAGTTGGAACAAGGATGGATAAAAAAATCAGCATGTTTGGCAATCTGAGGGTCAATGAAGTTATGAATGTTGCCTGAATCAATGAGTATTGTGAGAGGGAGATTTTTGAATTAACCCCTGACTTGTATGGTTTATGGGCTAGTGACTTTTGCTAAGGCATGGAGAGATATATCTGGTTGGTCTTCTTGAGAAGCAAGTTTCACAATCAATTGAGCATCTTTTGGATCATCTATTGTATCTTAAACATCTTCCCAATCTTCAATTTTTGGTGGAGATTTTACATCCAATAGGTAGAGATTTTACTCAACACATTGATGTCCCTAAGTGAACTTATCATAACAGTTATAACATAGGCCTTTTTCTCTATGGGCTTGCATCTTTACTTCAGTCAAACGCTTGATAGGAGTAGTTTTGGTGATTGGCATTATTTGAGATCATTATGGAACTATATTTTTTAGTGGAACAAAATTATATTTAAATCATTGTTGAGCTACGATCTTGTCCTCTACCAACTTAGCCAAACCTAAGGCTTCCATCATTATGTTGGGCCAAAACATTTTAACCTCAGATCAAATGACATCCTTCAATCCACTAAAAAAGCAACTCCTAAATAATTCATCACATAATCCCTCTTTATGATTGGCTAGTTTTTCAAATTTAGTTTGATATTCTCTCACTGTTCTTATTTGGTGAAGTTTAGTGAGTGCTCCAGTGAAGTCAACAAAAGTAGTAGGGCCAAACCATTACAAAATGAGGGTGTAAAAATTGGTCCATATGGGTTCTTCATGAGCCTTGGCATACCGATCATGCCATTGAAGGGCTTCAATTTCATGGTGAAAAATGCAAGTGGAACCTTGTTGACATCAAAATTATTATGTAGACTAAAATATTTTTTAGCATGATAGATCCATCCAGTTGGATCTGCACCATTAAATTAAGGAAAATTTAGTTTCAATCCATGATAATTACTGGAAGAAGAAAATGCAATGTCAGAAGTAGACTCTTGATGTCATCTATTGTTCATGGTGGTATGTTGCAGACTGAGGCCAAGAATGTTTTCATAAAGATCTTTGATGTGGGAATTGAGGGTGGTAATTTCATCCTCCATTATTTTTGCTCCTATTCAGATCAATACCAAGACCTGACTAACATATTTTTTGTCTTTTTTTCTATTTTTTGGTTTTTCTTTGATGATAAGTCTTTTGAGAGTCTACTAAGACTCTATTAGTAGTTTAAAAATTATGGGTTGTGTTAAATATATGTCTACAAGTCTTCTGACAGACTATGGATACTTTATTGATTAAATATTTTGAGTCTATTAAAAAATTTCTAAAAGTGATAGAAATGGGCCCCAAAATTTAATGGCTACTTAAGGGTTTTAAAATTTTCACTTTGGCCACCAATGTCATCTACGTGAGTACTACTCTCAAAAAAAAAACCCATGGATTTCTCATTATGATAGCTCTTAGTTTTCCTCACAAATAGGAACTACTCAATTAGGAAGGGGTCATTACCCATTTCTCTAGTAGATCCTCTCAATGGGCTAGCTACTTTAGGGTTTCCGTGGTACTCACAATGAGTTTTAGGGATTTCACCCAAGCACTTCCCATAGTTATGTGGTTAAGTTTTACCCTAATCCAAAAAATATTATTGTGATACAGAATAGGGTTATGCAATAGAATAGAGTTACTAATTTTTGAAAAGAACTGTAAATAAATTATGCAGAGTTAAAAACAATTGTGGCCCTAGAAAGTGCTCTCATACTAGATGAGAGGATCCTCCTATAACAATTAATAAAAATGTGTAAATAACAAAATTTAACAACACGAATTAAATCTGAAGAACACTTGAAAAGCTTGAATTGATTGTAGACCACTATGAGGGGGCAACCTCCTTTGAGATATCTCTATACAATAATTTTGTGGATGTCTTCAATGGCCTCAACACTTATATATAAATTCTAAACTAAAAAACTACTATTTACCATGAATGTGGGATAAAAAAAATGCTCACGGGATGACTTACAAAGCAATACATCCATAGCAACTACTAAACAAACAAAGAAAAAAGATATCATGGGTTCATAACAGAGGCAAGACTATAAGTCAGAGAAAGATACGGAGATATG
Source organism: Torreya grandis (assembly GCA_037957365.1). NCBI lineage: Eukaryota > Viridiplantae > Streptophyta > Pinopsida > Cupressales > Taxaceae > Torreya > Torreya grandis. The sequence continues at coordinate 1,418,103 of JARHVA010003188.1, forward strand.
GGAGTCTCTTGAGTTTTGGGACTTTTAGTCTCTCTATGTCAAAGGGGTGTCTCTATCTAGGTTTCAAGGAGACACTTGTCAGTCAGAGGAAGCTTGGAGATTGTCAGATATTGTTTGATGAGAAGGCATGAAAAACAAGGTATGTTTGTGCAATCTTTTATTGGAGAAAATAAGCTTGTGAATAATCTTAGTGGTCCTATATTGAGAAGGAGTTAACTTTTTGATCATGGTTTGGATGCTCTGCTATAAAGTTGAGTTTCATATATCTATCTACATATAAGTTTGTGGTATATTCCAAGTGAGCCTTAAATTGAAGGCCTTTCTTCTAGGCTTATGTTTTAGATATTGCTAAGCCAATTAAAGGCTCATTGAATAGTTGTGTATGCCATAGAAGTGGACAATGTTTTGAAGATGAGGTGTCTATATATGAGTATTGACTATGATTGGATAGTATTTGAAGATTTGTTGAAGATGTCATAATTCAGGTGAAGAATGGATTTAAGGAGAGATTTTTAATTGGTCAGGTCCTAGGATCAGAAGACTGAGTAGTTGGTATTGAAAATTTTTGTCAAGAACCTAGAACAAACAATATGCTCCAATACCACTTTGTCAGGATCTTGCTCCACCAATAGAGCACATATGATTACTTCTTGTATTAGCAACTAAACACAGAATTTAACCAGAATCAATAAGTAACTAGAAATATGAAACAACACAAGAATTGAGAGACAATACACAATTATATTAATAATCACACAGAAGAATATACAATAAAGAAGATGCCACTTCTTCTTCCACCTCAAAGGTTTTCCACACCTCAAGACCTTCTTCCCTCTCTCTCTCGGTCACAACAATCAACTCCAATATAGAATTGATGTTCACCTCTCCAACCAGTCAGTAACATGCTGCCAGTACACCAAGTACACAACCGTACTCCAAGTAGATCTCCTACTCTTTTTCTACTACCTGCAAATCACTAGACCTTACTCACCATTGTATATCTCCTATAGAAAGTCATGCACACATGCTGACCAAGATCATACACATACGAAGAACCCTACTGATTATCCAAACCAATACCCACCTTGGTACTATGGCACTAGGAGGAATGCACCATTGCTCTCCTCTCTTATAAGGAGCTTATTGCTTTTTTACTCTCTAGCTACAAGTTTACAATACATCCCATGAGTCCATATATAGATCTCATGCTTACAATAATTAGACTATCATAATTACAATAATTAGATGCACAACTCAAGACTAAGACTAGCCTTTGACATGCAAACAAATAGTCCAAAAATAGACTCTCCGAGATCAACATGCAAACTTCCTATTCACGCATAGGCTACCGACGCCGACACCTCCATGACCGATGTCGGTCGACTGGTAATCGACGCTGGTTGGTTCTTCGCTGCTATCTGACTGACGTCGATTGATCAAACTGACACCGATTGCCCTGAAACTGACTCTACAACTGCATCCTCTGTAACTTCCCCTGTTTGCATCTTGGTGAAGCTTTTAGCTCCACAACCTAATAATCTCCCACTTGGAGATAAACAGTTGCACCTGTACCTGTACCTGTACACTGTCTAAATTATTCCCTAGCTTGTATTCCTCTTCAAGATCAATTTTGAAGACCAACCACCACATGACCTGTGATGCTACCCCTATCATCAAAGTAACCTACCACATCTGAACCTACATATCCATGTAGTGAAGAACTTGAACCTGCATAACAAGAATCCCTGCTGGTAGTCCCACTGAACTGCCCTCCAGTAATCCTTCCCCGAATTGGCTCCAGACTTTCTGACAAACCCCACTGATTGGGAAAACTCAGGTCTACACTAGACCTCATGTGATTTCAAACCTTGTTCTAAGCTAAGCTTGAACTGTCCAGCCCTTGGTGTGCTTTCTGATTCTGCATCCTACATCATGAACCCCGCCAACACTATCTTCACATCAGCTCCCACTGGAGATAGAATCTCCATGTCTCTTATGCCAAAGAATTTTGCTACTCTAAATTCTTCCTGACATACCTCTGAATTAACCTTACCCTTAGCTTAGCAAAACCCTATATCTCAGAACCTATAACTAGTATACCATTCACATACAATAACTAGATAATGTCGTGACTCATCATCCACCTGGTAAGACAAAACCACAATAGTTACACTGACATTAACTAAAGCCATGCTTAGTCATCCACCTATCAAAAACCTATACCACTATCCTATAGCTTCTTCAAGACCATATGCCTTGGCCTTTTGTCTCACGTATCCATCCACTCTCTTCTTTAACTTGGGAATCCATTCTGTCTCCCAGTGCTTACTTTCAGCTGACAACTCTACGAACAAATACCTATTTGGTTCTTCTCCAAGGACTCACACTCCTCATCTATGCCAAGCTCCCACTGTATTTGGATTCTACCTGCATTGCCTCTTCGCATCTTCCTGGTTCTTAACCATCAATAAGTAATATAAAGAAGGTGAACAATGACTATGAGGTTCACTTACCCTTTTTGACCTCAACATGAGCATTTGAGACTTGTTGACAGCTTGCTGTCTGCCCACCATCTATACCAGTGACTGATCTCAGCCATCTCCCAGTTTGCTCCTGACTGATGTCAGCTCCCTACACTGACCCTAACTACCAACATCATTTCCATGGCTAATACCGATATCCCTTTTATCGATGTCAGTTCCTTCATGACCGATGTTGGTCTTCCTGTTGCCGACATCAGTTACTATCTGACCGATGCTAGTACTTGTGTTCATCTGTGAGTGATAACTTTTTACCTGTGAGCTCTCCATGGATCAAAATCCTATTCAAATCAACATAGCCCTACTTAGAATAATTTAGTTCCCTCACCTGATCTCTGTCTGTCATCTCCTCCATGAACACCAAGGCTTTCCAGTTTTTTAGCTTGTCAAAAACATCTGTCTTCCACTTGAGAACTTGTATTCCCCTCCTACATATGTGACCAAACCTATGAAGCCACATCTCTGCAACAGAAGGTGAATCAGTAATATAAGTAGATAGATAAAGGATACCTACTTTCTTACCACCATCTAATTCAAGTATATCTACTATGAGAGTTACAGTGCATCTCTCATCACCCAAATTTCTTGAAAAAATTAGACTCATCTCCAAGATTGGTACCTGCATGACTTCCTTCAACCACTGTGTGTCATCCGTCTACAATTTTAGCTTCACTTCCCCTTCGTCAATCATCTAACAAGGCTCTCCAACCCCTAAATAAATCTCTCCAAAGTCTCCAAAGACATACCCATGAAAAGATGCTCTATTTTGGGCTACATGGAAAGAGGCAAAAGAATCTGTAATCAAAGATTCTACTTTATCCAGAACATCCTGTGCAACATCGCCTGTAACATATGTGTCTACACACTAATCTTCTACCGACCAACAATCTCCTTTTCCCTGCTCTTTCTTTCCATCAATCAGACCATTCGTGCTATTCAGTTTCTCCATTCGTAGCTTACTTTCTTTTGCCATTGCTATACTCCCACTCAATCTAAAATCCCTGCGAGTGACCTGTAATCAAAAACACTAGCAAATCTGAACCACCTGTTAGTCAACCCAACCAAAAGCTCTGATACCACTTGTTAGGAACCTAGAACAAACAATATGCTCTAATACCACTTTGTCAGGATCTTGCTCCACCAATAGAGCACATATGATTACTTCTTGTATTAGCAACTAAACACAAAATTTAACCAGAATCAATAAGTAACTAGAAATATGAAACAACACAAGAATTGAGAGATAATACACAATTGTATTAATAATCACACAGAAGAATATACAATAAAGAAGATGCCACTTCTTCTTCCACCTCAAAGGTTCACCACACCTCAAGACCTTCTTCCCTCTCTCTCTCAGTCACAACAATCAACTCCAATATAGAATTGATGTTCACCTCTCCAACCAGTCAGTAACATGATGCCAGTACACCAAGTACACAACCATACTCCAAGTAGATCTCTTACTCTCTATTATTACTTGCAAATCACTAGACCTTACTCACCATTGTAGATCTCCTATAGAAAGTCATGCACACATGCTGACCAAGATCATACACATACAAAGAACCCTATTGATTCTCCAAACTAGTACCCACCTTGGTACTGTGGCACTAGGAGGAATGCACCATTGCTCTCCTCTCTCAAATGGAGCTTATTGCTCTTTTACTCTCTAGCTACAAGTTTACAATACAGCCCATGAGTCCATATATAGATCTCATGCTTACAATAATTAGACTATCATAATTACAATAATTAGATGCGTAACTCAAGACTAAGACTAGCCTTTGACATGCAAACAAACAGTCCAAAAATAGACTCTCTGAGATCAACATGTAAACTGCCTGTTCACGCACAAGCTGCTGATGCTGGCACCTCCATGACCGATGTCAGCCAACTGGTAACTGACGTCGGTTGGTTCTTCACCACTATCTGACTGATGTTGGTTGATCAGACCGATGCTGGTTGCCCTACAACTAACTCTGCAACTCTGCATCCTCTGTAACTTCTCCTATTTACATCCTGGTGAAGCTTTTAGCTCCACAACCTAACAATTTTTGAGTGCTCTTAGTTTTCTCATTTTTGTCTTAAAGGCAAGTAAGCCTAAAATTTGTTATAGGATATATGGGTTCCCAAATTTATTATGGATCAAATTTTGGTTCATAAGTATGTAATGGTTGTCTCCAAGTGTGCAAGAAGTTTTAGAGGTGTGCATCAACCAGAAGGAGGTTTGTTGACCTTGTTTGTTTTGAGTTTTTAGGGTTTGGGGTTATGATAGAAAAGTGGACTAGCTTATTGTTTGAGATTTGAGGCTTCTTAATTTATTTAATGGGCCAAATGGTATGTCAAAACAAGCTTCACAAAGATTTGAAGGTTTATGGTTTTCAATATATTCATCTATTTGTTAAGATGGAGGCCTAATTAGTTAGTAGGTTTGTGAAGGTAGTATGTTGAAGAGGATGATTTAGGTGATGAAAATTGTTTGGCTGAGGGAGAATATGATAGTTCTCTAGATATGAATTTTTATGTCCTAAATATGTGTCTACTTAAAATTGTGGGCTCTGCAATTTTCAAGTAGGGTTACAAGGAGGCTAGACAGGCCTAGTGTGAGGAGTACCTTTTTGATTAAGTTATACAAAATATCAAGGAATGAGTATTTCAAGGTGAGTTATAAATTTGGTTTAGTGAATTTTTCCTATTTGGTGATTGGAATGAAGTTCTATTGGTGGTCGTTGTGGTAGCTTTAAAGAGAAGGCTAATAAGCATGTGTGGTGGTTCTTCATGGTGTATGGAGATATGAAGATGCCCATGTGATGAAATAGTTAAAAAAATATTAGGGGGAGTCCTTCTTAGATGTTTCTTGGTAATTTCCATTATATTTAAATGTTTTTGTGTGTTTTATCTTCATTTTTTGTAGTGTTTTGTTGAAGAGAGTGTTCGCATGGAGCAAGAGGAAGTTGTCAAGGAAAGAAGAGGTAGGCTTAAGGTAAGGAGGAGTTTTTATAATATTTCTAAGGTGGTCCTATCCTATTGGTATTATTTGTAGGTCCTCAAGATTAGTTGGTTCACACTTTGTCATTGTGTCAAAGAGGGAGAATTTTCCTATTATGAGTGTGCTTAAAGAGAGAGAAGAAAGGTGAGTTGTATTTTGTTATATGATAGTTGTTGACATCAATTACAAATGTAGTGATTATTGGAGAGTTTTCAATGATGTTATAGTGATGTCATAGAGGTGTCCAAGTGATTGCATTAAGTGCCTTTATTTTCTAAGTGATAATGACAAAGTGTGTAATGTGCTTGTTCTAGTATGTTTGAAGTATGATTGGCTGATATTCAGTTTTGACATGGTTAGAGATGTTTAGGGATGATTATAGTGATTTTAAAATGTGAAAGAGGTCCCTAATATTTTTTATATGATTGGATTTCTTGTGTTCATAATTTTAATTCATCTAGTAGTCCATAATTTTCATCTAGACATTTTGGGTCCAATAGTAGAAAACCTGAGTAGACAGTTTGATGACATCACCATTGCCATGTATAGATGGTTCATAGGGAGTTGGTCATATAGTTGTGATAAAATTAGTCCCTATTTTATTTTCACTTAATTTTATAACATGATCCAAATCACTTCAATATATATGTAAGTACAAATTTGGGCTCTCAGGTATTTTGAAACATTTTCCCATAATTAGCCAAATTTACATGAGGCAAGAAAGCACTGAATAAATAGTTTGGTGATGGCATATCTCACACGTGTGGAAATTTTAGGAGAAGGTGATCATATAGTTTTTTTTATTTTTTTTCCTAGTTGACTTGTGATAACTTTTAGGTCAATTTATGAACCGTGACAAAATCTATGCATGTGCAAAGTTGGTCTTTCCAGATAATTCTTGACATAGTTGGCTATGTGAACTGATAAATCTGAGGAATTTTAATGTCATTATATATCACACATGTGATAGTTATAGGATAATATTTTTATATGGTTCTATTATCATATTTAATGAGATCATATGGCCTAAATTTGATAAATATCAAGTGAGAGAAGCAAAATATATGAATGTGCAAAGTTGGCCTTCCAAGCAGATAAGCAAGGTTTTCATACTTAGTCAGATTTACACATGGTAAAGTTTGAGAAACATCAATGAATCATGTTTAATATAATATTTTTGGATGATTTTATATGATTACAAATTTTTGATTCTTAACATTAAGTAGAGATAAATATTGAGCTTCTTACAAGGATCAATGGTTTGTGGGAGTTCATACATCTAGATCTATGGTGTGTAGAAGTGAAATGGGTCAAAGTGTTTGATGCTTAAAATGAATAAAAATTGAGTTAATTAAAAATGTATCAATAGAGAATGTTCATTCCAATATGTTTGTAATTAGTGAGATGAGTACAAGTGTTTCATGTTTAACATCAAGCAGAGATAAAGACTAAGCTACGTACAAGAGATCGATGGAACACATTAAGTCAAATAGTCAAGTTGAAGATCTAATGATGAGTGATTAAAGGTAAAGGTAAAGTTAATTAAATTAATATAAATGGTGTGTGATTTATATAATTATTGAAGACAAAATATGTGAGAAAACTGATTGATGTTTAACTATGACTATTTGCATTTGAATATTTGAATTTAACAAAGAAACAAAACTAGTGCTTTGTATTTTGGCTATATCTTTTGATCTATGCAAAATTTGCTCATTGTGTAAAAATAAAACTTATAGAGGAATCCAAGGTGAATATTAAAATATAAATTTTAAGTTCTTAAAGTGTGTACAATCAAAGTTATTAAGGTTCAAAGTTGATTGTATTTTTGTATATGTTCTGCAAGTGACCCATGAAGGATGTTCGAGCTTGTTTTGATCTTATTTCGATATCTCTTGATGAATTAGCTATTGGGGAGTGTTTTATAATATATTAAGAATATATATTATATTTATTAAGGTTTTAAAATTTGTATATAGTATGAAAAATTATTAATAATTTGATTGTGTATTCATTCATAATGTTCATGTACACCAGGTCAGTGTTTGAGTTGTTTGAGGATACACAAAAGTGAGAAAAGATGACTGTGGTCATTTAAGCATGTCAAAAGGGTCATGTGGAGTGTACCTATTTAATTTAATGAGGTTATATGTTATTATTTTTCTCTATGAAGTGATAAATGGTTGAATAGGTCTCCATGAGACCTATAAGAGCTACAAGGGCCTAATTGAAAGGTGTAGCTACTTAAGGGTGACCCATAGATGTTATAGCTGACCTATTAAGATTTTATTGAGATGTGTCTTCATATGATATATGTATTAATGGTTAATGCATTCCTAATGGGTGACCAAGATGTTTATAATCATGATAGCTTTATAAATGGTTAAACCAAATGTGTTGGTTTCTAGACTTATGGGAGAGACTTATGAGTGCAATGTGCATTTAAGAGCATAGTATTGTGAATAAAAGGAAAGGGTGGGTACCTATTAGATGAGTTGAAGATAAGAATAGATTGAGGACTATTTGTATGACTGTTAAGTGATAATTATATTGGTAGAGTAGTGCTCTTGTAAATTGAGTTTGAGCGAAGGTGAAGAGTGATAATTAGAGATCCATCATCAGGTGTTGAAGACACTAGTTCAAAGGTGTATGTGTTCATAGGTGTTATTATGGTTGATCAAAATTGAAGGGGGTTTTTTCATCCTTTCAAGGTGAAACCTTCTAAAGGTCTAGTTATTGTGGTAGATGTGTTAGATAGGTGTGGTAGTACCTTGTGGTATTGTAGTCTCACTAAATAAGGGATTGTATTTCCTTGATCAATTAAAGCTAGTATAAATTGGTTCTTATTTTTATAGGAAAATATTATAATTATAGGTTCTAGTTAATTTTCTCCCCAAAGAGGGTTTCCCACATATGTCATGTGTTATGTGCTTGATCTTGCATTGTCTCCCTTGTTCATTTATATGAATGTTGTGTATGCTTCATGAATGATTATGGTAACTAATTAAATGTTTGTATGGATTGAAATTTAAGTTGTATTATTTGGGCTCATTTATTCACCCCCATTATTAATGATTATACCTCTAATAACAACTTAAAAAATGGTTTAAAATTCACACATTTAATATTAGTGATCATGTCCTTAAATCATATTACACTCATGACAAAGAAGGTAAATAGTCCCAAAAATGGTGGGGCCCTTATTTTGTCAAAGACATTCTTGGTCTAATCACATATCACCTTCAAAAAAATGAAGTCCATATTTTCAAAGAGCCCACCAATACACAATTCCTCAAGAAGAATTTTGTCTAAATCCTTCCCTTATTTTCATTATTCCTATATGATATCTATCTAACATTTTTTATAGGATACTTACATGGGTATCACCTTCTGTAGTAGTTCTCTCTATTCACAAACCTTAGTCTCCTTCCTTTTGGTCTTTTGGTTTCCCCTTTTTGTCATATGTTACATTATAAAATTGTGGATAGGACTTGGTCTTCCTCATCATGTCCTTTTCATCTTCTTTATTTTTCAATACTTTTTATCACCCCTTGGGTTTCTATTTTATGAGTTGTAATGTAAGACCATGGATAGGACCTTGCTTTCCTCACAAAATATCATCTTTATCCCACTTAATATTTTCATGTTTTGTGTACCCTAATGGGTTTATCTTTTATAAGTTACAATGTAAGACCATAGATAGGACCTATCCTTACTCATAAAATCACCATATTTCATTCAATACTCCTTATCTAGAATGTGTTTTGCAAAGGTTGTAAGTTTGTGATCCTTTGTTCTCAACTTTGGCTTTTATTTCTTTAATAGATAAAATTTTCACAACAAACTATGGTATCATGTTTTCCTAAATTTCCCTCTTATTAGGATAAATAATCACACCTCTACTATCATGTTATCCCTTTTTCTCCCTTGGTCACATTTTTTGTGATTTGAAGTCATTCAAATTGTTTCATGTTTTATTCCTATTGTTTTCCTTTCCTTTCACTCTTAATTGGATAAAAAAGGTCAAATTCAAGATAATAATTTTGTTTTACCTACATTAACAATACTCTTAGATATCATGCTCTCAGGGTTCTCTCTCTTATAAACCAAGTCCCAATTATTCACATGAAAATCATCTTTATAGCTTATGTTTGGTTCTCTAAATCCATATGGAGGAGGAATAGAAAAATCCATCAAGAAATTTAAAATCCAAATCATTTAAAAATAAAAGGAAATGATACATAAAAGGTAACATACAAATTTCAAAATTCAAAATCACACCAAAAATACATGATTACATGCACATCTCCTATCTCTAATCAAAGCTAAAACTCCATAGTTGGCCTCATGATAGATCCAAGGTCCATTGGGGTGAAGAAGACTAGTAGATTGGCATAGGATAATTCAACAAACTCTATGGTGCTACCTACTTTATCATGTAATTACCCAATCTTTGTAGTAAATCAATGGCTCTATAAGGGGTCCTAAGGAATGGGGAACACATTATGGAAAGGTAGGTCCATTTTAATTTTCATTCATATAGCCTTCATGAGATGATATACATACTTAATTTTTTAACCTAAGACTTTCATGGCTAAAAGAATTTCTTTAGAATCCTTAATGTTAAAATTTCTCTTGTTTTGACAAACTTAATTTGAGTGTCTTGACTCTGATAAAGAGTTCCTATACCTTGGTTTTTCCTTCATTATCCCATCTGCCCATTTCATTTTATCCCTTAACAATCCAAGTGTGATTATAAATCCATTTTCCTTCTTCTATACTTCCCTCTTCTTCACATCTCAAATAATGATAGCACTACTTTATTTCATTTTTATCTACCCTTAGAACAAAAAAACATGTTTGTGTAACTATGGATTCTTTTATTTACACCATGGATCTACATGATTTTCTTTAATTTACCATTTATTATTGTTATACCACCCCTTTTTTTAGGTGCTTGAGTCCATTTCTACTTTTATGTACTTTTTCCATTGTTAAGCGAGGTTATCTTGTTACTTCTCACTCACCAATGTTGTTTTCCCTTTTATGTATTTTTTCCATTGCTGATTGAGTAAGGATTGTTACTTCTCACTCATTAATGTTGTTTTACCATTTTTATTTTACATTGATGCTTGATTACCATATTTTTTGACATATATCCTTGGTTTAACTTGGTGATTTTGCCTTTCTTACTTAAGGTTTACTTGTTTGAGTTTTTTGGTCTTTAGTAGCCTTGGATTTTTGGTTGCCTACTTTACTCTAATTTTGACTTGGTCATTTGTTATAACATAGAACTTATCACCCTAGCTTACCAAATTTTCATATCCTAAAACCCTTTTTGATTATTTACATTACACTTTCAGCCCTATCAACCTTGTAATCTTATCAAGAAAACTTATTAGGGTTTAGGTCAACCCCTGGCTGACGTAGTTTATGACCTAATTTGTTTTTTAATAACTATACTAGATCGACTGGGTTGACCTTGTCAGCCTAAACTTTTAAAAAGGATTAGGGTTAAATATTCCTATATAAACACATCCATTTTTATATTATTAGAGAGACAAAAAGAGTTAATTATTCATTTATGATTATTTATAATTTGTTCTTCTGCCATTCCACTTGAGGAGTCTTAGCTTAGGATTTCTACTTAGAGAAGAATCTTGTTTTATGGAGAAATATTAGATGTTTTGGCCTTTCTTAATGATCCTTTAAACCCACAAAATCCTCTTGAGAATAAAATTTTCTTAAGGGAGAGATTGAGAGGTTCATCTTCAAGGTATCTCTAACTTTACTCTTCTCTTTAGTAGATAGAAGTAGCATAAGTAATAGATTTTAAATATATTCTTCTCTCCATGCATTAGGTATTACATATACATATATTAATTAAAATTAACTTATACATGTTTAATTTTATGTTTATTAACCCCAATTTGTGCCAAAATATTTGGTGAGTACTATATTAGACTTTTAATTTACTTTTTATTAGTTTAGTGAATATGAAAACATAAGACCTAGTTAGGATTATTGCATAATTTTGCTTGACTGAAGGCTTTGGAACCCTCCCTAGTGATATTATTATGGTAATATATGCCTTATCTAGGTATATAAGATCCATATTGGTCATGAAAATAAATATCTAATGTATCCACAATCATAATTGTAAGTAGGATTTATCTTCTTCAAGTTAGGATTGATTTATAAATTTACTACATTTCCCATTGCATACATGCCCTATTTGTAGGGAACACAATTAAAATGACAAGTTTTATGGAGGGTATAAGGTTTTTAAAGATTAATTAGCATCATAAATAAATTATAAATTCCCTCCACTCTATTTTCAAACTTCCAAAGTGTCAAAATAAGTCTACTCCAGACTTATAGCCTTGGCAACACCACCTACAGGCCTGCCATGACAAGATAGTTGAAGAAAATCATATGATAATGAGAATATAATATTAATTATTATACATAGGATATATAATGTAAAATAAGTATCATAACATGGTTAATTATATAAAAAAAAATTAGATCCAACAAAGAGATGGCATATGTCTAGATTTTCATTCATGAACCAAATTGACATCTACAGGTTTATGTTTGACAAGGTGAAAACATGCATATATTTGGAATTGAGATGGATTAAAGAAACTTATAGGGATTTATGGGATAAAAATATAAATTTATTAAAGGATTGTAACTTTTAAATGGATTGGCTAACCTCAATAAGATAGTGAGGGCTAAAAGTGACCTACAAGCCTAAAACCCTCAAAGGTCTAGTACAGTCAGTAAAGCCAAACCTTGAACATCATGAAACCTAAAAATTAAATTAAATGAATATTAAAACATATTTAAGAATTTTTTAATGATCATGGGTTTTTTTAAAACCTAAAATCTTGTATTTTGACAGGTTTTATACCCAAAACCATACTCTCAGTCCCCACATAGTAAATTAGCCTGAGAAGCCATTTTTGAATGGTAAGAATTCCTTAGAGGATTTACATGGTTTAAAAAGGTAATTTGAGGTGATTAATTAGGTATATAAATTTTATCCTTTCCATTTATTCACTATTTCAACCCCACACATGTATTAACAATGTTTAATAGTGTAAGTCTAACTAAACCTTGTGTTTGTCTTGTAAAGGAGCTCGAGGGGTGTCTTATTTTTCTTATAAGTGTACATAGGATTTGAATGGAAGATAAATATCATAGGTAATCTTAGTTTTGTCTCAATACTCCCATATTATGTCATTTTTTCTTGGATAAGGTCTTTGTTCTCTATGAACCATCTTTAAGATGGTAAACATCTAAAACCCTTACTAAACCATCTTAAAAGACTTGATGAAAGAAATGATGGGTTAAATGTCATTAGGTGGAATATTATGGATTTTAAATAACCAAAATTATTAACACATATCCCATGGACACCTTAACAACACACTTGTTAGCACATGTGAAAGGTACAGTGTATAGAATAGGCTAAAAAAACTCAATTGTAGGCATGTTTATGAGTGTGATCAGTGGTGGTAATCCCCAAATCAATTAGAGATGATTTTTAATCTTATAAATAGATATCATCACCCCATATAAACCTTTATATATTTCCTAATGTATTATATTCACTTTTCAAGTCAATATTTTTAGTTTAAAAGGGTGACTACACTATTTTGCTAAGCTAAGAAGTTTAATTGCAGGCCTAAAGAGTACTCTTGGAGACATTTATTCTATCATATTGAGTTTTCATATGATGTTTAAGGAACTAAATAATAATAATCAATAATTTAAACCTATCAATTTCTTGAGAAATCACTCTAATTCCTTTTCAAGGCTGAACATGCACCTCGGCTAGGGTTTTTACCATTTATTGGTTCACCCATCTGTATAAGGTATTAGATATTAAAATTTGAAATGGAACATGATTATGAGGTATGAAAATTGAATAAAAATTTTAAATTTTGTTTCACATGTTTGATAGTTAAATTCATCTAAATATTAGTTTTATAGGTCTAAAGGCCTAATGTAGGGCTAATTGGAGAGAGGAATAGGTAGAATAAGTGCACTTGCACTCAATGTCTAGTCATGAAATTTTGTATAGATATATAAGATCATACTAGGTACTTAAATCCATGATTATATTTAATATCATCTATATATTTTTCTACACACTATAGATTATTCTACACAAGGAAATTTGTTTGTTTTGAGGGATACAAGGAAATGAAGGCAAACAAAAGGTTGAGTGTGAAATGGAATGCTAGTAAGTATTTGAGCAACTTAAATGGGTTTATAAAAGTTTTATAAGGTAATTATAATTTATTCATGAGGAAATATTATATTCATGAAGTTTGAAACAAAATTTGAATCATTTGAGCCTAAATAGAGCTATTCAAAATTGTATGCTTTTGAAGACAAGATAGGTTACAAAATTTGGAAAAGAGTGGCATAAAAAATCCTTAATCATGCCACATGTTAGTTAAAAAAATTTAACTATTTGAAGGTATGAAGGTGTATCCTCAAAAAGGATTTAGATTTAATAACTCAAAATTGCCTAAGTAACCTCTTATGCCAATTTGAAAGACATCATTAAGTAAGTGTACACATGTTAATGAGAACCTTCAAGACTATTTTCTTACTAAATTTATTGCATTGAAACTACCTAAATCATGGGTGAAACTACCTAAGTTAATAGAGTCAAATTATCTTTCCCATCAAACACTCTTGATGGATTGCCAACTTAGTTCCTGTGAGAAATAAGAGTGGTGATATTAGGTTATGTGTGTATTTTAGAGACTTAAATAGGGTTTCATTGAAGGATCACTCTCTTCTACCTTAAATTTATCAAATCATCTTTAAGTAGTGATAGGTTCTTAATGTTTCTTACTTTTAGATGGTTATTCAGGTTATAACAAAGTGTTGGTAAAAGAAGATCAATATAAGACAAAATTTAGTACCAAATTGGGCACATATGCCTATAGGATAATTCCATTTAGGATATCTAATTTAGGTACCACATTCCAAAGAGCCATGGATATGGATTTCCAAGGTTTTCTCAATTAGATGGTGTTAATATACCTTAATGACATAACTATTTTATCTAAATATACTAGTGACCACTTGAATCATCTAAGGATAATATTTTAAAGGTGAAAAAAATATGGGGTTTTTATCAATCCCAAGAAGTCTATTTTTTATATTCATGAAGTTAAATTACTTGTTCATATTTTTTCTAAAGATGGGCTTGTTATAGACCCTGAGTGCCATACTAGCTTTGTCATTACCCAAACATAAGAAATATTTGAAAAAATTTATTTGTAAGATCAATTTTTTTAGGAGTTTCATACCTAGATTTTACAATATTTTAATTCCTATAATATCCATCTAAAAAAATCATCAAGCATTTATTTGGACCAAGGAAGGGAAGGCTAGTTTTGAGCCATCAAATAAGTTATTGATCAAGTACCTAAATTAATCAACCTTAATTTTTCTAAGGATCTTTTCTTGTATGTTTTTTCCAAAATTGACACCATCTATTCTATGTTAATTTAGCATAATAATGAATTAATTTAACAATATATAGCCTTTTTTAGTCAAGGGATAGAAGGCTATGAAGAGAGGTACACATATGTTGAGAAATAGGAATTAGTAGTTATAAGAAGTCTTAATAAATTCAAGCATATGATATCCAACAAAAAAATACATGTCATGGTAACTCATCCAAGCATAAGAGACTTATTATTGAATAAAGACTTGAATGATAAAAGAGCTAGATGGATAACTAAGGTGATGGAGTATGATGTTGAGATCGAGGGGACTAGGCTAGTAAAAGCAAGATGGTTATGTGAAAACCTAACATAAAACCTAAAATAATAATAATAATATATGGTTTTAGCATTGAAAGAGGGTCCTATTATATCTAAAACTTCTTATTATCTAAGTTTGACACAAGAAATTTTTAGGTTTCTTCAAACAAGTGAGTTTTTATGGATCTAGATCAAGCAAGAAGAAGATACTTCAGATTACAAGAAATACCTTATGTCCTTATGGATGGGGTTATTTTTTGAAAGGACCTCAATGGAATGTTCCTAACATGTGTATAATATACTAGGTTGTTAAAATTATATGAAATTTCAATTATGGACTAGCTCAAGATCATATTGCACCTAAAATGATAGCTTAAAAATAATTAGGGTTGGTTACTATTGGCCTATCTTATTAAAGGATTCATATGTTTGGGTAAGAGTATCTTTAAAATGTGCACTATTTTAAGTCAAACAAATAATTTCATCCCTTCTTCTTAATCCTATTTAGGTTAAATAATCATTCATGCAGTGGAGACTTGACTTCATTAGAATGATCAATCCTCCATCTAGTGTAAGACATAAATGGGTTATTATAGCTACTAACTATTTCACAAGGTGGGTAGAGGAAGTGGACCTCAAGGAAGATAATGAAACTTTAATTCTTGACTTATATGTGATCCTAGTGACAATATTTGGGTGCCTACAATAATAATGTGTGATAATGCCATGGATTTTAGTAGTGCAAGAATAATGTAATGGGTTATCCAATATGGTATCTACTTGAGTACTTATTTTAATTACTACTCCAAGGCAATGTGCCATTTGATTCCACTAATAATAAATTTATCATAATTATAAAGATTACAATAGAAGATAATCAAAGGACTTGTCACACTAGATTAAAGACAACCCTATGTGATGATAGGATCACCCTAAAGATTACAATTGGTAACTCACCCTATAAGCATGTCTATGGTAAAGAAGCTAAAATTCCCATTTCACTTGGGTTACCAACTCTTGAGTTGGCTCATTAGATTGAGAGAATATAAAATGATCCTATGGATATAATATTAATATAACTAATGGCCTTGGAAGAAGCAATAAACCATGATATGCACACCATAGAATGTCATCAAGAAAAAGTGAAAAGAAACTTTGACAAGAGAGCTATCTCAAGAACATATCAAGAAGGAGATATTGTCTTAAAGTGGGATGTTGATATATTTAATCTTGGTAAGCACACTAACATTGATGTATTGTGGAGTGGATTCTATGTTATCATTGCTTGCAAATAACACAATGCTTTTCAGCTAATAAGACTCAATGGATAAAATTTAAGTATCCCAAGCAATAGGATACACTTGAATCCATGATATTGAGGTTAGTTTTATAACTTTATACATATTATATTAGGTATTTTTGTTCCTTAATTGATTCAAGAACATGTGTGTGTCTTGTTTACTTTGTGTTATTCTTTCCTTCAAGTGTCTTAAGACACATGTGTGGTATGGTGTCTTGTCTTGTGTTTGTCTAGTTTAGTTGGTTTCAAGGTTGTTGTCTAGTCTTATTATCAATTTTATTCAAGCTAGCTTGCAATTATGACTCCATATCCCAATGAATCTACTAAACCACTAGTCTATATGCATAGAATAGCATGCATTCCCAAGGGGTCACCAAAGATTTTAGCCAAATTCTAGATACCATAGACCATTTTAACAAAAAACTTACCTTATCAATCCTTCACCTTGGGTTTCAATTTTTGAAATCCTTCATAAGGAATGATTGGCATTTTTTACTATATTTTTGACAAGTTTAGGGTAAGTGTGTTCCTAATGTTATGCTTATCTAATCATAGTGTGTATTGGTCAAAGGGTATCAAATATATTAAAAGTTTGAGAGACATTTTTCATGATATTAATTCCAATTTGGATTCATTTAATATTCCCCATGGTCCATACAAGTACATTAAATGAATTCAAAATTCATTTCTAACATTGCAATTCACTTTGACATGCTTGTTTGATCATTTATAACATACAAGGGAATAAGTAAGAAGGTGGTAGGTTTCCAAAATATGTCAGTGGTTTAAAAATAATCACACATCCCTACATGTGTCAGGGATCTCAAATATCACTTGTTGATTCATTTTAGTCAATTTTTATGTAGATTATGACAATTCTCAAGCAAAAAAGTGTGGTTTTCAAGAAGAACGTATAGTTTTTAGAGATAATTTCACTTTAAAACACTCTTAAATATTATTATAGTCCTTATAAGTTCAAATCCATGCATTTTAGTAGGTTTTAAACTCAAACAAGGCAAAAACCTATTTATTTCTCTCATCATTCCCCTTGATAGCTCTAGAAGGCAATTTACTTTTCAGTTGGTATAAGAAGAAGAGATAAATTTGGAAGATAAAATATTATACATAGGATGGGATGATTATTCCCTTCCACTTTATATCATTGGTTTTTTATTTAAACCCCTTAACTTTATGAACAATTTTTAAGAAGTTAAGGGGTAGAAAATGAGCTTCAATTCCCCACTTGGGTCATTTTACCTTAAGTGTGGAGTTTTAAAAACAAACCAATGGATGAATATTATCAGGTGTGATATTTTGAACATTATTACATCTATAAAACATCAATTCCATTTATTTATTTTTCATTATCATGTTTGACGCAAGGTCTAATCTCCTTGTTTTGGCAATTTATACATGACAGTCTTGTGTGCAAAAAATGTGGTGTCTTGTCTTATGCATGAGTGAATGAAATCAACCTAAAAAAAGTGTTTTTGAGGTCTTAATGCTATATCATTATCCACTAAATCATAAATTTATAACAAGCTCCAAGATTTGAGATAGAATAGTGCCTTCTTAAGAGCCTTCCACAAGAGTATGGTAAGCCTATAGGTCTACAGACATGTAGGTCACCATCAACATCAAATGTTGTCTTAATGACTTAAATAACATATTTTTAAGATATAATGAGATATATTTTAATACCAAAATATTTTTTTTCAACTCAAAATTCATTTCACTGTGTAACTTAGATAAAACTACATGGTTGAATAGGACTATGTACGCACAAAGAAGGATCATGAAGGCTATAAATGGGCATTCAAGGTGTTTTGACTATATGGGAAGATTGAAGAAGACCCAAAAAAAATTTAACTCCTTATCACTTATTTCAAATATTCATACCAAACTAAAAGAGAACCAACACATATCATAATGGAGGTTTGGGTCTCAAGTGATAGTCAACAAGTCTTGCCATTAACACCTATAGGCCTGAGTATGCTAAGTGGAGAAAATATTGAACTATGTTTTATTTGAATGAGGTATAGAGGTTATAAATGTGTCAATATAACATGAAATTAATTCTAACATCTCTCAATATTATCAAAATTTCTAATGAAGGAGGAGGACATGTAAACCTACAATTACACTGCCCATGGGCACATACAAACAATCATGTTGGACAAGTTGGAGTAAAGGTTTTAAGTATTTGTTTTAATGAATAATGAATATTAATATTGGAAAAGTTTTATTTTTATAAATAAATTGTAATATATTCATTGAGTGTCAATTGATTGATGGAGTAAAGACAAAAGGTGGAATTAGGCCTGCAATCTAAACTACCACCTATAGGATTATCAAGACAAAATGGAAAACATGGTCATGAAGTAATGAAATAAATGTCCTTGGAGGTTTTATGTAGCTTAAAACCATTATAATAAAATATATTTACCACTCAACATTAATTTAGGTATTATGAATGGAATAGTTATATCTGGGTTTGTAGTTAAGAGTTCAAATGATCACCTACAGCCCACTTGTACATAATACAATAAATATGACAAGTTGTATGGAGATTAGAATGTTTTTTAAAGATTAATTTGAAGAATAAATAAATATCAATGTCCTCAACTCTATTTTCAAACTTCTAAAGTGCCAAAGTGTCAAAATAAGTATACTCTAGACTTGTAGCCTTGCCATCACCACCTACAGGCCTACCATGACAAGATAATTGAAGGAAAGCATCTGAGCATGAGAATATAATATTCATGAGTATATATAGGATATATAATTTAATTAAGGTTCATTCCCTAGTTAATTCTATCAAAATTTCATATATAATAAAGATATGACATATCTCTAGATTTACAATCATGAACTAAATTATCATTTATAGGTATATGTATGACAAGGTGAAAAAAATGCATATATTTGGAATTGAGATGGATTTATACACTTTATATATATGTATGGGATCAAAATATAAACTTATTAAAGGATTTAAACATGTAAATAGAGGGGTTAATCTCAAGAAGATAGTGAGGGATAAAAGAGACCTATATCCCTAAAATCCTCAAAGGTCTGCTATCATTAGTAAAGCCAAACCCTAAACATCATGAAACCTTAAAAATATAATTAAAAATATATTCCAACATATATATGAATTTTTAAAATATCATTTATATGGTTGAAAGCAAAAATCTTATAGTTTGAGGGGTTTTGTAGCCAAAACCATCCTCTCAGTCCTCACATAGTCAGTTAGCCTGAGAGGCCATTTTTAAATGCTCAAAACTCCTTGGAGGAGTTTCATGGTGGAAAAATGTCATTTGATATGATTATATAGGTATCCAAATTCAAATATTTTTCATTTATACACTCTTTCAACCCCACACATGTATGAACAATCTTTAGGACTGGAGGTCTATGTAAACCATATGTTCGTCTTATGAAAGAGCTCAAGGGGTATCTTATTTTACTTAGAAGTGTAAAAAAGATTTTCATGGGAGATTAATCTCTTAGGATATTTTATTTGGGTTTCCCTACTCCCATATTATGGCATTTTTTCTTGTTTTAGGTCCCTATGCTCTATGAACCATCGTTAAGATAGTGATCATCTAAAACTCTTGTTATACCCTCCTAAAAGACCTGATGAGAGAAAAGATGGATTAAATTTTCTTAGGTGGAAAAATATATTTTTTAAATGAATATAATAATTCTCACATCTCCAATGGACACCTAAACAACACACTTGGTAGCATATGTGAAAGGTATAGTATATGAAATAGGCCAAAGAAACTTAATTGCAGGGTCGTTTATGAGTGTGCAAGGTGGTGGTAAGCCCCAAATCAATTAGTGAGGCTTTGTAAGCCTAGACATAGATCCCATCATAATTTATACATTTTTAAATATATCCTAATTTTGTATATAAAATTTTTAAGTCAATAACTTCAGCTTAGAAGGGTGATTGCACTATTTTCCTAAGACAGGAAGCTTAATTACAAGCCTAAAGAGTGATCTTGGAGAGTAGTTTTCTGGTATATTGAGTTGTTTTGTGATGTTTTAGGAACTAAAAAATCATAATCAAGCATTAGAACCTGTCAATTCTTGATAAATCACTCTAATTCTTTTTCAAGCTTGAACATGCACCTAGGCTAGGTTTTGACCATTTCATGGTTCACCCTTCTATACAAAGTCTCAAATCCTAAAATTTTAAATGGATAATTATTAGGGGGTATGAAAAATTAATAAAATATTTACTTAAGGTTTCACATGTGTGAGAGGTCAATGGAACCAAATCTCAATATTTTAGGCCTAGAGGTCTATTGGAGGGCTAATTAGAGAGAGAAATAGGTGGAGTAAGTGTACTTGCATTCAATGTCTAGTTATGAAATTTTGTAAAAATTTGTGATGGAATATGGGGTAGTCAAATACATTCTTATTTTGTTATGAGAATTTGTATATTATTCTACATATGGAACTTTGTTCATTTTAAGGGATACAAGGAAATGAAGGCAAATAAGAGATTTGAGTGTGAAATGGAATTCTAGTAAGTATTTAAGGATTTAAAATGATACAAGTTTGATAAGGTAATGAGAAGTGATTCATGAGAAAATATTAGAGTCATGAAGCTGGAAACAAAATTTGAAGCATTTGATCCCAAAGAGAGATAGTTAAAATTACATGCTTTTGAAGATAAAAAGAGAGGTTACAAAATTTTTAGAAGAGTGGTGTAAAAAGTCCTAAATAATGACACATGTCATTTAAGCACTTTGTAACTATATTTTTAGGTGTTAATTTGTAACCTCAAAAATAAGGAGTTAGATTCAATAACTCAAAATTGCCTAAGTAACCTCTTATGCCAATTCAAAAAAGGACATCATTAAGCAAGTGTACACATGTTAATGGCAAACTTCAAGACCATTTTATTACTCAAGTTATTAAACTGAAACTTTGTAAATGGTTGATGACACTTTTATATGATCTTCTATGCCTCTTTTATCTCTCTCCTCACATTTTCCTATATATGCAGCCTTGTTTGGATTTGTAAAGGATCCTCACATTGGTTATGGTAAAGCCCTACCAAAATTAAGTCTTATATTTGCCTATTGGAATAAATTCAAGATGGATATTATATATTCATATTTCATACAATGATATTGAATGATTTGTTTTGATGAATGCTTAGTTATAATAAGTATGCTTTCTTTCATTTAACAATCTTATTCATGCTAATATGTAAACTTGTCTTCTTTCATAGGTCATAGGAAGTGGTATACATGGTTTGCTTAGTTATAACACTAAAAACTTGTTAGTTTTTGTTGTTAGCACCTCTTAGTTGATCATCATAAGCTCTTGAAACCTTCATAGGCTTCATATTAAAGCACTATTGTGATAAGGACTATTTTGAAATGGCATAATCATATTATAACTTAGTATTTCATAATGAATTATTAGCAAGCTAAAGACATTAAGTTTGGTGCATCACCTCCAAGTTTCCTTGTTAGTTTTATATTTCATGTTTCTCTTTTCTTTTACACCCCTAACCTATCACATGTATCGTGATAGGAATATCCAACTTGTGGATTAATTATCCCTCTTTGATTTTATATTACATTTATCTATGCTTTAATTGGGTTATTAGGTAGGCTTATGGAGTAACCATGGCCTAGATATACTATATATAGGAGGTTGTGGGTAGTTATTTATCATCATATCAAAGTATTCATTTCTTATTTCAAGCATTTAAGAGGTTTCCCCCTCAAAGTTGATTATCTATTATTCATATTTTTTGATATATTTCCATATCATTGTCATCTATTTCTATTATTATATTTATTTGGTGAAGTAATATCTTTAAAAATTTATCAAAGCATTGATTTGGACCATACTTAGGTTAAAAACCTTAGATCTTGGTATTTGGATATATCTCTCAAACAATTTCAAATTTATCTACAATTATTTTACTAGAGGTTAAAAATCATTTAATTAAGCTTCCATTCAAATTTCAGCTCAATTTGATCTATTTTGCAAATGTTATAGCCATTTTAGGTTTTTTCATAAATTCACTCTATAGTGCACAATTCAAAGAATTTTTTAGAGTTGTTTAAACTTTTATAAATATTAGAAAAATATAAATTGGATATGATCTTTGTAGTTTATTATTTTAGACTAGAATAAGTACAAAATTGATTGATCAAAGTTAGGTCAAAAATGCCAATCATGGTCGACATTGTCAAGCCCTTTTATGGTAGTACCACAAACTAGGGGCCAAGGAAAGGGTGTCAAACCCCTACGTAAAAATCCTCTCAAAGAAGAGATGGAATCAGAAGGAGTTATTGGATCTTTTATACTAGGATTCTCTGAGATAGATCACAAAGTAAGCCAGATTGACTATAATGTGCAAAGCATTCAAAGTGAGATACAAGGCATACAATCTAATATGAAATACATATAATCTAGTTTGGAAAATATAATGATGGCTTTAAAAAATAATTATTAAAATCATCCAACTATCATTATTATAAAACCCCCCTAAGGTGGATCTCCCAACCATCCTAATCCAGATCCAAGTACTTTGCCACAATAAAACCTATTACCAAAGGTAGATATGTGTAAATTTAATGGAAAGGATCCACTTAAATAGATCAACCAAATGGAGAATTTTTTTGATCTGTATCATATCCCATGTGGTAAAAAGGTTACCATAGCATCCTTGTATCTAGAACCTAAATAATTCATTTAGTATCGATGGTTCTGTGCTTAAAATAAAAGATGATTCTTAGTGTCACATGGTCAATTTTTATAAAAGAGATGCAATTACACTATAACAATAGTGTGATAGAGAATTACTTTGGCCAACTCAAAAAATTGTGACAAACTAGTTTAGTTAAGGATTATATTCATAAATTTTAGAACCTATCTTTATGCAGGAGATAATTTATGATGATAACTTGAATGACCTATATTTGGGAGGCCTCAAGGACATAATTAAACATGAATTATGCATATTTGATCCACTTAAGGTTTCTAATTTTATTATCATGGAACTCAGGGCTAAGGAAAAATTCATATCCAAAAAGAATCAACCATTCACTAATTTTAGATATTGTACCATATCAATGCCATCATTTCCTCTACCTACCAAATTGACCCCTCAATAAATTAAAGATAAGCGTACAAAGGGATTATGTTTCAGTTATGATATCAAGTGGATTAAAGGATACAGATGTATTGAGAAGAATTTATTCCAAATCAAGGGATCCAATGAATATGATGAAGAGGATTATGCCTCTAATGATGATGAGGAATAAATAGAAGAGGTACTTGAAGATTCCAAACCTACAATCTCAAGTCATGCACTTTTGGGTATTAGCACTCCTCAAACACTTAAGGTGATGGGTTTCTTCAATAAACATAAAGTGATAGTGTTTATTGACTTAGGGATCACACATAATTTCATCAACCATAAATTGGCCACTTGATTGAATTTTTCATTTACCCAATACCAAAATTTTAGGTCATGATTGTAGATGGTGGCATAGTCAAATATTTAGGGAAATGTCATAGTATGAAGCTTATTATGGGTGAGTACAATATATATTATCCTATGTTTATTATCCCCATGGGTGGTGCATACATTTTTTTGGGATTCCAATAACTCACAACTTTGGGTGTAATTAAAATGAACTTCAATAACTATTCATGTGCTTTCATTCTAAAGGTAAAAAAAATGAACTACAAGGATTAAGAGCAAAATCTCCACAATTGGTTAGTTTGCATCAAATGATAAAAATGCTAAAAAAGGGGTAGAAGGATTTATAGCATGATTATGCTTCATAAAAGTTCAACCCATAATTTCATCTCCATATATTGATATATAGATGATTGTTAATGACCATCCATTTATTTTTAAGGCCATGCCAAAATGACTACCACCAAAAAGAGAACATGATCATGCCATTTAACTACTTCCAGGGAGTCAACCACCAAATATCAGACAATATAGATATCCATATGCATAAAAGAGTGAAATCAAAAAGATGGTCCATAAGATGTTGGAGGTAGGGATCATTAGGGATAGTCAGAGTGTATATTCATCATCAATGGTCATAGTGAATAAAAAGGATGGTAATGGTATATGTGCCCAGATTATAGGGAACTCAACAAGTACACCATCAAAGATAAGTTTCCTATTCCAATAATTGATTATTTACTTGATAAGTTGCATGGTGTTGTTTATTTCATGAAATTGGATCTTCATTCAGGGTACCATCAAATTAGAATATGAGATGAAGATGTTCATAAAACATCTTTTATAACTCATGAGGGCCATTATGATTTTTTGGTAATGCCTTTTGGTGTTATAAATTCACCATCTACTTTTCATAGATTTATGAACACTATTTTTAGGCCTTTTATAAGGAATTTTTTACTAGTTTTCTTTGATGAGATATTTATTTGAAGTAAGACATGGGAGGAACACTTGAAACATGTGAAACAGGTGTTGATAATTTTGAAACAACATAAAATTTATGTGAAACCATCTGAATGTGATTGTAGACTATAAGAGTTAGATTACTTGGGTCATATTATATCCCATAAAGGTGTCAAATTTGATCCTCATAAGGTCAAAGTTATGGTCAATTGGTCAATGCCCAAAACTCTAAAAAACCTTTGAGGGTTCCTAGGACTAATAGGTTACTACCAAAGGTTTGAAAGGTTACAGAAACATAGAAACTCCACTCACTACATTGGTAATGAAGGATGCCTTCCATTGGAATGATGTATCCACTAAAACATTTGAGTAACCAAAAGTAGTTATGTGCACCACCTCAGTTTTGGCTACTCCAGACTTCTCAAAGACATTCATTATTGAATGTTATACTTCTAGAATAGGGTTGGGAGTAGTAATAATGCAAGAAAGTATACCCCTTACATTTTATAGTCATCAATTCAAAGGTAATAATTTATAAAAACTTATCTATGATAAATAAATGATGGCTGTTCTTCATGCAGTAACATAATAGAGGCCCTTTCTAATGGGTAGATATTTTAGGGTGAAAATGGATCATGATAGTCTCAAATACTTTTTGAATCAAATATTATCATCTAAGGAACAACAAAAGCGGGTAAAAAAATTATTGGATTATGATTTTGAAATCATATACAATAAGGGTGAAGATAATGTAGTAGCAGATACATTATCTAGATGGGATACATCCACATAAGCATTAATTTATGCAATGTCCATGTTGTAGGTAGATTGGATAGATGAGGCTAGGTTAGAGTGAGGGTAGGATAAAGATACATAGGTTCTAATTTATAATAAATATCAAGGTTATATATCCTCTAACAAATTTGAATGGAAAGGTAATTCCCTATGGTATAAGGATAGGTCAACTTGTGCAAAGATTCAGAGTTGAAGCATAATATTCTTGTAAAGTTACATGCATATCCAATTGGGAGACACTCTATATTCTTGAAAAATTATCACATGATCAAGAGAGAAGTATTTTGGAAGGACTCAAGGGAGATGTACAAAATTTTATGGAAGAATGCTTGATATTCCAACTGAACAAAGGTGAGATAGTTAAGACCCCATATATGTTACAACTTTTAGCAATTCCTAATCAAAGGTGGGAGGAGTTTTCCATGGATTTCATCATGGGTTTATCTTATTCTAAAGGTAAGACTATTATCTTTTTAATTGTGGATAGGCTTAAAAAATATTCCCATATGTATGCCCTTTCATACCCATTTAAAACAAGTACAATAGTATCTATTTTTTTGGAGGTAGTTCTAAAACTACATAGAACCCCAAAAACAATTATAAGTGATCATGATCCTATTTTCACTAGTAGTTTTTGGACTGAACTATTTTCCTATTTGAATACTCAGCTAGCTCATATCTCATCTTACCACCACCATTTTGATGGATAAATAGAATTTGACTCAAGAGAGAGGGCTTGAATCACCCTCTCAAGGATGCAAATTTGAGCTATAATATTTATTAGAATACCATATGATCAGACTAAGAGAAAATCAATAGACATAAGAGATAACATAAGGATAAAAGTGAGTAAAAAGTATGTGACAAGTGTTGAAAGAGTTACATGTGACATGAAACTCTAATATTCCCTTCAAAAGGGGTAAAATAGGTGAAGGCTACATGCCACATCATAAAATTAAAATTATGTGAATTTAAAATTCATATTATAAAAAATACACAACTTTTGTATATTTAATATATCCAAATAAATATTAATCTCCAACATGCTCTAATCATCTTTGAGATTTTTCCATGTTCATCCATCTATTTTATCATATTGTTTTTTATTGCTTTACTTTTATCGATTTTTACCTTTGTATCCCTAAGGTTTCTAAAATGTAGCTAATGCATCCTCCATGATCGAGACTATGATATTTACAAGCATCCATTCAATATAAAAGATGAGCTAATATATGCATATATTACTTTTATTTATTCATATATCACTAGTTATTTTAGCATTTTTTTCAATTATGCTTTAGTGTTGTTTATTTTTATTTCCTCGACCACCATCTAGTGTTACATCATTATAACACGTGATGAGATTCAAGTGGGGCATATGTATACATATAAAAATATATATTTTATCATTTACTAATGCTTTCTCTTGTAGTGACTTATTGATGCATTAATATCCATAAAATGGGGTGGGAAAGGCTCATGGTGATTTTCGAGAGATACTTATATTCTCTCATGATTACACCATTACTACTATTAGTTTAAACTATTCTAAGTGTCTATACATCTATCCATTTTGCTTACTTCCTATCTATATTTTTTATTATCCCTATATCTTATGGTATCATCCTTGTTTATACCATTTTCTTTGCATTAACCCTTCCTGTACTCTATTGATCATCTTAATACAATTCTAAGTGTGTTTTCTGATATTTATATTGTATCAAACTGGTCAATACCATTATGTGTCATCCAACATCTTCCAATTATATTAGTTGGATTGATACCATTAGCTTAAAATATAATGTTGTATTTTGGTATTAGATCAGTATATAGGGGTAATATTTCATTCCTAACATATCATATGACACTCATTTGTTATGTTTACGCTCACATTTATGCCCTAAGTACTATTTTTTAAAGTTAGTGGCTTAGAACCTTATCTTGAGGAGTCTTGTCTTATGTTTTCATTGAATCTCAATAGGAGGATTCATTGGGAGATTATAACATAAGATATCTAGGTCTTCATCCAACAATTTGAGATATTCAACCTACAAAATTCTCTTGTAAAGATCCACTTGAGGTAATAGGGAGATTGAAGCATCAATGGGTCCACTCCAATGTAAGTATTTATAAACCCATACTATTTCATTTATTTACTCAGTATTTTAGATATTTCTTATTGTTTTGTGAATAAATTCA
Organism: Torreya grandis; assembly: GCA_037957365.1. Taxonomy (NCBI): domain Eukaryota; kingdom Viridiplantae; phylum Streptophyta; class Pinopsida; order Cupressales; family Taxaceae; genus Torreya; species Torreya grandis. Next base: position 1,446,154 of record JARHVA010003188.1, read on the forward strand.
TGTGTATCCTTAATTAGAATTTATCTACACCAAATAACCTAGTGTACCTATAGGATTGCTTAAAATTGCCATAAATCACTTTAGGTTGCATACAGCCTAATTTAATTGATAATTTGACCTCACCCATTTATGACCATTCTAACTCATCCTTTAGTTTCATCTATACCCCTTTATAACCATAGTTGACAACCATTTACCTTTGTTGAGATCTAGTGAGAACTACATCCTTTTTTATATGCTTGGGCTTTTCAACCCTTTATTCTTGACATTTTTATTATAACTCACCCTTTACTATATCAATAGAATTCATTCATCCTTACCCGATCATCTAAGTATTATAGGCTCTACTTTATTGGCCTTATTCAAGTCCTAATTTATAGAGAGAAAGAGGATAGTTGTAGGTCATCCTAGCTTGTGTATATAAGGATTGGATTTTTTAGAGTAATTACAAAAATAATAAGACAAAACTAATAATAGCATAAATTAGTTAAGTATTTACTTAATTAATAATATTTTATAATAATAGGTTTTGGGTAGCTATGCACCAATTAGTGCCTACCCATAAATTACAATATTACAAGTGCATCTTAAAACCATACAATAGTGTATAAAAATTAAATACACTAACAACCCCCCTTAAGATGTACTTTTATGAAGGGAAAGATGGAGGAATATTTGAAAAATACCCCCTTAATATGTGACTTTATGAAGGGAATACATAGGAATATTTAAGAAATACCACCTTGATGATACCTTCCCTCACTCCCAAAAACTACCTGAGCTAAATAAATCATGCCTTAAGTAAGGGTTTCATGAATATCTCTATAACCTAATCATTAGTTTTAAGATCAATGACCTTATCATGTATCAATTATTGAATATAATTCATGTGTATATCACTATGATTTATACATTGGTGTTCAACTGGGTTGTGATAAATGTGGATAACAATCAATTTATTGCACCAAAGTGGTATGGGTTGGGTTTATGGAAATCCAAATTTAGAGAGTAAGAATCAAATCATAAGTAGCTCAAAATCAGCATTGACAACTCCACTATCATCAACTTCTATATTATAAAAATAAATATTAGTCTTATTCTTGTAAATCCAAGTAATAGGACCTACCTAAATATGATAGATGTATCCTTTATTTGACTAACAATTGTCTAGATTTCCTACCCAAACATTTTTAGTGTAGCTAATAACTATTATGTTCCCAATAGAAGTGTAACTAAAATTTAAGGCTTTTACTCCTAACTTGTACTCAATCCCTTAATTTTTAGTACCATGAATGTACTTTATGATGCATTTTATAGCTTTTTAATGGATTTCATGGTGGCCCTAATAGTAGTATGATACCAAGTTCACAATAAATGAAATATCATAATGAGTATGAGTCAAGTATATAATAATTCCCACAAATAATATGTAGATTTTACCATCAACAATCCCTTAAGATTGATAATGAGCTGATGTAGACTTGTGGTCTTTCATGTTGAATTAGTTGAGTATGTCTTGAGCATATTTGGACTAATTAATAAATATTCATTTCTCAAACTATAAAATCTAATGACTAGGGGAAAATTTAACAAGCCTAAGTCAGTCATCTGTAAATACTTCATTATCTAAGTTTTCAAATCATGAATCTGCTTAGTGTAACTCCTTGTGATGATTAATTCATCAACATAAAGGACCAAATTTGAGATTTTCCCCTCTAATTTATTAGTGTAGACTATGGGGTCAGAGTGACTCTGTGTAAATCCATATTTGATTAAGAACATGTCTAAATTTTCATACTAAGCTCAAGAAGAATGTTTCAAACCATTCAAGGGCTTTTTCAATCTGCACACAAGGTTGGAGTTCTCATTTATTACAAACCTATGGGGTTTGAACATGTATATTTCTTCATGAAATTATTTATGCAAGAAGTCACTTTTGATGTCCATCTGATGGACTTCCCATCATTTTGTTATAGCTAAGGAGAACACTATCCTAATATAATTCATCTTGGAAACCAGAGTAAAGGTTCTATGTTAATCAAAACCTTTAACTTGTGAAAAATATTAATCTACAAGTTGGTGTTTGTCTCTATCAATGGACCCATCTTCTATATACTTAGTGTATTACACCCACTTTTACCTCACTAGTTTTCTTCTTTTTATAAGTGGAACCAAGTCCCAATTTTTTTAATTCATTATTGAAATAAGTTATTATGCCATAGCTTCCTAACATTAATGAAGCTTAGAATCTTGATGATAAGTATATCGATCTTATGTCATTTAAAATTATTCTAAATGTCTAATATATAGATGTTGTGATCTCCTCATGCTTGAACATCTTGGATCCCCTTCGAATGAGCCAACCTCATGGTGAATTTTATTAACCCATTTTGATATAAGATGTATTGGTTATGTAGGTACATTTTTTTATAATTTATAGCACTAGTGTAGGTGTTAGTTGTCCCCTATGGCTCATAATCTAGACTATAGTAAATGAAAATAATGTCAATAATATTGTTCCAAACCCAAGATATAAATCATTAACAAATAAACATGAGAAAAAAAGTTGTAAGAGATGCAAATATAATATGAAAATACAAATTCAATGTCATATAATATCCATAAAATAAATTATATATGTGAAAAATGATAAGACTTGCATATATATGCAAGGAAGGACAAGAAATAAGTCAAACTAACCAATATGGGATAAATACATAAAAGGAAAAACTAAGAAAGAGACAAAAACTATCTATGAAACCTAGAAAACATGAGAAACAACTCTAAAACCCCCCTTAAGTGAAGCTAGGGGCTAAAAATAATTAAAAAAAAGATGGCTTATCCATAGTATGAGTCCTAGTAACAAATATTTATTAGGTACTCATGTAAAATATATAACCATGAATTGGAGAAAGGAATAAAACTTGTAGAAACAAAACTCTTCCCCCCTAAAATGACATAAAATAAGGAAAATAAGGAAAGGAAAGAAGGAAGGAATTCATGTGGAATCCCCCCTAAGGACAACTTCCTTCACCCCACATGAATATTAGTTCTATATATCTCATGTGGATGGCAATATTGTAAGGAACCATCTACGTAGGTGGTGATGTAGTCCCAAAAATAAAATCTTTTTCCCATTACTGTATGTTCTTCCTAAGTGTTGTGAACTAGATGTCCCAAATACACATCACCTATATAAATATCAATTCCAATTGGAGAGATAATACCCTATAAGATTATACCAAGACCTCCATGAGTGTATCCCATAGAGTGAAGTATGCAAGATCCAAATCTAAGAGTATGTGAACAAAGCACATAAGTAGGAGGATCCAAAGTGTGAAAAGCAAAAAATATAGTAGTAGGAGCACCAACAAGCTCAAAATCAAAATGTGAAACAATAATAGGTTCCTCATGGAAATCACCATCTAAACACATATCCTCACAAACAAGAGGAGTAGGTGATGAAGGAATAATAGTTACTACACAATAAAAGTCATCCTGAAGTAGTCATAATGGTATCTCATCCATGAATTCCAAAACTAATGGTAAAGGTGACACATCATCAAGAACCATGTCTTCTTGATCAATGAAATGAATAGGAGTACAAACTATATGAGGAGTAATATGTTCCTCAAAAAACCCATCATCAAAAGATAATTCCTCACTAACAATTGAAGAAAAAAGAATAGTGAGAGGTTTAGGAGGTAAGAATTCCTCATCTAGATCACCATCAAGAAGTATGTCCTCACAAAATGAAGAGGAATCTCTATTCATGTCACTAGTAAAGAGTGAATCCTCACTAGACCAATCATAAGAAAGACATCAAACATTAGCTAAAAATGTCCATAAGAAGAGGAACATAATTATCAATAAGTTTACTCTCACTAAAACCAATAGAGTAATCTAAATTGATAATCTATGGTGGTTCAACATCCCACATAGTAACAAAGGTAGGTTATACAAATAGACATCCCAAGTCTATAAAAAAACTCATCCCAAAGAGGTGGCTCAACAAAAAGAAGAGTAATGTTCATCAAGAATGTGTCATCACAAGAAACTATATTAGGAGGAGAGAGTACATCATCAAAAGAGAAAAACTCATTGATAAGAGGAAAATAATATGGAGAAGAATCATCCATGTCATTTTCAAAAGATAAATCATCATTAATAGGAAAGGAGGAAGTGACAATAGTTCATCACCCATTTCACTTTCAAGAATCAAATCTTGATCAGCATCAATGTCAACATAAAAATATAAATCCTTGATAACAAGAGGAGAGGGAAGTAGAACAAAATGAAGTGGAGTAAAAGAGGGTGTAAAAGACCTAGAAGACCCAATATCCTTCTCAATTAAGGTTATAATAGCATCACAAACTTCTTTTGGTGATGTATCACATGTGATGTAGCATTATAAACAATCTAAAACATGGAAGTGAATCAAACAAAGAGCCTCATCTTGCATGCATGAAATCCAGGCAAGATCTTCCTCATCTATAAAGTAGGAAATGTAACCAAGCACAACTCTCCACAAAACTTTCTACTGTAAGTGTATCTATATTTTAAGTTTTTAAATAATGTAATTGGAGCTATTTAGGGGCTCAAATAAGAAGGAATCTATTGTCAAAAATTAAGGAGAAAGTCAAAAATAAGAACCCTCTCAAAAAGACAAATCCCCCATGACAATTTAATATCTCCCGATGAAATTAATGTAAACCCCCAAAAAAGTGTAAGGACCCCCAAAAACTTTGATCTATTTTTACATGATAAATTACCCCAATGGATGGTGTATTAAAAAACATACACTTTTGAAAAATAAAGTACTCAATTTTGAGTCACATTTAAAAAGTTATAGTATTTATAAGTTTTACATCATTAAAATGGGTCAAATAAGTAAACATTTCACAAAAATTAAATGAAATAAGTATAAAAAATGATGTATCACTTCATTTATAAATAATAAAATATGAAAAAAATATTTCCATCAATTTATTTAGAATAAATCAATCATAGGTTGTCAAAAATGGGTGAAACCCATCTTCAAGAAGATTCTTTATAAGATCTAGAAAAAATGGCTGAATGCATCTTTTGTAACATCTCAAAACAAATTCCTTTAACATTTCTCTCCAACTCCTTCACATTCCACTACATCTCATACTCCAACTCCTTCACCTTAAACCCATGAGCCTATCCATAAACCTTTCCTTCTCAAAGAGGAACTTATCTTGAGAGAAGCAAGTGAAGAAGAGAAAATCTAATTGATGGATAATCAAGAGGATATCATAAGTGATAATAAGGAATAAGTCACTATAGGGACTCCCCTTGGTAAAAAAAAGGATAATATAATAACTGATGTGTCTATATTTGAAGGGATGTGTGTCTATAAAGAACCCTCTACACTTCACCCTTGATCTAATTTTGAGTTTTGTGTGCCACCTCCCAAAACTATTTCATCTTGTCCTTACCTCATCATCCTTTTCCTTTATGGACTTGTGATATGGGAACCAAATGAGGATCAGTTGGTTGATTAAAAAAGATAACTCTTGCTTGAAGAAAACCTACCTCCTTGGTAGCCTCATTGGGCTAGATCACATCATTTCAAGATGCCTAGTCTGATGTCCCTAAATGCATGATTTCAAGAGGCATGGAAAGTTATGTTTTATTTCCCTACCTTGCATTCCAATAATTAGACTTGATCCTCATCAGTTATGGGATGTTTAAATAGAGGCAATCATGAAGGCAATTTTTTTATGAAAAATGAGGAGTTTTATGCCACTTTTCATGAAGTTTATGACTTAGATTGACACTTGTAGCTCCTAATATTACATGGTTCATCATATACCCTCTCCACATTCATAAGTAAGTCATTGGATCAGCTTAAAAATTGTCCTTATGACCCTTAGGCTTCTCTTTTTCTCTTTCTCTATCAAGGTCTATAAGAACTAGCCATTTTGGCCATTATATGGATGTTCCACCAGAGTACAATAAATCCATGCTCAATTATGTACCTCTTGATCAATAAAATGACTAATTTTTACCTCTTATATGACTTTGCATAGTGTTCTTTACATGAATGTTTAATTTTCATAGTGAAGACTATAGATTCCTTAACAAGTTGTCACATTCTCTCACCTATTTGTAGCTTTATAGGTCATGTGATGTGTTTCAAAAAATGTTAAAGTTTAAGTGATTTAGGCTCTTCATTAGTACTATTCAAGGCCTCTTGTCTAGTCCCCCTATCTTTTCACATTCATCCATAACCCCACAATGTAACATTGATGTAAGAAGACATAGATTGGAGAGTGTATGTTTAGTTTGTCCTTTGATTTCAAGTGTAATATCCATATGGTTGGATGTCATCAATATATTTGGTGTATCACCTCCCTTAGGTTATTTTCATTTCAGTTATCTCTCTCCCTTTTCACCCCACAAAGTTAGTATTAGTTTCAATACTAAGTGGTACATCAAGGGAGATAACCCTATCTAGAGACTCACCTCATTCCTTAGGCTTCCCACAATCCTAGAGGTGATTTCATTGTGCCACTTGGATGAAGAGAGATTTACATGTCCTCAAAGGGTGAAAATCCAAGTGAAAACAATTATTATTCACAAATATTGAGCCAAATCCATCACAAGCCAAACATGTCAAGAGGAGATGAAGATAGCCACATTCCATTGATGAAGATCTATTGAAGCACAAACTGAGCAAGCAAAAGAAGGAGCCTTTTGGAAAAATCAAGCATTTGGTAAGAATTTTGTGTTTTGTGTTCACATTTTTAATTTGTTTCCATTTCTAGTTGTGTTTTCAAATGGTTTTCCCTCATTAAGCTCCCCCTAGTGACTGTAGAGAGGATTACAAAGCAATTTAGTCAAGCATTAGTCATAAATAATGAAACATGCATAAATAAATAAATAACCAATCCTATCTATTCCTATGGGAATTACAAAGGATAGCAAGAAACAAATGAAAGAAAGCAACACCCTATTATCTTCCCAAATGGATTCACCATACCTGTGTAGCTCAAAAACATGTTCTCCCTTGATCCAGCATCCTTATCTTTGTCAACAATGGTGGTAAGCTCCTCCAATGCCTCAAGAACACTCCATAAAACCTAGGCTCTTGATTCCAACTCACTAAACTATACTATCAATAAATATTGTAAACAAAATATATGATCAAATAAAAAACCTTTTGGAAACAATTTAGCATTATAACTTTACAATATTCAAGCTTAAAATTCATGTCCATGGCCTCTCTATTTATAGATTTTTGAGATTGATCAAGATCAACCATAACCATCCATCTCAAGATTGAGATGTTTGGCCATGGATAATCCTAATATTTAGAATTAAATCCATAAATATCCTCAAGATAAATAAGTATTAAAGAGGCATGGGAGGCATTAACTAGGCATGGATGACCCATAATCTTGATATTTTATGCACTTATGGCTTGATGGATGCCACCCCATAAATGATGTCACTAGGTGATGTAGATATTCAAAATCAATTTCTAATAATGAGATATTCAAAAATATCTATGGAATTCTTACTTAAGCTCTTAAATTGGATTAATTAGCTTAAGTAAGTTTAATCAAGTTTAGAATAATTATTTAGAAATTGTTGCATAATTAATCAAAATGGTTAGAAAGTCATATTACTAGGTTATAATTTGACTGGAGAGGAATTGGAAGGTGATGTTATATGTGTTGGATATGTATTCCCATTTAGGATGTTACCAACACCAAATAATAAAGGTATGTGATGTGTACCACTGAATTAGAAGAAAAAAAAGTGATCTAGAGCACTAAATGGTGAAATTGTCATTTTGACTTGAAATGATCTGATCAAAGTTAGTTGGACCATAAAATGCATTGCCCTATTTAGGGATAATTTGACCTACATTGGCACTTATAAGTGATAATTTTGAACCATTTAGGTTATTTTATGGATTTTGATCTAAAATTTGTATTTGAGTGCAATTTGAGTAAGATTGATAATTTCAACACAAATGGTGTTAGGAATTGGATGTCTACTTTTTACCCCTATTTGAAAAGGTGTAGTAAGACATTCAGGTGAAGCAACATATTTTAAAAGAAAAGAGTTATCAATAATAAATTTGAATAGACCCACGATGCCCCCTCAAGAGGACATACTAGGATGAAAGAGAAGGATGGACTCTCAAAAAGAGATAGAAAGTGAGAGGTTAACCCAAGGAATAGATCACATCTAATCGAGATAATACTTACATGCATGATTACCATCAATGATAAAAATATAATTAGAGGTATAATAGGCCCCAAATATGGGGGGAATGGGAAAGATACAATCTATAAATGTAAGGAACACACTTGAAACGTACCCAATTTGAGAGTACAAATTACACACTTATGGCATTGATCAATCTGGAGACAAGTTGCACACTAAATACTTCCATAATGGGATTTAATGTGGAGAGCTTGGAATTAGATGAAAATAGAGAATGTTCTACTTTAGGAAGGAAAACACCACTAGAATAGGGTCTCCAAAGAGAATATAATAAGAAGTACTCTATTAGAGTAGATTTGATCTTGATAAAATAGTTGTGCCTCAGTAGGGCAAATCTTGATCATTGATAAAGAGTAAATAATGATTTTTCCCCTGTAGAGCTGATTTGATTCAAGTGTGGTTCAGATTTTCTGCTTGATCATGGGCAATTTGTAAGAAAATAGCTCAAGGATATAACTAAAAATAGAGGTTAAAGCAAGCAGGTGTAAATGTTGGTGTAATGGCTTAGAAATCCATATAAAGCCAAGCATATGAGAATGCATAAAGTGATGAAAGAGATGAAAATAAGAATGGAGATAGTTAAACTGACCTCAATAGTAATTGAGTGCTACCTACATAGTTCCATGGATTCATGTTCCAATATGAACTTTAGGCCAATGTAGTTTGCCCAAGTTTGGGAGAGAATGGAATGAGGAATGATGAAAAATGACCAAAAATTGATCAGACTTACAGTGTATGCAAAGAGATGCACATCTAAGAATAGACAAATAAGCCTAATATGCATGCTACCTAGAAGCCTTAATTCCATATCATGAGTCTAGGTTTTGTAAAGTTTTCTTGAGAATCATTCATCAGAGTTGATGTTGACGTTAAGACTTTGAGACCTGAGAATAAAGTGCTTGATATAGAAATAGAAATTAGGCATCATAAGTATGAATAACTTATAATGACATAAGATTCCAATTGTGTTGATCCATTTCAAATGTGAATATTTACAACTAAGGATAATGGTAAAATAATGACCAAAACTAGAGTTACAGTGATTTACATTTAAACAAAAAATAAAAAACAAAGAAAAATATAAACATAAATGAACCTAACTTGAAATCAAGATATGATCTATCAAGACTGAAGTAGGAACAAAAAATGTTCAAAAAACAAAAGGCAAGAACATCTTAAGGAAATGAGACCAAGATATGAATAATCAAGATCCATGTGGACCATCAAGGCATTATTTGAACACAAAAGAGAATAGCAAAAATAAATAAGGAAACACAAGACCAAAAAAGGAGACAATAAGTAATAAAAAAGATAAGAGGAGAAGAAATAAAAGGAGAGGTGCAAAAGCACAAAAAAACATCAAGAAAACACAACAAAACACCAAGAAAACTCAAATAAACACACACAAACAAAAACCAAGTTAGTGTGATTTATAGACAAATGTTCATGCATGTGTGGTAGAGGTGTTACTTTCCACCACATCATAACAAAGAACAATGACAATTGTTCCCTAATTAAAGAGGAACAATGATATAAGAAATGAGGGAAGAGAAGACAAGGAAGGGGTTGGTCAAGCTGAATCCAAATATATAAGACAAGTGGATGTTACCTACATATTTCCATGGATGCGTGTTCCAACGTGAACTTCAAGCCAAATATAGTTCTCCCAAGAAATGGGATAGAAGAAAAATTATGATCAGACCAACATGATTAATGTTATAAAAGAAATGGAAGATACAACAAACAAATGAGAATGGTCTAGAAAATAAGAAGCTGATGAGATGAGAAATAATGATCTTGTAAAATGGCAAGTGTGTGGGACAAGATGAAATGAACTGGTGTTTCTATGCTTGCAAAATGGCAAGAGCATTTAAACATAACAATTGCTCACAAAATGGTGAGAGTGTGGGATGGTGAAATGAGAATGTACAAATGTACAAAAGTGTGAGATAATGTTTTTATTCTTTTGTGGATCATGTTATGATGTTTTTGGTATTTTCAAAGTATTTCTAATGTTCTTGGTGTTTTTGGGATAAAATATGCATAAAGTGGGATCATCTAGGTGAGGAGATGCACATCCTGAGAGTAGAGGTTACAATAAGATAGCTAGGCCAACTGCAACAGCCCATTCCTGCAAATCATCAAGAGTGAGGTTCTTGATAAAATAAGAAAGAGTAGAAAATACTTGAATTGAGAAGATGCAGCTATTCACTTGTCTAAAGCTAAACAACACTATCTTGGTTGAACTACTTTGTAGAACTGCTATTAAAGATGTTCACAATGTTCATGAGACATAGTCGAGATCATAATTGGTCAGGGGATAAAGTATTCAATCTTATAACATGCCTTAGACATAAAAAAGATGTATTTTTTGAAGAGAACATTATAGAATGGGATGAATAATGTGTTTAGAGTGCTAAGGTTTCAAAGCTTTTACTGTCATGATTCATGAAAAGTGGACCAGGGTAGTATAAAATGTGTTCAAGGTAAGATAAAAGGGTGGGATAAAATTACGACATCACAAGTTGCCCCCAAGTCAGGGGTCTTATAGATAATTCAAATTTGTTCATGCATAGAACCTATTAAGGTATACAATGTTCATGGGCTTTAAAAGGTCTTCACCATTAGGTTTAGCTAGTCGGTATGCTCCTAATTCATAGTTCATTATGACAATATATGGTCCTAACCAATTAGGCTGAAACTTGCCTTTTTTTTGGGTTTGGCAGTCATGTTCTTCTGGTTCTCTTTCAAAACTAAGTCACCAATCTCAAATTCTCAAGGGAAAATTCATTTCTTGTAGCTTATCTATAATCTATTCTGGTAGGCCTAAAAAATTTTGAGGGTAACCAAATGTTTACCATCAAGAAGTTCTAGTTCTTATAGTTGTGAGGCTCTATAGTCTTCATCATCTTCAATGTGATCTAGTGATATTCTTAATTATGGAATCTCGATCTCAATTGGGATGATAGCTTTAGTGCCAAAAATAAGGAAGTACAGAGTAGTTCTAGTTGGGGTACAATGATTGGTTTTATAAGCCTAGAGGGTAGGAAAAAGTTGCAAGTGCCAATTACAGCCAACATCATTGATAATCTTTTTTAAGATGGCTCTAATGGTTTTATTTGATGCCTCAGCTTGTCCATTGCCTTGCAGATTATATGGAGTGGATTTTTTGTTCTTGATTTTGAATTTTGCACAAAGAGAATTCACATCTTGGTTTACACATGATCCACCATTATCAGATATAATACAAGTTGGGATGCCATATCAACAGATGATATGATAATGAATGAATTTGGCTATTTGTTTCCCAATAACATAAGTGAGAGGAATGGCCTCAATCCACCTAGTAAAGTACTCGGTTGTAGTCAAAATGTGCTTATGGACATCTAAAGATGTTGGGCTAATTTTCCTAATGAAATTGAGACCCCATGTTAAGAATGACCATGGTTTTTTAATCAGATGCAATGGTAAGGAAGGTGTGTGTATCAAGTTGTCATGCTACTGATAAGGAACACACTTTTTTACATAATTATAAGCATATATCTCCATTTTGGGCCAACAATATCCTATTCTAAGAAGTTTCTTTATTGGGATTACACCATTGGTATGGGCCCCACACATGCCTTTATGAACCTCCTTTAGTGTCAGCTTGGATTCTCCCAAAGATAAACAACCAAGAAACATTCCATCATAACTTTTCTTTCATCACTTAACATGTTATATCATAGATCTTTTTGAATATCTCATTATTGGAAATTAATTTTGAATATCTACATCACCTAGTGACATCATCTATGGGGTGGCATCCATCCCACTGGGCATGCCAAGATGTAGAGAGGATTACAAAGAAATTTAGTCAAGCATTAGTCCATAATAATGAAACATGCATAAAGAACTAACTAACCAAGCCTATCTATTCCTATGGGAATTACAAAGGATAGAAAGAAATAAATAAAAGAAAGAAACCTTCCCAAATGGATTCATCATACCCGTGTAGCTCAAAAACATGTTATCCCTTGATCAAACATCCTTGTCTTTGTAAAAAATGATGGTAAGCTCCTCCAATGCCTTAAGAACACTCCATAAAACCTAGGCTCTTAATTCCAAATCACTAAACTATCCTATCAATGAAGCTTGCAAACAATATCTATGATCAAATGCAAAGCCTTGTGGAAACAATTTAGCATTATAACTTTGCAATATTCAAGCTTAAAATTCATGTCCATGGCCTCTTTATTTATATAATTTTGAGATTGGTCAGGATCAACCATGACCGTCCATCTCAATATTGAGATGTGTGGCAATGGATAATCCTAATATTTAGAATTAAATCCATAAATATCCTCAAGATAAATAAGCATTAAAGAGGCATGGGAGGCATCAACTAGGCATGGTTGACCCATAATCCTAATATTTTATGCATTTATGGCTTGATGGATGCCACCCCATAGATGATGTCACTAGGTGATGTAGATATTCAAAATTAATTTCCAATAATGAGATATTCAAAAATATTTGTGGAATTTTTACTTAAGCTCTTAAATTGGATTAATTAGCTTAAGTAAGTTTAATCAAGTTTAGTGTAATTCTTTGGAAATTTATGCACAATTAATCAAAATGGTCAAAAATTCATATTACTAGGTCATAATTTGACTAAAGAGGAACTAGAAGGTGATGTTAGATACGTTGGAGCTGTATTCCCATTTAGGATATTTCCAACACCAAATAACAAAGATATGTGATGTGTACCAATGAATTAGAAGAAAAGAGTGATCCAGAGCACTAAATGGCAAAATTATCATTTTGAATCAAAATGATCTGGTCAAAGTTAGCTAGCCCATAAAATGTGTTGCCCTATTTAGGGATACTTTTACCTAAATTGGTACTTGTAAGTGACAAGTTTGAACTATTTAGGACATTTTATAGATTTTGACCTAAAATGTGAATTTGAGTGTAATTCGAGTAAGATTGACAATTTCAACACAAATGGTGTTACAAATTAGATGTCTATAGTGACTAGGCCTAGACATGTTATGCTAGTTAGTGTGTTTCTTTCATTTTTTTCATTTTGGAACTAACACGATAATAACCATCCTCTCTTGAGTCAAATTTTTAGTTTATAGGATTTACTGATTGTTTTTGGGCATACAATCTGTATAATGAGTTGTATCTCATATTTTGTTGTGAGATGGCCATAATGCATTTTTTTCATTGATCTACTCAACCTCCTTACTGTGTTAAATATGGAGATATTAGATCTAAGTGCAAGTTTGACATGGTAAATTGGTAGACGGTGGATGTTTTAGTTTGTATCTACTTAGTTTACTTGCCATTTGAAATCTCCTTATGTAGCTTGACCTTGTAGACTATGAATTTGACTCAAAAGAGGTGGTATTATCTTGTTAGTGACAAAATGAAATCAAATTGAAAAACCAACACACTAGTTAACATACATATCTAGGCCTAGTTACTTGGTTGAGCTTAGTTAACAATACTAGAATGGAAACACAACTAAAACATGAAAGAGAATGAATATTTCACCTCCCTTGAATGCACAAAATTATCTTGTAGTAGTGGCTTTCTTGGCTTGTGTTCATGAAGTCTTCATCAAAGGAGGCTTGGCTATCTCCTCTTCTCCTTGGCACCTTGTGGCATTGGCTTGGCTTAGCTTAGCTCGGATAAATATTTGGAAATTACAACACTAATTTACATGAAGCTTTAGAATAAATTTAGAATTATAACTTTGGCATGTGAGAGCTTAAAACTCAATCATCAAGGCCTCTTATTTTATAGATTTTTAGAATGGTTTGAGGATCAACCATGACCATCCATCTCAAGATTGAGATATGTGGCCATGAATAAATCCAAATATGAAATTCATTCTATAAATATCCCCATTAATATTTAGGTTAGATGGGTATTGAATAGGAATGGATGGTCTTAATGAGGCATGGGAGACCCATAATCCTGATATTTTATGTATTTATGGCTTATGGATGCCACCCTATATAATGATGTCCACTGATGATGAATTTAATAGAAATAAATTTCCAATAAATATTTATTCAATAATTTCCATGTAAAATTAACTTAAGGCCCTAATTTGGTTTAATTAGCCTAAAACATGATTAGTCAACTTTGGTGCAAATTTTGGCTCTTGGTGCACAAATTTATCAAAATGGCTTATTATTGGTCTAAAATTTGATTAGATTGAAATTGGAAATCAATGTCAGATATGTTGGATCCATTATCCCATTTAGGATATTATCAACACCAAATAACAAAGGCACATGTCTTGTGAAAGAGATTTGACATAAAAGAGCAATCTAGAGCACATAGGTACAAAATTGGCATTTTGACTTGAAATGATTTGATCAAAGTTAGCTAGCCCATAAATTTCATTGCCCCATTTAATGATACTCTAGCCAAAATCAGCTCTTGAATATATCAATTTCAACTCATTTAATGCATTTAAGTGTTTTTAAGCCAAATTGTGCACTTTGTTGGAAATTGATTAAAAGCCTAATTGGAGGTTATCGATGGCCAGTTTTAGGTGTCTATAGTTTTCCCCTATTTGGGAATATGTTACAAACTATAGGCAAAGAAATATATTCTCAAATAATGATAAAAGGCATGTATGCCAAAAAGAAGATGATGGTTGAAGAACAAAGTTCCAAATGGTTGTGGTTAAACATCATTTGGAGCTTTGTTCTTCAACCATCTCAATCTTGAGATGGATGATCATGGTTGATCCTCAAACCATTCCAAAAATCTATAAATAGGAGGCCTTGCCTATTGAATTTTAAGCTCTCACATGCCAAAGTTATAATGCTAAATTGATTCCAAAGCTTCATGCAAATTAGTGTTATAATGTCCAAATATTAAGCCAAGCCAAAGCCACAAGGTGCCAAGGAGAAGAGGAGATAGCCAATCCTCCTTTGATGAAGACTTCATGAGCACAAGTTGAGTAATCCACAACTACAAGCTAATTTGGAGAATTCAAGGGAGGTGAAAAATTTGTTCTCTTTCATGTTTTAGTTGTGTTTCCATTCTAGTATTGTTAACTAAGCTCAACCAAGTAACTAGGCCTAGAGATATATGTTAGCTAGTGTGTTAGTTTTTCAATTTGATTTCATTTTTTCACTTACAAGATATTAACACCTCTCTTGAGTCAAATTCCTAGTCTACGAACCCATCTAGTCTATTATTATCTATTTGATTATGAACCACATTATTTTTTACTTTTTTGGTTATAGATATGTGGGTTTTATTTAGGATTTTCTAAGACATTTACTTGGTTGGTAAAGATCTTTTCTTAGACTATACTCTTTTAGCTCCTTTATTTAGTAAGGTTTAGTGTTTTAAAAATATCCTCCTAGAATGTGAAGTTAACCATCTAAGTTTTTTCCCTTTGATGGAGCTTATGATCTTCGGAGACATGGCAAAACACCATCATTAGTGGGATCTTGGTAGCATGATTTTAGAGAATGGTTATTTTATTTTAGGAGTGTTTAGCTCATGGAATTTAGGGGTTTTAAATTTTTAATTAGCTCAGCCTATTGATGTTCAATGTCAACTCACTTAAAGGCTCTTTGTTACTTTGGAACCCCCTCAACTCCCTTCCACCTAGAGACCTATCTACTAGCTCTCCCTGCCTTTTTTTATATATGTTTATCTCCTATGGTGGCAATGCTCTAACTTTGGGTTTGATTGTATGCTTGTAAAAACCATTCAATTGGTGCAAAGGTTCACCTAGAAGTTTGATGATGGGAGACTAGATCAGTTTTTTCTTTCAATAAACCCTTTATGTTATAGCTCACCATTCAAACTAAACTTTGAATTATTTAACATGTAAATTCATTCACTCTTCATGTCTATCTTCACTCCCTGATCTTAGGCACATGATGCCTCCTTGTCTCCTCCCTCCATCTATCAACCCACCATGACACAGCTCTCACCACCTATTATTTTTCTTCTCATCGAACCCCTCTCCATTATTTTACAGAGTGGGGGATAGCTTATTTAGGGATGTTTTATTCATTGGCAATAAAATTTAATATGGGGGATATATTTTTTTTTGGGGAAATTGTCACTTTTTTGGGGTGACAATATTAGATGGATGGATATTTTTTTGATTGAGTTCATTAATAAGGGCATCAGTTCTTGTTTATTTTTTTATTTGTGGAGATTATTATAGTGAGATTTATTCTCATATGGTGGAGATAATTATGAGAGGGTGAATTTGATTATGAACAGAAATTTTTTTTATTGATTTTTATTAAAAATAATATATTATAATGTGGATATGTAAGGGAAATAGATTATCACTTTTAAATCTTATTATTTGAAGACTAGAGGGTGAGGTCCAGTTTGGTAGGTGGTTGAACCCCCTCACATGCAAAACAAAACCCTTTGTCTCTCCTTTGTTTTTTACTTTATCATTGCAATTTTAGATGCATTTTCAGTTGCAATTGGCATCTTATTTCATGATATTTATACCATGTTACTCTTTCTAAGCCCACATTATACTACTAATGCTACTATTTCACGTGGCACTATCTCAGATGCATTTTTGGCTAAGTCTGACATTCTTTACATGTGATTTGTAGATTGTCACTTTTGGTAGCTCATCATTTTGAGTTTGTTTGCATACATGATGGCATTTTTTTCCATTTTTCACACTCTTCTATCAACACACGACATGTTTTATACTAGTATGTGCATTGACACTTTAACACACTTATTATTTGTGTCATGTCTCCATAAAGTCCCCTTTCTTAGCACCTTACCTTTTTATATGGAGGCATTTTTTCTCCCTTATTTTTAGAGCTTCTCTCATGACTTGTGATGGCTTTTTTGATACGTTGACAGCCTCCTTAATTGGATCTATTCTTGTGAATCTTAGTGTCTTACATGTTTTCATTTAGTGTTTATTGGGATATATTGTACTTGCACTAAATTATAAAGTGCCATGGGGGAATTTTTTTAATTTGGTCTTATCTACCTTCATGCATTTGTGTTCTATATTCCGGGTACCTTTTCACTTCTTCAATTGCTTATCTCTTCCATCACTGCTAGAGCCATCCTATTTTAGAGACCTTATCTATATTTTTGACACCATTTTTGAATAGTTGATAATATCTCATAGCTTAAAGTGTAGTTATTCTAGTGAATCCCAATGTTATCTTGTCTTCTTTGATAGTTCAATAGTCTCGTTTAGCATGATATGGAGTTATTCTAGTGCATACAATGCCCTCTTATTTGTTATTTGAGTAACAAATTTTGACCACTCATGTAGAGATTTTTTCCTCCACTCCACCCATTGTAGGGGGTCTATATATCTTTATTGTCATCACTCCATCGAGTCACTAGTATGGGGGGTATGGTGTAGATTATACTTCTTAAGTGTTAAACATTCCTTGCACCTAGGATTAATCTTTTACACTTTCATCACCATTAACATTCTTCTTGATTGAATTTATTCTGTTGAATCCTAGTGTTGGTTATTTTTGTGGTTGAGTAGTGGATTCAGACCACTCATGTAAATTGAATTCCTTTATGATTTTTGAATACTTGGAATTTGGAATAATTCAACATCATCATTGGGGGGCTTTATGGCTATATTTTATTATTTTCTCTCTTTTGGAGGGTAGTTTTTTCTCTATTTTCTCCATTTTATGAGAGTTATATGTAATTTTTTTTCTTTTTTGAGTATTTTTTGGATTCTTAATTTATACATGGGTATCTTATTCAGGCACTTTATTTTTTATAACCCGTATTAGGATTTTTTAATTGTCTTTATGGCCTTATTGATTATTTTTATAGTGACACCAATGTGGTATCCCCACCAGTGGCACTAGTGTGGTAGCCCCACTAGTATTTGTGTTCACTTCTCACAATCTTATTGGAGGGTGTTCAAGTAATGCTTCCTTGAGTTCATCATTCTACCTAGTATTTTGTATTTTAGTGTTCATATTTAGTTATCCTCATATTTAGCACCATTCTTACTTTCACTTGGCAATTATAGTGACTCAAAATCCATGTACTCTATCAAAATAGATTGGCATCTATAGGGACACATGGATTCACACTACATCCTTTATTGTACCCACCTAAGTTAATCTTAATGGGCAGTGTTGTGTAGGATATTAATTTCCTATTATTTATCTTACTTAGGTGTTATTTCATTGGAGATGTTAATCCCACATTCATCAAGATGATGGGTTTATGTCTTACTTCTAGCTATATTGGAGAATTTAGTCCCACATGTATGGGATGGTTAGGATTTTTTTGTCTTATACCTATTTTTACATCTCTATTATAAACTATTTGATACAGAATGGAATATAGTTGGATTAATCTTTGTGTGCAATGTTAAGCCTTTCATGCCTATAGTAATGGTATCTTGGAGAGATATGGCTAAAGAGTTTTGATGACTCTTTCACCTCTTTTGGAAGTCATAAAATTAAGAAATACAAAAATTACCTAAATTTATAACAATAGAACATATTTATGTTTCTAAAAATAAACATTGAGAAAGGATGGTCCATCACTATGAACCAACTATAAGATATCACTTTCCCTCAAGGATTTCCTTTGGGAAATATATCCATGTGTTATTTTTCAAGTGTACAACCTAAACAAAAACCATATTTTAAAAAAAAACTTGTGGCAAGCTAATAACTATGTGATGTTTATTAAGGTCCTACAATGAGCAATATTTTAAGCAACCAAATGCTCATGCCAAATTTTACTCAAGTTATTAGCATGTACAACCATGACTTGTGAAGTCTGAGTGAACACAAATTTTCCAAATTTTTAAAATAATATTGAATTATCAACCATTTTAATGGCTACAATATCATATTGGTCTTTGATATTTTTGATGACAACATCAATATGTGTTAACTCAAGGTTTCTCTTTCACCTAAATGTGTGATATTGTTACATCCTGATTTTCTTCTATACTTATCATTATTGATTATGTGGTTAATAATTTGTTTGCTTGATGTGTCAAGTAACTAAAATTAATTATATGTTGATTATAGACAGTGTTTATTACTTATGATCATGATTATTAACTAATTAGTTATCTAATTATAATTTATATAGTACATTTTAATTATGATCAAGTAGTATATTTTGTTATAACAATTATTATGTTATTTTACATGATCTATTCTAACCACTTTTAATTTCTATTGAGGTGTATGTGGGATGGATTCCACCCTCATGATTATGATTAATATGTGGTATCATAAAATATAAATGTGAAACCTATCACACACCACATATAGTAGGATTGTCTAATAATTCCTAGTTGATTATAATGTTTGCATATTGTCTAAAATGGTAGTATGTTTTCATTTATGAGTTTGAAATTATTTTATGTTGATCATACTCCATTGACTACATTTATGTGTCATATGAATTGGAAAAGTGTATAAAATGTTTTCTAAGGTAAAATAGAATTTTTACTTAGTTTACTTCATGTATATATAGTTGTCATAACTTATGTTACAAAAGTCTTGGGTTGATAATTTTGAGTTATAAATTTTAGACTATATAAAAACATTATGCTATATTAATAAACATGTTTATTATATAATAGATTGCTTAATGTAGGGTATTCAAACAAACCCTAGGACATATAATCTTTCATTGGAATCCATTGTAATAATCAAATGAGGATTTAAATGTGTTATTAATAAGGTTTTTACCTTAGGCATTAGTTTAAAAAATTAAGTGTTTTGAATACCTAGTACAAAGGATTGAATATCAAAACTTGGCATTGTATAATGTTAAGTTGGGAAACATGGTTTTAAAAATATTAATAAGTTATATTATTTGGTTTTAATAAAATTTATTTTTTAATATATGGGTCAATACTTTGATTAGTAATATGAATGTGCATGGTTAATAATAAATATCATTATTTAAGGCATGATTACAATAGACTTTGAATTATTACTTTTAACATGGTAATTATGGCTTTGTGAATTTAATGTTATCATTGGTTTGTAATTTGTAAATTTATTATTTGTTGGATAATATTTGGTGAGTTAGGGTTATCGGTGGAAGATGCTTCGAGACTCTTCAATTAGTATGGAAGAACTTAGACTATTTATTTGACATGAATTGGTAATCATGGACTTTTGGATGGGTTAACTAGGACTATGGATATTTTTTGGGTAAATGATGGTAGAAATTTTGGTGAACCAATTAGGAATAGGTGAATATAAAATGGAGTCAAGGATGGTGGAGAAGAGATGTAAGAATAGATAGAGAAGAAAGATCTCCATAGGAAGAAAAAAATGGGAAGCAAAAAGGATTTTTTGGTTTTTTATTGGAGACTGAGTTAGGGTCTGTTATTTGTTTTTTTGGTTTTCAATATAATACTTTCCTAGAATTTACTCTGAGCACAATATTAATTCAAGGTTTATGGAATTTTTGTTTGGAATATATTTTTAAAAAATATAGTTGACCCTATAGATGGGTATGACCCATCCTGAGGCCTGATCATATATTTAAGCCTCTTATTATTGAGTTGGTTGTGTGTATTTGATTGTTATTTCAAACCCTAAATTAGGATCAGCCTTACTAGTTAATGTGAAAATATCTATTTATTTTCTCTTATGTTTATATTGTGAAGCATAGAATCATGGATAGTTATCTTGTTTGTAAAACTCTATGAGGTTTTTGACCTTATAGTGGCTTTCATTGAGGTTTTGAATATTATCAAGGAACATTTTAACTATGTCGATATTTTTTATTATTTAATGATTGTTTATTTAAACCCTATGTTAGGGTTGACCTTAACAGTATTAGTATAAAAAGGGTAATTCATGTTGAGCCTTATAGAATTGTTTTTTTTATAATTAAGAGGATTTAAAACTTGGATATTGGTTTTTACTTTGAGATTGATGTTTGAATTTGTTATGTTGATCATTCATACATGACCCTAGGTATGGGTTTAACCCATCCATAGGGTCAACTATGAAGGAACCTTTTGAGCCAAAAACAAGTTCTTGGAAATATTGGCTATTAGCTTAATAAATGGCTAAGTTAGAATTATTAAAAAT